>CM017895.1:4448670-4556491 GCA_008369825.1 Triplophysa tibetana | reverse complement strand
CAAGGTCGCAGTTTTAAAATGTCCATTTCAACCATTAACGCACCCCAGTTGTCTGTGCAAGTGGTTGTTGCAGCCACCAGATGTCAATCTCGGGATGTGTCTTAGGAATGCCCTTAATGTATACGTCACAGAAAGTGATGTTAGCAGATCCAGGAATCAGAGCGATCCCCTGAGAACAACACTTCTAATGTACATGGCACAAAGCTAGTACGTCTTGCCAGAGTTAAAGACATTGAATACGGTCCTATGCTGGGATAGCAGAGCAAAACTTTGTAACATTTGTGGGCCTCGTGGCCTAATGGATAAGGCGTCTGACTTCGAATCAGAAGATTGTAGGTTTGAGTCCTTCCGGGGTCGCAGTTTCAAAATGTCCATTTCAACCATTAGCGCACCCCAGTTGTCTGTGCAAGTGGTTGTTGCAGCCACCAGATGTCAATCTCGGGATATGCCTTATGTGTGTCTTAGGAATGCCCTTAATGTATACGTCACAGAAAGTGATGTTAGCAGATCCAGGAATCAGAGCGATCCCCTGAGAACAACACTTCTAATGTACATGGCACAAAGCTAGTACGTCTTGCAAGGTATAGACATTGAATACGGTCCTATGCTGCGAGAGGAGAGAAAACTTTGTAAAATTTGTGGGCCTCGTGGCCTAATGGATAAGGCGTCTGACTTCGAATCAGAAGATTGCAGGTTTGAGTCCTTCCGGGGTCGCAGTTTCAAAATGTCCATTTCAACCATTAACGCACCCCAGTTGTCTGAGCAAGTGGTTGTTGCAGCCACCAGATGTCAATCTCGGATATGCCTATGTGGCCTTAGGAATGCCCTTAATGTATACGTCACAGAAAGTGATGTTAGCAGATCCAGGAATCAGAGCGATCCCCTGAGAACAACACTTCTAATGTACATGGCACAAGGCTAGTACGTCTTGCCAGAGTATAGACATTGAATACGGTCCTATGCTGCGGGAGCAGAGCAAAATTTTACATTTGTGGGCCTCGTGGCCTAATGGATATGGTGTCTGACTTCGAATCAGAAGATTGCAGATTCGAGTCCTGCCGGGGTCGCATTTTTAAAATGTCCATTTCAACCATTAACGCACCCCAGTTGTCTGTGCAAGTGGTTGTTGCAGCCACCAGATGTCAATCTCGGGATATGCCTTATGTGTGTCTTAGGAATGCCCTTAATGTATACGTCACAGAAAGTGATGTTAGCAGATCCAGGAATCAGAGCGAACCCCTGAGAACAACACTTCTAATGTACATGGCACAAAGCTAGTACGTCTTGCAGAGTTTAGACATTGAATACGGTCCTAGCTGCGAGGGAGAGGAAAACTTTGTAACATTTGTGGGCCTCGTGGCCTAATGGATAAGGCGTCTGACTTCGAATCAGAAGATTGCAGGTTCGAGTCCTGCCTGGGTCGCAGTTTAAAATGTCCATTTCAACATTAACGCACCCCAGTTGTCTGAGCAAGTGGTTGTTGCAGCCACCAGATGTCAATCTCGGGATATGCCTTATGTGTGGCTTAGGAATGCCCTTAATGTTACGTCACAGAAAGTGATGTTAGCAGATCCAGGAATCAGAGCGATCCCCTGAGAACAACACTTCTAATGTACATGGCACAAGGTAGTACGTCTTGCCAGAGTTAGACATTGAATACGGTCCTATGCTGCGGGAGCAGAGCAAAATTTTAACATTTGTGGGCCTCGTGGCCTAATGGATAGGCGTCTGACTTCGAATCAGAAGATTGCATGTTCGAGTCCTGCCGGGGTCGCAGTTTTAAAATGTCCATTTCAACCATTAACGCACCCAGTTGTCTGAGCAAGTGGTTGTTGCAGCCACCAGATGTCAATCTCGGGATATGCCTTATGTGGGCTTAGGAATGCCCTTAATGTATACGTCACAGAAAGTGATGTTAGCAGATCCAGGAATCAGAGCGATCCCCTGAGAACAACACTTCTAATGTACATGGCACAAAGCTAGTACGTCTTGCCAGAGTTTAGACATTGAATACGGTCCTATGCTGCGAGAGCAGAGCAAAACTTTGTAAATGTGGGCCTCGTGGCCTAATGGATAAGGCGTCTGACTTCGAATCAGAAGATTGCAGGTTCGAGTCCTGCCGGGGTCGCAGTTTTAAAATGTCCATTTCAACAATTACGCACCCCAGTTGTCTGTGCAAGTGGTTGTTGCAGCCACCAGATGTCAATCTCGGATATGCCTTATGTGTGGCTTAGAATGCCCTAATGTATACGTCACAGAAAGTGATGTAGCAGATCAGGAATCAGAGCGATCCCTGAGAAAAACTTCTAAGTACATGGCACAAAGCTGTACGAATCAGAAGATGCAGGGATCCTGCCGGATCCTTGAGAATAAACAGATCCGGAATCAAGCGATCCCTGAGAACAACACTTCTAATGTACATGGCACAAGGCTAGTACGTCTTGCCAGAGTTTAGACATTGAATACGGTCCTATGCTGCGAGAGCAGAGCAAAATTGTAACATTTGTGGGCCTCGTGGCCTAATGGATAAGGCGTCTGACTTCGAATCAGAAGATTGCAGGTTCGAGTCCTGCGGGGGTCGCAGTTTCAAAATGTCCATTTCAACCATTACGCACCCCAGTTGTCTGTGCAAGTGGTTGTTGCAGCCACCAGATGTCAATCTCGGGATATGCCTTATGTGTGTCTTAGGAATGCCCTTAATGTATACGTCACAGAAAGTGATGTTAGCAGATCCAGGAATCAGAGCGATCCCCTGAGAACAACACTTCTAATGTACATGGCACAAAGCTAGTACGTCTTGCCAGAGTTATAGACATTGAATACGGTCCTATGCTGCGGGAGCAGAGCAAAATTTTAACATTTGTGGGCCTCGTGGCCTAATGGATAAGGCGTCTGCTTCGAATCAGAAGATTGCTGGTTCGAGTCCTGCCGGGGTCGCAGTTTTAAAATGTCCATTTCAACCATTAACGCACCCCAGTTGTCTGAGCAAGTGGTTGTTGCAGCCACCAGATGTCAATCTCGGGATATGCCTTATGTGTGGCTTAGGAATGCCTTAATGTATACGTCACAGAAAGTGATGTTAGCAGATCCAGGAATCAGAGCGATCCCCTGAGAACAACACTTCTAATGTACATGGCACAAAGCTAGTACGTCTTGCAAGAGTTTAGACATTGAATACGGTCCTAAGCTGCGAGTGGAGAGGAAACTTTGTAAAAATTGTGGGCCTCGTGGCCTAATGGATAAGGCGTCTGACTTCGAATCAGAAGATTGCAGGTTCGAGTCCTGCCGGGGTCGCAGTTTTAAAATGTCCATTTCAACCATTAACGCCCCAGTTGTCTGAGCAAGTGGTTGTTGCAGCCACCAGATGTCAATCTCGGGATATGCCTTATGTGTGGCTTAGGAATGCCCTTAATGTATACGTCACAGAAAGTGATGTTAGCAGATCCAGGAATCAGAGCGATCCCCTGAGAACAACACTTCTAATGTACATGGCACAAAGCTAGTACGTCTTGCCAGAGTTATAGACATTGAATACGGTCCTATGCTGCGGGAGCAGAGCAAAATTTTAACATTTGTGGGCCTCGTGGCCTAATGGATAAGGCGTCTGACTTCGAATCAGAAGATTGCAGGTTCGAGTCCTGCCGGGGTCGCAGTTTAAAATGTCCATTTCAACCATTAACGCACCCCAGTTGTCTGTGCAAGTGGTTGTTGCAGCCACCAGATGTCAATCTCGGGATATGCCTTATGTGTGCTTAGGAATGCCCTTAATGTATACGTCACAGTAAGTGATGTTAGCAGATCCAGGAATCAGAGCGATCCCCTGAGAACAACACTTCTAATGTACATGGCACAAAGCTAGTACGTCTTGCCAGAGTTTAGACATTGAATACGGTCCTATGCTGCGACAGGAGAGCAAAACTTTGTAACATTTGTGGGCCTCGTGGCCTAATGGATAAGGCGTCTGACTTCGAATCAGAAGATTGCAGGTTCGAGTCCTGCACGGGTCGCAGTTTTAAAATGTCCATTTCAACCATTAACGCACCCCAGTTGTCTGAGCAAGTGGTTGTTGCAGCCACCAGATGTCAATCTCGGGATATGCCTTATGTGTGGTTAGGAATGCCCTTAATGTATACGTCACAGAAAGTGATGTTAGCAGATCCAGGAATCAGAGCGATCCCCTGAGAACAACACTTCTAATGTACATGGCACAAAGCTAGTACGTCTTGCCAGAGTTTAGACATTGAATACGGTCCTATGCTGGGAGGCAGAGCAAAATTTGTAAAATTTGTGGGCCTCGTGGCCTAATGGATAAGGCGTCTGACTTCGAATCAGAAGATTGCAGGTTCGAGTCCTGCCGGGGTCGCAGTTTTAAAAATGTCCATTTCAACCATTAGCGCACCAGTTGTCTGTGCAAGTGGTTGTTGCAGCCACCAGATGTCAACTCGGGATATGCCTTATGTGTGTCTTAGGAATGCCCTTAATGTATACGTCACAGAAAGTGATGTTAGCAGATCCAGGAATCAGAGCGATCCCTGAGAACAACACTTCTAATGTACATGGCACAAAGCTAGTACGTCTTGCCAGAGTTTAGACATTGAATACGGTCCTATGCTGCGGGAGCAGAGCAAAATTTAACATTTTGGGCCTCGTGGCCTAATGGATAAGGCGTCTGACTTCGAATCAGAAGATTGCAGGTTCGAGTCCTGCCGGGGGTCGCAGTTTTAAAATGTCCATTTCAACCATTAACGCACCCCAGTTGTCTGTGCAAGTGGTTGTTGCAGCCACCAGATGTCAATCTCGGGATATGCCTTATGTGTGGCTTAGGAATGCCCTTAATGTATACGTCACAGAAAGTGATGTTAGCAGATCCAGGAATCAGAGCGATCCCCTGAGAACAACACTTCTAATGTACATGGCACAAAGCTAGTACGTCTTGCCAGAGTTTAGACATTGAATACGGTCCTATGCTGCGAGGGAGAGGAAAAATTTGTAACATTTGTGGGCGTGGCCTAATGGATAAGGCGTCTGACTTCGAATCAGAAGATTGCAGGTTCGAGTCCTGCCTGGGTCGCAGTTTTAAAATGTCCATTTCAACCATTAACGCACCCCAGTTGTCTGAGCAAGTGGTTGTTGCAGCCACCAGATGTCAATCTCGGGATATGCCTTATGTGTGGCTTAGGAATGCCCTTAATGTATACGTCACAGAAAGTGATGTTAGCAGATCCAGGAATCAGAGCGATCCCTGAGAACAACACTTCTAATGTACATGGCACAAAGCTAGTACGTCTTGCCAGAGTTATAGACATTGAATACGGTCCTATGCTGCGGGAGCAGAGCAAAATTTTAACATTTGTGGGCCTCGTGGCCTAATGGATAAGGCGTCTGACTTCGAATCAGAAGATTGCAGGTTCGAGTCCTGCCGGGGTCGCAGTTTTAAAATGTCCATTTCAACCATTAACGCACCCCAGTGTGTCTGAGCAAGTGGTTGTTGCAGCCACCAGATGTCAATCTCGGGATATGCCTTATGTGTGGCTTAGGAATGCCCTTAATGTATACGTCACAGAAAGTGATGTTAGCAGATCCAGGAATCAGAGCGATCCCCTGAGAACAACACTTCTAATGTACATGGCACAAAGCTAGTACGTCTTGCAAGAGTTAGACATTGAATACGGTCCTATGCTGCGAGTGGAGAGGAAAACTTTGTAAAAATTGTGGGCCTCGTGGCCTAATGGATAAGGCGTCTGACTTCGAATCAGAAGATTGCAGGTTCGAGTCCTGCCGGGGTCGCAGTTTAAAATGTCCATTTCAACCATTAACGCACCCCAGTTGTCTGAGCAAGTGGTTGTTGCAGCCACCAGATGTCAATCTCGGGATATGCCTTATGTGTGGCTTAGGAATGCCCTTAATGTATACGTCACAGAAAGTGATGTTAGCAGATCCAGGAATCAGAGCGATCCCCTGAGAACAACACTTCTAATGTACATGGCACAAAGCTAGTACGTCTTGCCAGAGTTTAGACATTGAATACGGTCCTATGCTGCGAGAGCAGAGCAAAACTTTGTAACATTTGTGGGCCTCGTGGCCTAATGGATAAGGCGTCTGACTTCGAATCAGAAGATTGCAGGTTCGAGTCCTGCCGGGGTCGCAGTTTTAAAATGTCCATTTCAACCATTAACGCACCCCAGTTGTCTGTGCAAGTGGTTGTTGCAGCCACCAGATGTCAATCTCGGGATATGCCTTATGTGTGGCTTAGGAATGCCCTTAATGTATACGTCACAGAAAGTGATGTTAGCAGATCCAGGAATCAGAGCGATCCCCTGAGAACAACACTTCTAATGTACATGGCACAAGCTAGTACGTCTTGCCAGAGTTTTAGACATTGAATACGGTCCTATGCTGCGGGAGCAGAGCAAAATTTTAACATTTGTGGGCCTCGTGGCCTAATGGATAAGGCGTCTGACTTCGAATCAGAAGATTGCAGGTTCGAGTCCTGCCGGGGTCGCAGTTTAAAATGTCCATTTCAACCATTAACGCACCCCAGTTGTCTGTGCAAGTGGTTGTTGCAGCCACCAGATGTCAATCTCGGGATATGCCTTATGTGTGGCTTAGGAATGCCCTTAATGTATACGTCACAGAAAGTGATGTTAGCAGATCCAGGAATCAGAGCGATCCCCTGAGAACAACACTTCTAATGTACATGGCACAAAGCTAGTACGTCTTGCCAGAGTTTAGACATTGAATACGGTCCTATGCTGCGGGAGCAGAGCAAAACTTTTAACATTGTGGCCTCGTGGCCTAATGGATAAGGCGTCTGACTTCGAATCAGAAGATTGCAGGTTCGAGTCCTGCCGGGGTCGCAGTTTTAAAATGTCCATTTCAACCATTAACGCACCCCAGTTGTCTGAGCAAGTGGTTGTTGCAGCCACCAGATGTCAATCTCGGGATATGCCTTATGTGTGGCTTAGGAATGCCCTAATGTATACGTCACAGAAAGTGATGTTAGCAGATCCAGGAATCAGAGCGATCCCCTGAGAACAACACTTCTAATGTACATGGCACAAAGCTAGTACGTCTTGCAGAGTTTAGACATTGAATACGGTCCTATGCTGCGGTGGAGAGGAAAACTTTGTAAAATTGTGGGCCTCGTGGCCTAATGGATAAGGCGTCTGACTTCGAATCAGAAGATTGCATGTTCGAGTCCTGCCGGGGTCGCAGTTTTAAAATGTCCATTTCAACCATTAACGCACCCCAGTTGTCTGAGCAAGTGGTTGTTGCAGCCACCATATGTCAATCTCGGGATATGCCTTATGTGTGGCTTAGGAATGCCCTTAATGTATACGTCACAGAAAGTGATGTTAGCAGATCCAGGAATCAGAGCGATCCCCTGAGAACAACACTTCTAATGTACATGGCACAAAGCTAGTACGTCTTGCAAGAGTTTAGACATTGAATACGGTCCTAAGCTGGGAGGTTAGAGGAAAACTTTGTAAAAATTGTGGGCCTCGTGGCCTAATGGATAAGGCGTCTGACTTCGAATCAGAAGATTGCAGGTTCGAGTCCTGCCGGGGTCGCAGTTTTAAAATGTCCATTTCAACCATTAGCGCACCCCAGTTGTCTGTGCAAGTGGTTGTTGCAGCCACCAGATGTCAATCTCGGGATATGCCTTATGTGTGGCTTAGGAATGCCCTTAATGTATACGTCACAGAAAGTGATGTTAGCAGATCCAGGAATCAGAGCGATCCCCTGAGAACAACACTTCTAATGTACATGGCACAAAGCTAGTACGAATCAGAAGATTGCAAGGGATCCTGCCGGGATCCCTTGAGAATAACACAGATCCAGGAATCAGAGCGATCCCCTGAGAACAACACTTCTAATGTACATGGCACAAGGCTAGTACGTCTTGCCAGAGTTTAGACATTGAATACGGTCCTATGCTGCGAGAGCAGAGCAAAACTTTGTAACATTTGTGGGCCTCGTGGCCTAATGGATAAGGCGTCTGACTTCGAATCAGAAGATTGCAGGTTCGAGTCCTGCCGGGGTCGCAGTTTCAAAATGTCCATTTCAACCATTAGCGCACCCCAGTTGTCTGTGCAAGTGGTTGTTGCAGCCACCAGATGTCAATCTCGGGATATGCCTTATGTGTGTCTTAGGAATGCCCTTAATGTATACGTCACAGAAAGTGATGTTAGCAGATCCAGGAATCAGAGCGATCCCCTGAGAACAACACTTCTAATGTACATGGCACAAAGCTAGTACGTCTTGCCAGAGTTATAGACATTGAATACGGTCCTATGCTGCGGGAGCAGAGCAAAATTTTAACATTTGTGGGCCTCGTGGCCTAATGGATAAGGCGTCTGGCTTCGAATCAGAAGATTGCTGGTTCGAGTCCTGCCGGGGTCGCAGTTTTAAAATGTCCATTTCAACCATTAACGCACCCCAGTTGTCTGAGCAAGTGGTTGTTGCAGCCACCAGATGTCAATCTCGGGATATGCCTTATGTGTGGCTTAGGAATGCCCTTAATGTATACGTCACAGAAAGTGATGTTAGCAGATCCAGGAATCAGAGCGATCCCCTGAGAACAACACTTCTAATGTACATGGCACAAAGCTAGTACGTCTTGCAAGAGTTTAGACATTGAATACGGTCCTAAGCTGCGAGTGGAGAGGAAAACTTTGTAAAAATTGTGGGCCTCGTGGCCTAATGGATAAGGCGTCTGACTTCGAATCAGAAGATTGCAGGTTCGAGTCCTGCCTGGGTCGCAGTTTTAAAATGTCCATTTCAACCATTAACGCACCCCAGTTGTCTGAGCAAGTGGTTGTTGCAGCCACCAGATGTCAATCTCGGGATATGCCTTATGTGTGGCTTAGGAATGCCCTTAATGTATACGTCACAGAAAGTGATGTTAGCAGATCCAGGAATCAGAGCGATCCCCTGAGAACAACACTTCTAATGTACATGGCACAAAGCTAGTACGTCTTGCCAGAGTTATAGACATTGAATTCGGTCCTATGCTGCGGGAGCAGAGCAAAATTTTAACATTTGTGGGCCTCGTGGCCTAATGGATAAGGCGTCTGACTTCGAATCAGAAGATTGCAGGTTCGAGTCCTGCCGGGGTCGCAGTTTTAAAATGTCCATTTCAACCATTAACGCACCCCAGTTGTCTGAGCAAGTGGTTGTTGCAGCCACCAGATGTCAATCTCGGGATATGCCTTATGTGTGGCTTAGGAATGCCCTTAATGTATACGTCACAGAAAGTGATGTTAGCAGATCCAGGAATCAGAGCGATCCCCTGAGAACAACACTTCTAATGTACATGGCACAAAGCTAGTACGTCTTGCAAGAGTTTAGACATTGAATACGGTCCTAAGCTGCGAGTGGAGAGGAAAACTTTGTAAAAATTGTGGGCCTCGTGGCCTAATGGATAAGGCGTCTGACTTCGAATCAGAAGATTGCATGTTCGAGTCCTGCCGGGGTCGCAGTTTTAAAATGTCCATTTCAACCATTAACGCACCCCAGTTGTCTGAGCAAGTGGTTGTTGCAGCCACCAGATGTCAATCTCGGGATATGCCTTATGTGTGGCTTAGGAATGCCCTTAATGTATACGTCACAGAAAGTGATGTTAGCAGATCCAGGAATCAGAGCGATCCCCTGAGAACAACACTTCTAATGTACATGGCACAAAGCTAGTACGTCTTGCAAGAGTTTAGACATTGAATACGGTCCTAAGCTGGGAGGTTAGAGGAAAACTTTGTAAAAATTGTGGGCCTCGTGGCCTAATGGATAAGGCGTCTGACTTCGAATCAGAAGATTGCAGGTTCGAGTCCTGCCGGGGTCGCAGTTTTAAAATGTCCATTTCAACCATTAGCGCACCCCAGTTGTCTGTGCAAGTGGTTGTTGCAGCCACCAGATGTCAATCTCGGGATATGCCTTATGTGTGGCTTAGGAATGCCCTTAATGTATACGTCACAGAAAGTGATGTTAGCAGATCCAGGAATCAGAGCGATCCCTTGAGAACAACACTTCTAATGTACATGGCACAAGGCTAGTACGTCTTGCCAGAGTTTAGACATTGAATACGGTCCTATGCTGCGGGAGCAGAGCAAAATTTTAACATTTGTGGGCCTCGTGGCCTAATGGATAAGGCGTCTGACTTCGAATCAGAAGATTGCATGTTCGAGTCCTGCCGGGGTCGCAGTTTTAAAATGTCCATTTCAACCATTAACGCACCCCAGTTGTCTGAGCAAGTGGTTGTTGCAGCCACCAGATGTCAATCTCGGGATATGCCTTATGTGTGGCTTAGGAATGCCCTTAATGTATACGTCACAGAAAGTGATGTTAGCAGATCCAGGAATCAGAGCGATCCCCTGAGAACAACACTTCTAATGTACATGGCACAAAGCTAGTACGTCTTGCAAGAGTTTAGACATTGAATACGGTCCTAAGCTGCGAGTGGAGAGGAAAACTTTGTAACATTTGTGGGCCTCGTGGCCTAATGGATAAGGCGTCTGACTTCGAATCAGAAGATTTCAGGTTCGAGTCTTGCCTGGGTTGCAGTTTTAAAATGTCCATTTCAACCATTAACGCACCCCAGTTGTCTGAGCAAGTGGTTGTTGCAGCCACCAGATGTCAATCTCGGGATATGCCTTATGTGTGGCTTAGGAATGCCCTTAATGTATACGTCACAGAAAGTGATGTTAGCAGATCCAGGAATCAGAGCGATCCCCTGAGAACAACACTTCTAATGTACATGGCACAAAGCTAGTACGTCTTGCCAGAGTTATAGACATTGAATACGGTCCTATGCTGCGGGAGCAGATCAAAATTTTAACATTTGTGGGCCTCGTGGCCTAATGGATAAGGCGTCTGACTTCGAATCAGAAGATTGCTGGTTCGAGTCCTGCCGGGGTCGCAGTTTTAAAATGTCCATTTCAACCATTAACGCACCCCAGTTGTCTGAGCAAGTGGTTGTTGCAGCCACCAGATGTCAATCTCGGGATATGCCTTATGTGTGGCTTAGGAATGCCCTTAATGTATACGTCACAGAAAGTGATGTTAGCAGATCCAGGAATCAGAGCGATCCCCTGAGAACAACACTTCTAATGTACATGGCACAAAGCTAGTACGTCTTGCAAGAGTTTAGACATTGAATACGGTCCTAAGCTGCGAGTGGAGAGGAAAACTTTGTAAAAATTGTGGGCCTCGGCCTAATGGATAAGGCGTCTGACTTCGAATCAGAAGATTGCAGATTCGAGTCCTGCCTGGGTCGCAGTTTTAAAATGTCCATTTCAACCATTAACGCACCCCAGTTGTCTGAGCAAGTGGTTGTTGCAGCCACCAGATGTCAATCTCGGGATATGCCTTATGTGTGGCTTAGGAATGCCCGTAATGTATACGTCACAGAAAGTGATGTTAGCAGATCCAGGAATCAGAGCGATCCCCTGAGAACAACACTTCTAATGTACATGGCACAAGGCTAGTACGTCTTGCCAGAGTTTTGACATTGAATACGGTCCTATGCTGCGGGAGCAGAGCAAAATTTTAACATTTGTGGGCCTCGTGGCCTAATGGATAAGGCGTCTGACTTCGAATCAGAAGATTGCATGTTCGAGTCCTGCCGGGGTCGCAGTTTTAAAATGTCCATTTCAACCATTAACGCACCCCAGTTGTCTGAGCAAGTGGTTGTTGCAGCCACCAGATGTCAATCTCGGGATATGCCTTATGTGTGGCTTAGGAATGCCCTTAATGTATACGTCACAGAAAGTGATGTTAGCAGATCCAGGAATCAGAGCGATCCCCTGAGAACAACACTTCTAATGTACATGGCACAAAGCTAGTACGTCTTGCCAGAGTTATAGACATTGAATACGGTCCTATGCTGCGGGAGCAGAGCAAAATTTTAACATTTGTGGGCCTCGTGGCCTAATGGATAAGGCGTCTGACTTCGAATCAGAAGATTGCATGGTTCGAGTCCTGCCGGGGTCGCAGTTTTAAAATGTCCATTTCAACCATTAACGCACCCCAGTTGTCTGAGCAAGTGGTTGTTGCAGCCACCAGATGTCAATCTCGGGATATGCCTTATGTGTGGCTTAGGAATGCCCTTAATGTATACGTCACAGAAAGTGATGTTAGCAGATCCAGGAATCAGAGCGATCCCCTGAGAACAACACTTCTAATGTACATGGCACAAAGCTAGTACGTCTTGCAAGAGTTTAGACATTGAATACGGTCCTATGCTGCGAGGGAGAGGAAAACTTTGTAACATTGTGGGCCTCGTGGCCTAATGGATAAGGCGTCTGACTTCGAATCAGAAGATTGCAGGTTCGAGTCCTGCCTGGGTCGCAGTTTTAAAATGTCCATTTCAACAATTAACGCACCCCAGTTGTCTGAGCAAGTGGTTGTTGCAGCCACCAGATGTCAATCTCGGGATATGCCTTATGTGTGGCTTAGGAATGCCCTTAATGTATACGTCACAGAAAGTGATGTTAGCAGATCCAGGAATCAGAGCGATCCCCTGAGAACAACACTTCTAATGTACATGGCACAAGGCTAGTACGTCTTGCCAGAGTTTAGACATTGAATACGGTCCTATGCTGCGGGAGCAGAGCAAAATTTTAACATTTGTGGGCCTCGTGGCCTAATGGATAAGGCGTCTGACTTCGAATCAGAAGATTGCATGGTTCGAGTCCTGCCGGGGTCGCAGTTTTAAAATGTCCATTTCAACCATTAACGCACCCCAGTTGTCTGAGCAAGTGGTTGTTGCAGCCACCAGATGTCAATCTCGGGATATGCCTTATGTGTGGCTTAGGAATGCCCTTAATGTATACGTCACAGAAAGTGATGTTAGCAGATCCAGGAATCAGAGCGATCCCTGAGAACAACACTTCTACTGTAACATGGCACACATCTAGTACTTCTTGCCATAGTTATAGACACTGAACACGGTCCTATGCTGCGAGAGCAGAGCAAAACTTTGTAACATTCGTGGGCCTCGTGGCCTAATGAATAAGGCGTCTGACTTCGAATCAGAAGATTGCAGGTTCGAGTCCTGCCGGGGTCGGAGTTTTAAAATGTCCATTTCAATCATTAACGCACCCCAGTTGTCTGTGCAAGTGATTGTTGCAGCCACCAGATGTCAATCTCGGGATGTGTCTTAGGAATGCCCTTAATGTATACGTCACAGAAAGTGATGTTAGCAGATCCAGGAATCAGAGCGATCCCCTGAGAACAACACTTCTAATGTACATGGCACAAGGCTAGTACGTCTTGCCAGAGTTTAGACATTGAATACGGTCCTATGCTGCGGGAGCAGAGCAAAATTTTAACATTTGTGGTCCTCGTGGCCTAATGGATAAGGCGTCTGACTTCGAATCAGAAGATTGCATGTTCGAGTCCTGCCGGGGTCGCAGTTTTAAAATGTCCATTTCAACCATTAACGCACCCCAGTTGTCTGAGCAAGTGGTTGTTGCAGCCACCAGATGTCAATCTCGGGATATGCCTTATGTGTGGCTTAGGAATGCCCTTAATGTATACGTCACAGAAAGTGATGTTAGCAGATCCAGGAATCAGAGCGATCCCCTGAGAACAACACTTCTAATGTACATGGCACAAAGCTAGTACGTCTTGCAAGAGTTTAGACATTGAATACGGTCCTAAGCTGCGAGTGGAGAGGAAAACTTTGTATAAATTGTGGGCCTCGTGGCCTAATGGATAAGGCGTCTGACTTCGAATCAGAAGATTGCAGGTTCGAGTCCTGCCGGGGTCGCAGTTTTAAATTGTCCATTTCAACCATTAGCGCACCCCAGTTGTCTCTGCAAGTGGTTGTTGCAGCCACCAGATGTCAATCTCGGGATATGCCTTATGTGTGGCTTAGGAATGCCCTTAATGTATACGTCACAGAAAGTGATGTTAGCAGATCCAGGAATCAGAGCGATCCCCTGAGAACAACACTTCTAATGTACATGGCACAAGGCTAGTACGTCTTGCCAGAGTTTAGACATTGAATACGGTCCTATGCTGCGGGAGCAGAGCAAAATTTTAACATTTGTGGGCCTCGTGGCCTAATGGATAAGGCGTCTGACTTCGAATCAGAAGATTGCATGTTCGAGTCCTGCCGGGGTCGCAGTTTTAAAATGTCCATTTCAACCATTAACGCACCCCAGTTGTCTGAGCAAGTGGTTGTTGCAGCCACCAGATGTCAATCTCGGGATATGCCTTATGTGTGGCTTAGGAATGCCCTTAATGTACACGTCACAGAAAGTGATGTTAGCAGATCCAGGAATCAGAGCGATCCCCTGAGAACAACACTTCTAATGTACATGGCACAAAGCTAGTACGTCTTGCAAGAGTTTAGACATTGAATACGGTCCTAAGCTGCGAGTGGAGAGGAAAACTTTGTAACATTTGTGGTCCTCGTGGCCTAATGGAAAAGGCGTCTGACTTCGAATCAGAAGATTGCAGGTTCGAGTCCTGCCGGGGTCACAGTTTTAAAATGTCCATTTCAACCATGAACGCACCCCAGTTGTTTGTGCAAGTGGTTGTTGCAGCCACCAGATGTCAATCTCGGGATATGCCTTATGTGTGTCTTAGGAATGCCCTTAATGTATACGTCACAGAAAGTGATGTTAGCAGATCCAGGAATCAGAGCGATCCCCTGAGAACAACACTTCTAATGTACATGACACAAAGCTAGTACGAATCAGAAGATTGCAGGTTCGAGTCCTGCCGGGGTCACAGTTTTAAAATGTCCATTTCAACCATTAACGCACCCCAATTGTCTGTGCAAGTGGTTGTTGCAGCCACCAGATCTCAATCTCGGGATTTGCCTTATGTGTGGCTTAGGAATGCCCTTAATGTATAAGTCACAGAAAGTGATGTTAGCAGATCCAGGAATCAGAGCGATCCCCTGAGAACAACACTTCTAATCTTCTGATTCGAAGTCAGACGCCTTATCCATTAGGCCACGAGGTACACTAATGTTAAAATTTTGCTCTGCTCCCGCAGCATAGGACCGTATTCAATGTCTATAACTCTGGCAAGACGTACTAGCTTTGTGCCATGTACATTAGAAGTGATTGACATCTGTGCAAGTGGTTGTTGCAGCCACCAGATCTCAATCTCGGGATTTGCCTTATGTGTTTCTTAGGAATGCCCTTAATGTATACCTGCCGGGGTCGCAGTTTTAAAATGTCCATTTCAACCATTAACGCACCCCAGTTGTCTGAGCAAGTGGTTGTTGCAGCCACCAGATGTCAATCTCGGGATATGCCTTATGTGTGGCTTAGGAATGCCCTTAATGTATACGTCACAGAAAGTGATGTTAGCAGATCCAGGAATCAGAGCGATCCCCTGAGAACAACACTTCTAATGTACATGGCACAAAGCTAGTACGTCTTGCAAGAGTTTAGACATTGAATACGGTCCTAAGCAGCGAGTGGAGAGGAAAACTTTGTAAAAATTGTGGGCCTCGTGGCCTAATGGATAAGGCGTCTGACTTCGAATCAGAAGATTGCAGGTTCGAGTCCTGCCTGGGTCGCAGTTTTAAAATGTCCATTTCAACCATTAACGCACCCCAGTTGTCTGAGCAAGTGGTTGTTGCAGCCACCAGATGTCAATCTCGGGATATGCCTTATGTGTGGCTTAGGAATGCCCTTAATGTATAAGTCACAGAAAGTGATGTTAGCAGATCCAGGAATCAGAGCGATCCCCTGAGAACAACACTTCTAATGTACATGGCACAAAGCTAGTACGAATCAGAAGATTGCAGGTTCGAGTCCTGCCGGGGTCGCAGTTTTAAAATGTCCATTTCAACCATTAACGCACCCCAGTTGTCTGAGCAAGTGGTTGTTGCAGCCACCAGATGTCAATCTCGGGATATGCCTTATGTGTGGCTTAGGAATGCCCTTAATGTATAAGTCACAGAAAGTGATGTTAGCAGATCCAGGAATCAGAGCGATCCCCTGAGAACAACACTTCTAATGTACATGGCACAAAGCTAGTACGAATCAGAAGATTGCAGGTTCGAGTCCTGCCGGGGTCGCAGTTTTAAAATGTCCATTTCAACCATTAACGCACCCCAGTTGTCTGAGCAAGTGGTTGTTGCAGCCACCAGATGTCAATCTCGGGATATGCCTTATGTGTGGCTTAGGAATGCCCTTAATGTATACGTCACAGAAAGTGATGTTAGCAGATCCAGGAATCAGAGCGATCCCCTGAGAACAACACTTCTAATGTACATGGCACAAAGCTAGTACGTCTTGCAAGAGTTTAGACATTGAATACGGTCCTAAGCTGCGAGTGGAGAGGAAAACTTTGTAAAAATTGTGGGCCTCGTGGCCTAATGGAAAAGGCGTCTGACTTCGAATCAGAAGATTGCAGGTTCGAGTCCTGCCTGGGTTGCAGTTTTAAAATGTCCATTTCAACCATTAACGCACCCCAGTTGTCTGAGCAAGTGGTTGTTGCAGCCACCAGATGTCAATCTCGGGATATGCCTTATGTGTGGCTTAGGAATGCCCTTAATGTATACGTCACAGAAAGTGATGTTAGCAGATCCAGGAATCAGAGCGATCCCCTGAGAACAACACTTCTAATGTACATGGCACAAAGCTAGTACGTCTTGCCAGAGTTATAGATATTGAATACGGTCCTATGCTGCGGGAGCAGAGCAAAATTTTAACATTTGTGGGCCTTGTGGCCTAATGGATAAGGCGTCTGACTTCGAATCAGAAGATTGCAGGTTCGAGTCCTGCCGGGGTCGCAGTTTTAAAAATGTCCATTTCAACCATTAACGCACCCCAGTTGTCTGAGCAAGTGGTTGTTGCAGCCACCAGATGTCAATCTCGGGATATGCCTTATGTGTGGCTTAGGAATGCCCTTAATGTATACGTCACAGAAAGTGATGTTAGCAGATCCAGGAATCAGAGCGATCCCCTGAGAACAACACTTCTAATGTACATGGCACAAAGCTAGTACGAATCAGAAGATTGCAAGGGATCCTGCCGGGATCCCTTGAGAATAACACAGATCCAGGAATCAGAGCGATCCCCTGAGAACAACACTTCTAATGTACATGGCACAAAGCTAGTACGTCTTGCCAGAGTTATAGATATTGAATACGGTCCTATGCTGCGGGAGCAGAGCAAAATTTTAACATTTGTGGGCCTCGTGGCCTAATGGATAAGGCGTCTGACTTCGAATCAGAAGATTGCAGGTTCGAGTCCTGCCTGGGTCGCAGTTTTAAAAATGTCCATTTCAACCATTAACGCACCCCAGTTGTCTGAGCAAGTGGTTGTTGCAGCCACCAGATGTCAATCTTTGGATATGCCTTATGTGTGGCTTAGGAATGCCCTTAATGTATACGTCACAGAAAGTGATGTTAGCAGATCCAGGAATCAGAGCGATCCCCTGAGAACAACACTTCTAATGTACATGGCACAAAGCTAGTACGAATCAGAAGATTGCAAGGGATCCTAACGGGATCCCTTGAGAATAACACAGATCCAGGAATCAGAGCGATCCCCTGAGAACAACACTTCTAATGTACATGGCACAAGGCTAGTACGTCTTGCCAGAGTTTAGACATTGAATACGGTCCTATGCTGCGAGAGCAGAGCAAAACTTTGTAACATTTGTGGGCCTCGTGGCCTAATGGATAAGGCGTCTGACTTCGAATCAGAAGATTGCAGGTTCGAGTCCAGCCGGGGTCGCAGTTTCAAAATGTCCATTTCAACCATTAGCGCACCCCAGTTGTCTGTGCAAGTGGTTGTTGCAGCCACCAGATGTCAATCTCGGGATATGCCTTATGTGTGTCTTAGGAATGCCCTTAATGTATACGTCACAGAAAGTGATGTTAGCAGATCCAGGAATCAGAGCGATCCCCTGAGAACAACACTTCTAATGTACATGGCACAAAGCTAGTACGTCTTGCAAGAGTTTAGACATTGAATACGGTCCTAAGCTGCGAGTGGAGAGGAAAACTTTGTAAAAATTGTGGGCCTCGTGGCCTAATGGAAAAGGCGTCTGACTTCGAATCAGAAGATTGCAGGTTCGAGTCCTGCCTGGGTTGCAGTTTTAAAATGTCCATTTCAACCATTAACGCACCCCAGTTGTCTGAGCAAGTGGTTGTTGCAGCCACGAGATGTCAATCTCGGGATATGCCTTATGTGTGGCTTAGGAATGCCCTTAATGTATACGTCACAGAAAGTGATGTTAGCAGATCCAGGAATCAGAGCGATCCCCTGAGAACAACACTTCTAATGTACATGGCACAAAGCTAGTACGTCTTGCCAGAGTTATAGATATTGAATACGGTCCTATGCTGCGGGAGCAGAGCAAAATTTTAACATTTGTGGGCCTCGTGGCCTAATGGATAAGGCGTCTGACTTCGAATCAGAAGATTGCAGGTTCGAGTCCTGCCGGGGTCGCAGTTTTAAAATGTCCATTTCAACCATTAACGCACCCCAGTTGTCTGAGCAAGTGGTTGTTGCAGCCACCAGATGTCAATCTCGGGATATGCCTTATGTGTGGCTTAGGAATGCCCTTAATGTATACGTCACAGAAAGTGATGTTAGCAGATCCAGGAATCAGAGCGATCCCCTGAGAACAACACTTCTAATGTACATGGCACAAAGCTAGTACGAATCAGAAGATTGCAAGGGATCCTGCCGGGATCCCTTGAGAATAACACAGATCCAGGAATCAGAGCGATCCCCTGAGAACAACACTTCTAATGTACATGACACAAAGCTAGTACGAATCAGAAGATTGCAGGTTCGAGTCCTGCCGGGGTCACAGTTTTAAAATGTCCATTTCAACCATTAACGCACCCCAGTTGTCTGTGCAAGTGGTTGTTGCAGCCACCAGATCTCAATCTCGGGATTTGCCTTATGTGTGGCTTAGGAATGCCCTTAATGTATAAGTCACAGAAAGTGATGTTAGCAGATCCAGGAATAGGAGCGATCCCCTGAGAACAACACTTCTAATCTTCTGATTCGAAGTCAGACGCCTTATCCATTAGGCCACGAGGTACACTAATGTTAAAATTTTGCTCTGCTCCCGCAGCATAGGACCGTATTCAATGTCTATAACTCTGGCAAGACGTACTAGCTTTGTGCCATGTACATTAGAAGTGATTGACATCTGTGCAAGTGGTTGTTGCAGCCACCAGATCTCAATCTCGGGATTTGCCTTATGTGTTTCTTAGGAATGCCCTTAATGTATACCTGCCGGGGTCGCAGTTTTAAAATGTCCATTTCAACCATTAACGCACCCCAGTTGTCTGAGCAAGTGGTTGTTGCAGCCACCAGATGTCAATCTCGGGATATGCCTTATGTGTGTCTTAGGAATGCCCTTAATGTATACGTCACAGAAAGTGATGTTAGCAGATCCAGGAATCAGAGCGATCCCCTGAGAACAACACTTCTAATGTACATGGCACAAAGCTAGTACGTCTTGCAAGAGTTTAGACATTGAATACGGTCCTAAGCTGGGAGGTTAGAGGAAAACTTTGTAAAAAATGTTGGCCTCGTGGCTTAATGGATAAGGCGTCTGACTTCGAATCAGAAGATTGCAGGTTCGACTCCTGCCGGGGTCGCAGTTTCAAAATGTCCATTTCAACCATTAGCGCACCCCAGTTGTCTGTGCAAGTGGTTGTTGCAGCCACCAGATGTCAATCTCGGGATATGCCTTATGTGTGTCTTAGGAATGCCCTTAATGTATACGTCACAGAAAGTGATGTTAGCAGATCCAGGAATCAGAGCGATCCCCTGAGAACAACACTTCTAATGTACATGGCACAAAGCTACTAAGTCTTGCAAGAGTTTAGACATTGAATACGGTCCTAAGCTGCGAGTGGAGAGGAAAACTTTGTAAAAATTGTGGGCCTCGTGGCCTAATGGAAAAGGCGTCTGACTTCGAATCAGAAGATTGCAGGTTCGAGTCCTGCCTGGGTTGCAGTTTTAAAATGTCCATTTCAACCATTAACGCACCCCAGTTGTCTGAGCAAGTGGTTGTTGCAGCCACCAGATGTCAATCTCGGGATATGCCTTATGTGTGGCTTAGGAATGCCCTTAATGTATACGTCACAGAAAGTGATGTTAGCAGATCCAGGAATCAGAGCGATCCCCTGAGAACAACACTTCTAATGTACATGGCACAAAGCTAGTACGTCTTCCAGAGTTATAGATATTGAATACGGTCCTATGCTGCGGGAGCAGAGCAAAATTTTAACATTTGTGGGCCTCGTGGCCTAATGGATAAGGCGTCTGACTTCGAATCAGAAGATTGCAGGTTCGAGTCCTGCCGGGGTCGCAGTTTTAAAATGTCCATTTCAACCATTAACGCACCCCAGTTGTCTGAGCAAGTGGTTGTTGCAGCCACCAGATGTCAATCTCGGGATATGCCTTATGTGTGGCTTAGGAATGCCCTTAATGTATACGTCACAGAAAGTGATGTTAGCAGATCCAGGAATCAGAGCGATCCCCTGAGAACAACACTTCTAATGTACATGGCACAAAGCTAGTACGAATCAGAAGATTGCAAGGGATCCTAACGGGATCCCTTGAGAATAACACAGATCCAGGAATCAGAGCGATCCCCTGAGAACAACACTTCTAATGTACATGGCACAAGGTTAGTACGTCTTGCCAGAGTTTAGACATTGAATACGGTCCTATGCTGCGAGAGCAGAGCAAAACTTTGTAACATTTGTGGGCCTCGTGGCCTAATGGATAAGGCGTCTGACTTCGAATCAGAAGATTGCAGGTTCGAGTCCTGCCGGGGTCGCAGTTTCAAAATGTCCATTTCAACCATTAGCGCACCCCAGTTGTCTGTGCAAGTGGTTGTTGCAGCCACCAGATGTCAATCTTGGGATATGCCTTATGTGTGTCTTAGGAATGCCCTTAATGTATACGTCACAGAAAGTGATGTTAGCAGATCCAGGAATCAGAGCGATCCCCTGAGAACAACACTTCTAATGTACATGGCACAAAGCTAGTACGTCTTGCAAGAGTTTAGACATTGAATACGGTCCTAAGCTGCGAGTGGAGAGGAAAACTTTGTAAAAATTGTGGGCCTCGTGGCCTAATGGATAAGGCGTCTGACTTCGAATCAGAAGATTGCAGGTTCGAGTCCTGCCTGGGTTGCAGTTTTAAAATGTCCATTTCAACCATTAACGCACCCCAGTTGTCTGAGCAAGTGGTTGTTGCAGCCACCAGATGTCAATCTCGGGGTGTGGCTTAGGAATGCCCTTAATGTATACGTCACAGAAAGTGATGTTAGCAGATCCAGGAATCAGAGCGATCCCCTGAGAACAACACTTCTAATGTACATGGCACAAAGCTAGTACGTCTTGCCAGAGTTATAGATATTGAATACGGTCCTATGCTGCGGGAGCAGAGCAAAATTTTAACATTTGTGGGCCTCGTGGCCTAATGGATAAGGCGTCTGACTTCGAATCAGAAGATTGCAGGTTCGAGTCCTGCCGGGGTCGCAGTTTTAAAATGTCCATTTCAACCATTAACGCACCCCAGTTGTCTGAGCAAGTGGTTGTTGCAGCCACCAGATGTCAATCTCGGGATATGCCTTATGTGTGGCTTAGGAATGCCCTTAATGTATACGTCACAGAAAGTGATGTTAGCAGATCCAGGAATCAGAGCGATCCCCTGAGAACAACACTTCTAATGTACATGGCACAAAGCTATTACGTCTTGCCAGAGTTATAGACATTGAATACGGTCCTATGCTGCGGGAGCAGAGCAAAATTTTAACATTTGTGGGCCTCGTGGCCTAATGGATAAGGCGTCTGACTTCGAATCAGAAGATTGCAGGTTCGAGTCCTGCCGGGGTCGCAGTTTTAAAATGTCCATTTCAACCATTAACGCACCCCAGTTGTCTGAGCAAGTGGTTGTTGCAGCCACCAGATGTCAATCTCGGGATATGCCTTATGTGTGGCTTAGGAATGCCCTTAATGTATACGTCACAGAAAGTGATGTTAGCAGATCCAGGAATCAGAGCGATCCCCTGAGAACAACACTTCTAATGTACATGGCACAAAGCTAGTACGAATCAGAAGATTGCAAGGGATCCTGCCGGGATCCCTTGAGAATAACACAGATCCAGGAATCAGAGCGATCCCCTGAGAACAACGCTTCTAATGTACATGGCACAAGGCTAGTACGTCTTGCCAGAGTTTAGACATTGAATACGGTCCTATGCTGCGAGAACAGAGCAAAACTTTGTAACATTTGTGGGCCTCGTGGCCTAATGGATAAGGCGTCTGACTTCGAATCAGAAGATTGCAGGTTTGAGTCCTGCCGGGGTCGCAGTTTCAAAATGTCCATTTCAACCATTAGCGCACCCCAGTTGTCTGTGCAAGTGGTTGTTGCAGCCACCAGATGTCAATCTCGGGATATGCCTTATGTGTGTCTTAGGAATGCCCTTAATGTATACGTCACAGAAAGTGATGTTAGCAGATCCAGGAATCAGAGCGCTCCCTTGAGAATAACACTTCTTCTGAACATGGCACACATCTAGTACTTCTTGCCATAGTTATAGACACTGAACACGGTCCTATGCTGCGAGAGCAGAGCAAAACTTTGTAACATTTGTGGGCCTCGTGGCCTAATGGATAAGGCGTCTGACTTTAAATTTGAAGTTGCAGGTTCAAGTCCTGCCGGGTTCGCAGTGTGAAAATGTCGATTTCAACTGTTTATGTACACCAGTTGTCTGTGCAAGTGGTTGTTGCAGCCACCAGATGTCAATCTCGGGATATGCCTTATGCGTGTCTTGGGAATGCCCTTAATGTATACGTCACAGAAAGTGATGTTAGCAAATCCAGGAATCATAGCGATCCCCTGAGAACAACACTTCTACTGTACATGGCACAAAGCTAGTACGTCTTGCCAGAGTTATAGACATTGAATACGGTCCTATGCTGCGAGAGCAGAGCAAAACTTTGTAACATTTGTGGGCCTCTTGCCTAATGGATAAGGCGTCTGACTTCGAATCAGAAGATTGCAGGTTCGAGTCCTGCCAAGGTCGCAGTTTTAAAATGTCCATTTCAACCATTAATGCACCCCAGTTGTCTGTGCAAGTGGTTGTTGCCAAGGTCGCAGTTTTACAATGTCCATTTCAACCATTAAAGCACCCCAGTTGTCTGTGCAAGTGGTTGTTGGAGCCACCAGATGTCAATCTCGGGATGTGTCTTAGGAATGCCCTTAATGTATACGTCACAGAAAGTGATGTTAGCAGATCCAGGAATCAGAGCGATCCCCTGAGAACAACACTTCTAATGTACATGGCACAAGGCTAGTACGTCTTGCCAGAGTTTAGACATTGAATACGGTCCTATGCTGCGAGAGCAGAGCAAAACTTTGTAACATTTGTGGGCCTCGTGGCCTAATGGATAAGGCGTCTGATTTCGAATCAGAATATTGCAGGTTCGAGTCCTGCCGGGGTCGCAGTTTCAAAATGTGCATTTCAACCATTAACGCACCCGAGTTGTCTGTGCAAGTGGTTTTTGCAGCCACCAGATGTCAATCTCGGGATATGCCTTATGTGTGTCTTAGGAATGCCCTTAATGTCTACGTCACAGAAAGTGATGTTAGCAGACCCAGGAATCAGAGCGATCCCTTGAGAATAACACTTCTTCTGAACATGGCACACATCTAGTACTTCTTGCCATAGTTATAGACACTGAACACGGTCCTATGCTGCGAGAGCAGAGCAAAACTTTGTAACATTTGTGGGCCTCGTGGCCTAATGGATAAGGCGTCTGACTTTAAATTTGAAGTTGCAGGTTCAAGTCCTGCCGGGTTCGCAGTGTGAAAATGTCGATTTCAACTGTTTATGTACACCAGTTGTCTGTGCAAGTGGTTGTTGTAGCCACCAGATGTCAAATTCGGGATATGCCTTATGTGTGTCTTAGGAATGCCCTTAATGTATACGTCACAGAAAGTGATGTTAGCAAATCCAGGAATCATAGCGATCCCCTGAGAACAACACTTCTACTGTACATGGCACAAAGCTAGTACGTCTTGCCAGAGTTATAGACATTGAATACGGTCCTATGCTGCGGGAGCAGAGCAAAATTTTAACATTTGTGGGCCTCGTGGCCTAATGGATAAGGCGTCTGACTTCGAATCAGAAGATTGCAGGTTCGAGTCCTGCCGGGGTCGCAGTTTTAAAATGTCCATTTCAACCATTAACGCACCCCAGTTGTCTGAGCAAGTGGTTGTTGCAGCCACCAGATGTCAATCTCGGGATATGCCTTATGTGTGGCTTAGGAATGCCCTTAATGTATACGTCACAGAAAGTGATGTTAGCAGATCCAGGAATCAGAGCGATCCCCTGAGAACAACACTTCTAATGTACATGGCACAAAGCTAGTACGAATCAGAAGATTGCAAGGGATCCTGCCGGGATCCCTTGAGAATAACACAGATCCAGGAATCAGAGCGATCCCCTGAGAACAACGCTTCTAATGTACATGGCACAAGGCTAGTACGTCTTGCCAGAGTTTAGACATTGAATACGGTCCTATGCTGCGAGAACAGAGCAAAACTTTGTAACATTTGTGGGCCTCGTGGCCTAATGGATAAGGCGTCTGACTTCGAATCAGAAGATTGCAGGTTTGAGTCCTGCCGGGGTCGCAGTTTCAAAATGTCCATTTCAACCATTAGCGCACCCCAGTTGTCTGTGCAAGTGGTTGTTGCAGCCACCAGATGTCAATCTCGGGATATGCCTTATGTGTGTCTTAGGAATGCCCTTAATGTATACGTCACAGAAAGTGATGTTAGCAGATCCAGGAATCAGAGCGATCCCTTGAGAATAACACTTCTTCTGAACATGGCACACATCTAGTACTTCTTGCCATAGTTATAGACACTGAACACGGTCCTATGCTGCGAGAGCAGAGCAAAACTTTGTAACATTTGTGGGCCTCGTGGCCTAATGGATAAGGCGTCTGACTTTAAATTTGAAGTTGCAGGTTCAAGTCCTGCCGGGTTCGCAGTGTGAAAATGTCGATTTCAACTGTTTATGTACACCAGTTGTCTGTGCAAGTGGTTGTTGCAGCCACCAGATGTCAATCTCGGGATATGCCTTATGCGTGTCTTGGGAATGCCCTTAATGTATACGTCACAGAAAGTGATGTTAGCAAATCCAGGAATCATAGCGATCCCCTGAGAACAACACTTCTACTGTACATGGCACAAAGCTAGTACGTCTTGCCAGAGTTATAGACATTGAATACGGTCCTATGCTGCGAGAGCAGAGCAAAACTTTGTAACATTTGTGGGCCTCTTGCCTAATGGATAAGGCGTCTGACTTCGAATCAGAAGATTGCAGGTTCGAGTCCTGCCAAGGTCGCAGTTTTAAAATGTCCATTTCAACCATTAATGCACCCCAGTTGTCTGTGCAAGTGGTTGTTGCCAAGGTCGCAGTTTTACAATGTCCATTTCAACCATTAAAGCACCCCAGTTGTCTGTGCAAGTGGTTGTTGGAGCCACCAGATGTCAATCTCGGGATGTGTCTTAGGAATGCCCTTAATGTATACGTCACAGAAAGTGATGTTAGCAGATCCAGGAATCAGAGCGATCCCCTGAGAACAACACTTCTAATGTACATGGCACAAGGCTAGTACGTCTTGCCAGAGTTTAGACATTGAATACGGTCCTATGCTGCGAGAGCAGAGCAAAACTTTGTAACATTTGTGGGCCTCGTGGCCTAATGGATAAGGCGTCTGACTTCGAATCAGAAGATTGCAGGTTCGAGTCCTGGCGGGGTCGGAGTTTTAAAATGTCCATTTCAATCATTAACGCACCCCAGTTGTCTGTGCAAGTGGTTATTGCAGCGACCAGATTTAAATCTCGGCATTTGCCTTATATGTTTCTTAGGAATGTCCACGATGCATACGTTACAGAAATTGCTGTTAGCAGATCCAGGAATCAGAGCGATCCCCTGAGAACAACCCTTCTAATGTACATGGCACAAAGCTAATACGTCTTGCCAGAGTTATAGACATCGAATACGGTCCTATGCTGCGAGAGCAGAGCAAAACTTTGTAACATTTGTGGGCCTCGTGGCCTAATGGATAAGGCGTCTGACTTCGAATCAGAAGATTGTTAAAATGTCCATTTCAACCATTAACGCACCCCAGTTGTCTGTGCAAGTGGTTGTTGCACCTTGTATCAAACTCATGAGCAGTTTTGACCGGATGTTAATCTCAGGTTATCCCAAATATGTTTCATAGGAATATCCACAATGAATCACAGAAAGTGATGTTAGCAGATCCAGGAATTGGACCGATTCCTTGACAACAACATTTCTCCTGGCATCCTTTTCCTGGTAGCATTTACCAAAATCTGAGCTTAATTTTTGCTCTCTGCCATGAAACTTACCTGAATGCTTCAGATGATGTTCCTTGATGTTGATCTCAGAATGTCCCATACTGGCTTAGTTCCTTTTCTAAACAGGAGAAGAAATAATCCCCAAATAAGTCTAAACCATCCCTCATCTAAAATTGTTTCTCGTTTCTTGACTTGCGAACACGCCAAAAAGCTAGTACGTCTAGCCGGAGTCATAGAAACTGAGTACGGTCCTTTGGTGCGATAGCAGAGCAAAACATTCCCCTCATTTGAAGGCCACTTGACCAATTGGATATGACGTCTGACTTTAAATTTGAAGTTGCAGGTTCAAGTCCTGCTGGGTTCGCAGTGTAAAAAGTTCAATTTCAACCGTTTACGTACACCGTTTTATCTGTACAAGTGGTTGTTGCAGCCACCAGATGTCACAGAAAGTGATGTTAGCAGATCCAAGAATCAGAGCGATCCCCTGAGAATAACACTTCTCCTGAACATGGCACACAGCTAGTACGTCTTGCCAGAGTTATAGATACTGAATACAGTCCTATGCTGTGAGAGCAGAGCAAAACTTTGTAACATTTGTTGGCCTCGTGGCCTAATGGATAAGGTGTCTGACTTTGAATCAGAAGATTGCAAGTTCGATTCCTGTCGGGGTCGCATCTCTAAAATGTCAATTTCAACTGTCACGCACACCAATTTACTGTGCAAGTGGTTATTGCACCTTGTATCAGACTCATGAGAAATTGTGATGGGATATCAATCTCAGGATATGTCAAATATATTTCATAGGAATGTCCACAATGAATCACAAAAAAGTTATGTTAGCAAATATAGGAATCAAAGCAATCCCCTAAGAATAACACTTCTCCTGAACATTAGGACAACAAAAAGCATAAGTGCAATAAAAACATGTCTCATGGGGCCTCCTACAGTGTACAGAGCTAAGTTTAAGCATGCATTTTTTATTGTATCTTTAGATACTGTAGAAGAGATAGAAATCTGAAATGATTGGTCAGGTGCTGATGGAAGACATGTGTTTTTAGCTGACTCTTAAAGATGGCCACGGAATCTGCTGATTTTGTAGCAGCAGGCAGATCATTCCACAAATGTGGAACCAATCCAGAGAAGGTTGGAGAGAGCGATGTTTTACCTTTTTGGGATGGCACCACAAGACACCGTTCGTTTGCAGAACGTAAGGATCTGAAGAGTCTTGTGGCAGAGTCTTGAATTTAATGCGAGCGAAATAGGGAGCCAATGTAACTTACCGAAGAGAGGAGTGACGTTTGCTCTCTTCGGTTCATTGAAAACCCCTCTTGTCGCTACATTTTGGATCATCTGTAGAGGTTTGGTCGTGCAAGCAGGAAATCCAACTAGGAGCGCGTTGCAATAGTCCAATCTGAACAGAACAAGAGCCTGGACTAGGACCTACGACTCATGCTAGGATATGAAAAGGTCTAATTTTCCTGATATTGTAGAGCAGTGGTAACCAACCCTGCTCCTGGAGATCGACCGTCCTGTAGGCTGTAGCTCCAACCCTGCTTCACAGGGTCACACCAGTCTGTAATTATCAAGCAAACCTGAACACCTTGATTAAATAGTTCATGTGTGTTTGATTGGGGTTAGAGCTGAAATCTTGAGGACGGTCGATCTCAAGGAGCAAGGTTAGTGACCACTGTTGTAGAGGATGAATCTACTGGACTGAGTGGCAGAGGTGGGGACAAGTCACATATGGTCAAGTCCAAGCAAGTCTCAAGTCTTAACCATCAAGTCTCAAGTCAAGTCTCAAGTCACAGTTTAGACAAATCAAGCAAGTCAAGTCAAGTCAAGGGTTCACCCCAAGCAAGTCAAGTCGAGTCCTGATAAGTTTCAAGTCAAGTCAAGTCGCAGTACTAAAATAAACAGAGGTGTATTTTTACAATAGATGTTTATTTTTGAAAAAAATATGAGCTTACATACATATGTTAAGGAAAATCAATTTTAAATAAAATTTTATTGATCACTTGCCTATGTGTGTGCTTAAAGTTTGGTTCCAGCAGTCACACATTTTCATATGTTTACACAGACACAGAAATGGAAATACTTGCATCTGACAGAATGTAAGACTTAAGCATTTATACAGGCTATGAAGCTTATAAACTAAGTATTGTGACTGAAAATCTGCCTATTATATATTATATATATATATGATGTTGTAATACTTGTGCTGTCCATTATAGGTCACAGTAAGGAATTTATATTTATTGATGGGATTCTAGGATAATTTTGTTGACATCGATCTGGAATCTCGTTAATAAAATAAACGGATCTTTTTAATTTCGGCAGAATATAAATAAAATGTCATTGTATGTTAATATAGCCCAGTGATGAACTTATGATGCTTAATCGTCATCTCTGCATTGGACGCGAAATGTGCATGTTTCATACGTAAAATATAATTTGAGAACATTTGTTTTCTATATGAACTGGTTTCATTATTCTACAGCACAAAACGTTATATTTTGTGGCTGAAAAGTTTTTAAAGAGTATTTTAAGTAGAAGTGATCGCACCGTCGCGTCCATCAGCCTGTCATGCATAAGCGAGCTGCTTTTCAGTTTCCACACGCAGTCCACACCAACAATTGAAAATGCGCACATTTAATATAGACATTAGCCTACGTGTAACATAGAGAAGCCCCTTCTTTTTAAAATGCCCCCCGACATTAAAATTCGGGCTACGCCACTGTTACAGCCAAATTCCCCAATACATCTATGAGATGAGACGTAGGCTTATCAGTGATGATCGATGATCACGTTTCTAATACTAATGAAAAAACAACCAAGGCCAAATTATGACAAACATAAACGATTAATTCATTACAATAGTAATCGTTTTATTACATTGACTATGAATAGATTACATTCTTGTCTTTCCTTCTGGTTCTTGAAACGTCGGATGAAAATTGACGCTGTGATTGTCGTGTCAGACATTCTTGCGTTGCATACACTGCATCTGGCAAATCCGTTTTTATTGGCATGGTCCAATAAAGTTTAAAGTCCTTATAGCCGAACGTGACTATCTGTGGAGCTCGAATGTTGTCTGCCATGTTTGGCACGGTTTGAGTTGTGCAGCGTTAAAGACACAGGCGCTAGGTGCTGCGAATTTAGGGTTAGGTTTGTATTACATTATTTTACTTTAAGTCATTGTCGAGTCTTCCACTTTAAGTCAAGTCAAGTCTCAAGTCACTTGCTCTCAAGTCAAAGTCAAGTCAATTTCTTACATCAATCAAGCAAGTCGCAGGTCATAAAAATTGTGACTCAAGTCAGACTCGAGTCAAGTCATGTGACTCGAGTCCCCCACCTCTGCTGAGTGGTGCTGGTAACCTGATCTTTGAAGATAAGCTGATCATAGATCACCACTCCCAGGTTTCTGGCCGTTCAGGAAGATGTGACGGTTGTTGAGCCCAGTTGAATGGAGAAGTTGTGATGGAGCTTAGGGTTGGACAGGATTACAGTTCTGTTTTTGCAAGCTTCAGGTGCAGGTGATGGTCCTTCATCCAGAGCGAAATATCACTCAGACATGCTGAAATGCGTGCAGAAACCGTCGGATCATCATGCTGAGATGACAGTTGGAGTTGTGTATCATCCGCATAGCAGAAATAGGAAAAGCCATGTTTCCGAATGACAGAGCCATGGGATGTCATGTGGACATGAGAGCAGCGGCCCAAGCACTGAGCCACCCCTGTATCAAGATGTTGGGACTCAAAGACCTCACCTCTCCAGGATACTCTAAATTACCTACCTGAAAGGTAAGACCTGAACCATTGTAGCACCATTCATAGCCTTGACACCCATAGCCTTGAGGGTCTGTTACTTCCAATTAACACAACGTTTATTGCCGTTGACACACTTTATTGCATGTAAACATTACAGCTTGGTGCAAAACAGACCTAGCCTCCAAACAGCTTCACATGTTCGCGCAAACCTCTTCCTGCGCATGCGCTTGCCTCATACCCTTTACTGTAATGCATGGTGTAGAAGCCCACCATACCAAAGTGCATTATATTAAGGGGAAATTAACATGTTACAGTTTTTTCTGAATGCTTAAACCCTAAGTGTTATTCTTATAGCACAATTTATAAAACTATTAATACTTATAACAAAACCACTCACTGAGTTTGCAAAACTAAAAGCACAAACACTGCTTTGCACTCAGTTTGCAATTTTGTAACACACACTTTTCAAAACTGTAGGTACAATCCACTGCACAGCACTCTTTTTGCGGAACTGTAAACACAACTCACTGCTTTACACTCAATTTCCAAATAATCAACACACTCCTAGCAAAACTGTACACTGTCACATGTGAAAACAATTTTAGATAATTAGTTCACTTTGTAATCAGCCTAAGCACTATAAATAAGCTACAGGTAAGCTGTCCGTGTGGAGTACAATGGAGGGACAGGAAGAGTGAGAAGAGTGAGAATTAGAGGAGGCAGAGGAAGAGGACGTGGAGGTGAAGAAGTAGGAGGAAGAGGACGACAAGGACAAGGAGGTGAAGTTAGAGGAAGTGGACAAGGAGGAGCAAGAGGAGGAGAGGGAAGAGGAAGGGTAAGAAGAAGGGTAAGAAGAGTTATTTAAAACACTGCAGTCTTCGGGTTTCTAATATTTAATAGTCATTTTCAGAACATTCCACACATTCTTACAAAAAAAATAAAAAATCTAATTTAGTAACAAAACCAAAGTAAAAAACAAAATAACTGAATAAATTACTATTGGGAAAAAGCAACTGATTAATGTGTTTTGTGTTATCGATCCCGCCTTCTGTTCGGCTCTGGCCAAAAGACCTCATCCACATCACAGGCACATGTCCTCACGTGCTAGGCATTGGGGAAAATATCACCTTGTGTGTAAATCCACCCTTGTATTGATTCCCCCTCAATGTCTCTGCATGCCTCTTCAATTGCTTGCAGAAGAGTTATGCGGGCATGTGGTTTCCGATCATAAACTACATGTAGTGCATCTAGAAATGGAAGGATCTGTATTGTAGGGACCTACAGTGGCATGAAGATGCAAGACTCCTTGGACACTTATTGCGGCACACAAAGTGATATTTCCCTCTTCATTCTGAAGTTATGTTTCTGTAGGATGCGACTTAGTATAGAAATGCTGACCCTGTTGATATTGTTGAATACTTCTCTATTTGCAATTATGCGTTGTTGCAACTCACGAAGTCGTATTGCATTATTTTCGCGCACTATTTCAATGATTGCAAGCTCTTGTTGTTGAGTGAAGAGCCGTGCCCTTCCACCTTGAGGAGATCGTCCAACCATTCTGTAGAAAGTGCCACCACAAGATGTCATTAGATGGTTCTTTTTCACAAAATGTACTTTCGAACTGTGAACACCACCTTAACATCACAATGGTATTCGTTTTTATATACTTCACATCAGGACCTATTTTTGAAAAGAACAGTAATCCTGTAATTCAAATCATCATGCTACACATACAGTAGGTGGAAACTTGAGGATATACCTGTTCTCCAGTCGGAATGTTCTTATTACCGATGCTACTGTTCACGACTGAGGTTAGGGTGGACTCTTTGCCCAGCCTCCCTCATGATCAGGCCATGATTTATCACATGGTCCACCAAAGTAGCCCTGATGTCATCTGATACACGTCTCCGGACTGGTCCTCCTCTTTGTCCTCGTCCTCTTCCATGTCCATGTCCATGTCCACGTTCACGTCCGACTAACCTCTGTCTTTGTCCTCCTCTTACTCTGACTCTCATTGCCTCCATGATTACAAAGATCTCAAAATGGCTTATCTGATATTTACAGTTTTTCTCAATTGCTAAAACACTAAACCCTATTGTCTGAACCAAATGCTCAGTTGCCTGAACCCACTGATTGAATCAATCACTCTTTTGGCAAAACCATAAGCACTTTTCACCTGTTTAGACACAATTTGCCAACACATTTTCATTGTGATGCACCCGTGCTGCATAATGGTGAGCACAGGTGACAAAAGTCAAACACAATTAAAGCACTGGTGTCACCACTTGAACACAACAACTCAAAATAGATCACACTTGTGGCTAATGATGTGAGGGAACATATACAGTAACCCAGTTCAGAGAGCACTGGTTTGTGAGAACCCACAATGGATAGAAATCTGAGAGGAAGAGTTCGTGTGAGAGGAGGTCAAAGTGGTCGAGTTGGTCAGCGAAGACAAAGAACAGTAATATCTGATGAATTTAGAGCTACTGTGATTGACCATGTTCTTGTCCATGGTATGAGCATGAGGGAGGCTGGACAAAGGGTACAACCAAACATCAGTAGATTCACTGTGTCCACCATAATCCGAAGATTTAGAGAAGAGAACAGGTCATTACCTTTTCTTGACATTATAGTACAGTATGTAAATGTTTACAGCAATTCCTCTATGGCATACTATATACTGTACCACAGTATACTCCAAGTAAATATATGTTTCAGTACATCACTGTACCAATGTACTGTAGTTTTGTAATGGAGGGTTGGTCTAACTGTTTGTAGGCCTTGTATTTCTATGTATATTTTTTGTAAAGTGATTGGCCATCGGGCCATTGTTGGTGTTCCTGGGCAGCGAGGTGGCAATGTCACATTATGTGCTGCCTTCAGCAATTATGGGGTTGTCCACAATCAAGCAAACCTGGGGCCCTACAACACTCACCTGCTCCTCATTTTCCTCAATCACATGCGAGATGCTCTGTTAGGGCAGCAGGATGAGCATCCCATCTATGTTGTTGTTTGGGACAATGTGAGTTTTCACAGAGCCCTCCAGGTTAGAGAGTGGTTCAATATGAACCAAGGTTTTATCAATCTTTGCCTTCCACCGTACTCCCCTTTCCTAAACCCCATTGAGGAATTCTTCACCTCATCGCGGTGGAACATATATGAACGCCAACCTTACACCAGGGTAAATCTCCTGCAAGGCATGGGACATGCCTATGGTGACATAGGTGTGAAGGTGTGCCAAGCCTGGAAACGGCATGCCAGGGGTTTTTTCCCCCTATTCTTCTACGTAGTGTTTAGTGACTGTTCCGTAGTGTTTTTCATTTTGATTGACTCGGGCATGATTTGACAACATAGTTCAGTTTTGAGCACAGATTGAACGGTTTTGAAGTGAAAGTTTGGTTGTGCAAGAAGAGTCTGCGGTTTTGTGAATGTAGCTCGAAAATTGGGTTTTGTGTTCATAGTTAAGAGAAAAGGAGAGCAGCTGTCAAGAAATGTGTCTTAGCAATCTAGAAAAACTGTATTAGGAGTGCTAAGGCTCAGACTGATTGGTGTTCTGTTTTCTGTGCAAGTGCTTTCAGGTGTGTATGTACAGTAAGTGCCTACGATTACTAGAGGAGTTGTGCATGTTTAACAGAGTGTTTTCCCAATGAAAACAGTGGATTTCAAAGTATAAAGTTGACAATGTGTTTAAGCTATGGTTACACAGTGTTTAAGTTATGCTACAAGAAGTTAGGGTTTTGAGGCTTTGGTGTAAGCGTTTGGTCTTAGTGTGTAAGCAATGGGCAAAAACTGTAATGTGATAGTTTATGTTAACTGTTTGATACGAAAATACAATTTTTACGAAGGTTTGAAGAGTTAAGCAAGGTTTATTAGCTTTTGCTAAAACGTCTTGGTTACGTATGTAACCTCAGTTCCCTGATGGAGGGAACGAGACGTTGTGTCGAGAACGACAGATGGGGTTCGCCCTTGAGAACCAATCAACTCTGACTACTATAGAAAAGGCGAATGAAATTTGGCGAATGAAATTTGCATGCCGGACTCCGCCCCCGGATATCCGGTATAAAAGGAAGCCGGCGTGCAGCAATCATTTACCTCTTGTTCTGAAGAGCCTGAGAGCCTCTCAAAACTGCAACAGAAACGATACGGGTTTGTGGCATAAGGGACACAACGTCTCGTTCCCTCCATCAGGGAACTGAGGTTACATACGTAACCAAGACGTTCCCTTTCTGTCGGTCTCTCGATGTTAGTCTCCAGTCTCGTGAGAAGGACAACACAATCCTGATCAAGCACCTCAGTGGATCTTTCTCGTTGAGAAAGACACCAGGAAGAGAAGAGGCGCCGTCTAGAGGCGTGTAACCGCCTAGTAGATGGGGCCCTAGCCTGGGTGATGGTCTCAGCCGTATAGGGGGAGTAGCCATCTCAGGATCTTCTCGTCCCGTCTAGAGACCAAACATGGTGTTCCAGAAGTCTGATCTGGGATGCCAGAACGTGTCCTTCCCCTGAGAGAGCGGGTCCTCTGTCAGGGGAATGGTTCAGGGAGAGTCGCTGTCCAGAGCATCAACTCTGAAGCCAAGTGTGGTTAAACCAGTGCGGTGTCTGTGCAAGGAGGCTCCTGGGGGGGGAAGGTGTGCTTCCGCCCGTCCCGTGGTCAGCTGTGCGCCAGGGCATACGTGCCGAGGGGGGCCTCGGTCAGGGAGTACCAAAGCAGACAATGGGTGGTGTCGTGGGAGGCAAAGAGGTCTATCTGTGCCTGTCCGAACAGCACAATAATGAGCTGGACCGGGGGGGAAGTAGCCACTCTCCGCAAGGCATATACTGACGAGAGAGCGCGTCGGCTGTCTGGTTCAGTTTGCCTGGAATGTGTGTGGCCTGCAGGGAGCGGATCACCTGCTAACTCCACAGGAGGAGGCGTCGGACAAGTTGTGTTAGCTGCCGTGAGCGTACGCCACCCTGGCGATGTACGATACGGCTGTCGTGCTGTCCCGGAGGACCAACACGTGCTGGCCCTGCACTAGAGGCCGGAGCCTTCTCAGCGCAAGCAGCACAGCCAACTACTCTAGGCAATTGCGTGCCAGCGCAGACGGGGGCCCGTCCAGCGCCCAGCTACTGCGTGCCCGTTGCACACTGCACCCCACCCCCGCAGCGAGGCGTCCGTCGTCACCACGACGTGCCTCGTAACCTGCCCGAGGGGAACCCCCGCCCGGAGGAAGGTCATGGAAGACCAGAGGGTTAGGGTGCGTCGGCAGTAGGGCGTCATCACCATGCGCCTGTCATCACCATGCGCCGGTGTGCCACGCTCTCCTCGGAACTCGACTCTGTAGCCAGTGTTGAAGCGGTCTCCTTTGCATCAATCCGAGGGGTATTATCCCCGCGGAGGACGCAATGTGTCCCAGGAGCCTCTGAAATTGTTTCAGGGGGACCGCCGACTGCCTGAAGAGTTCCAGGCAGTTCAACACTGACTGGGCGCGTGCTGCGGACATCTGCACCGTCATGGTGACAGAGTTTAGTTCCATACCGAGGAAGAGGATGCTCTGCACTGGGGAGAGTTTGCTCTTTTCTCGGTTGACCTGAAATCCCAATCGATCTAGATGCCGGAGCACCAGGTCCCTCTGTGTACACAACAGATCTCACGACTGTGCCAGGATAAGCCAGTCGTTGAGAAAGTTTAGTACCCGCACACCTTTTTCCTGAAGGGGAGAAAGGGCGGCTTCCACGATCTTCGTGAAGACGTGTGGAGACAGGGACAGACCGAAAGGGAGGACTCTGTACTGATATGCCCACCCCTCGAACGCGAACCGTGGGAACGGCCGTCGTCGAGGGGATCGAGACATGAAAGTAAGCGTCCTTCAGGTCGAATTGCCACGAACCAATCCTGACACCTGATAGATGTCAGGATGTTACTCTGCGTGAGCATCTGAACGGCAGCTTGTGAAGGTGCTTGTTCAGGGTACCCAGACCGATGGGGCGCAACCCGCCGTCTTTCTTGGGAATGATGAAGTTTGGGTCGTGACCCACTGAACATCTTGGTTTGAGGGACGAACTCGATGCCTGTTTTGCCAGAAGGGTGGTGACCTCTACCCGAAGTACGGAGGCGTCCCTGCCTCTGACAGAGGGAGAGATGATGCCCTGAAACTGGGGAGAGTCTCCGGCGAACTGGATCGAGTAACCAAGACGGACCGCTCGCAAGGCCAGCGAGACAGTGTGGGCAGCTCTCGAGCTCCCAGGGACTGTGACAGGGTGACCAAGGGGACGGTCCGCTTCATCATTCCCACAGGGGGCGGTTCGTCGGCTGGCGGAGCTAACCATCTGTTGCGGGGGGTCCCCGGAGGGAAGGTTGGCTCCGCCTTTTACCTGCCTGGCGGGACAACGGCTGGGGGCACAGGAACCGGAGCCGATGTCGAAGGGGTCCTGGGTTGAAGGGAAGCAGACGTCACGCGGGATCTCGGAGGCCTCTAGGCGGCCGAGTCGCGGCGTGAAAAAATGTGGCTTATTGCCACTGTCTGCTTCACCGTCAAAAACTGCTGAGCACAGTCTTCGATGGTGTTACCAACAACCCACCCTGCGAGATGGGTGCATCAAGAAAGCGGACTTCCTTGGTGTCACTCCTCTGCACAAGGTATAACCGGGGGTGTCTCTCATGGACCACTACCGTGGACATCTTCCGACCCAGGGTCCGGGCCACCGCCTTGGTCGCCCGTAGAGCGCTGCCAGCGGTGGCACGGAGATCCTGCATTATACCCGGGTCGGCCTTACCCTCGTGGAGCTCTCTCAACACCTAGGCCTGGCGGACCTGTAGGATGGCCATGGCGTAGAGAGAGGAGGCAGCCTGGCCCGCGGCCTCGCAAGCTTTCGACACCGTGATGCCGAAGTCTTGCGTGCTTTGGGCGGTAGGTGTGGCCGATTCCCCCCAGGTGGTAGCCGTCCTTGGCACAGGTGCACCGCGGGCGGACGTTCCACCCGGGGGATCTCGACGTAGTCCTTAGCTGCCCCACCATCGAGGGAAGTAAGGGAGCCGGAGCTGGTTTCACTGGAACGGTTCGTGGAGCGTTCCAAGTTTTACACAGCTCCTCATGCACTTCCGGGAAAAACATGGCACCCGGTGTGGGCGCGGTTTGCACCGCGCTCCTACCCTAGGAACCACGCATCCCTGGGTTAGCACAGGTGACATCACTTCTGCTTCCTCCCGAACTCGACCCTGGGGGTGGAGCTCAGATTCGTCAGAGTCGGATGCCAGTCTCCCTCCGATGCTGCGAGCGACATCTCATCTACTTCACACATCGTTTCCGAGTGTTTGCGTGAGGATCCGGACAGTATGCCACCGCCGGTTGGGGAACGTTAAGAAGAGCGAATCGGGGTGCGATCGGCCCGTGAGCACTTGGCTGGCGGGTTTACGTTCGCAGAGTTCCCCATATCACTAACGCTGCTAACGTGGGTGGTCATCGGGGCCGTAGCCACAGATGTCACAGCCCAGGTGGCAAACGAAATGGTGGCTGGTTCCCGTAGGAAGACAGCCACCCGTGACCGCAACTTCTGAATGACAATCTGCCCGCAGATTGAACGCTGCTTCAACGAACGCTGCTTCAGTGTGCTGGACGCCCAGACACCTAATGCAGCGATCGTGTCCATCCCCCTCCTCGATGAGGGTGCCATACCCAAGAGAACAGCGGGACATGCCGCGCTGGAGAATGCTCCGTCAGTCCTGAAAAGGACTTTTTAGAAAATCTCTAACACCTCCGGAACCGGCGAGACGCCCAGGGGAAGGTCGCTGCAGGTAGGGACGATCCGCTTCAACACGTCGTAGCACCAGCAGTGTAGTTTGTAGAGGATTTTGAATCATGAGTTGTACTCATGAGCGAAGGCTCTGAAGAACAAAAGGTAAATGAATGCTGCACGCCGGCTTCCTTTTATACCGGAGTGGTGGAGTCCGGCATGCAAATTTCATTGGCCAAATTTCATTGGCCAAATTTCATTGGCCTTTTCTATAGTAGTCAGAGTTGATTGGTTCTCAAGAGCGAACCGCATCTGTCGTTCTCGACACAACGTCAAGAGACCGACAGAAAGGGAACTACATTGTTTTGCTGATTTGGTGAAGGGTTTTCTTATGTGTGTGTAGAGTTTTGAAGTAAAAGGCCAATAGTTACAAAAATCTGCTTAAGTCATCAGAATAAACTGTAACAGGTCGACAGGAGGATGTGGTGGTTAACGATGTGGAAGGCAGTAGATATATCCAGTAGGATGAGTAGGGGGGTGTTAGTGGCTGCTCTTGCCAGACTCAGGGCTTGAATGATTTAGAGCAGCACAGTCTTAGTGGAATGACCCAGTGGCGGTTTTAGGCACGGGCGAACCGGGCAGCCGCCCGGGGCGCCAAATTTTCATGACACGTGGGGGGCGGCATAAGCACTTGAAAAAGAAAAATAATGTGCGCCGCTAAGCGGGTTTCTATTATCTATAATATACCTGTCTGTATGGGGAATTGGCAAATTGCCGCCCCTGCGTGCTGAGAAACGCAGAAGCTGTGAAAAAAGTGTAAAGGGGAGGCCAACAGAATTTACATATGTGTAGGAAGTTTCAAAGACGAACATTTGCTATTTGCTATAACTCTGTTGCGTGACAAAGAATATAATTCGGGGCAGTAACCAAGGAGCTAATTGTTCCTCCCTTAGATTAGATTAATATAGCGTCTAACGAGTCATGACAGACATGTGGCATGTAAGGGAATGTTTATTTAAATTTGCAATTCATAAATTATATTTAGTGGTGGGCACAGATTAATTTTTTTAATCTAGATTAAAATTACTCATTTCAATTCTGCCGAAGGCATTTATTATGTGTGCTACCCAAATAATGACTAAAAGTAAGTCTTTGAGAACAGGGGCTCATCTCCTGTTTCCAAAATGCATGACAAACTGCTTGAGAAAGCTGTGCTACTATGATCATTTGTGATGAAAATTAAATTATGTTCAATAAAATGTACTTGTGTTTACTTCCGCATTAGCTAAGGGATGCTTTGCGTTTAGGTGGTACATGAGACAGGAAGAGCTCCTACAGTACATTTACATTTAGTCATTTAGCAGACGCTAAATTACAGCGATTTACAAAGAGTTAGGGAGCAACAAGCGATATGTCATACAGGAGCCATAATACATTAGGTGCCAATAAAAAGTTACTTGTTTCAACTAAAGCTAGACCGCTACCTGTTGAGAGAATTTTTTTTTTAAACCAACCGTGTGTAAACCAATTCTGTACAGAAAACAAATTCCACATTGAACAAGGTGCAAACAACCTTAGTCTTGTCGAGGTTTCCATTGGGAAGCTTCCTAAAAATAAAATTTCCCTGAAGCAAACCCGGCTGCTTCTTAGCTGCATCCATGTTAGCACGTCACGTTTGATCTGGTCATTTCACAGTAACATTACGTTGTGTTCAGATTCTGATAACTTATACTGTTTTGTGCAGAATTGTGTTTTTAAAATGTTCTGTTGAAGGATTTGTGCAATTGAGAAATATAAGCTTGTCTTACAATTATATTGTTATGGTAAAACATGGCTGTTTGTGCAAAATTTTGTGTTTTTTTTTTCTCGGATGGGTGGTATGGGTGGGGGGGCCCCCAGAGGGGATCTCGCCCGGGGAGTGATTCAATGTAGAACCGCCACTGGAATGACCCCTATGGAAACCTGCCTGGCTGCTTTCCATTAAGTAGTTCTGCATGAGAAAAGAGGAGAGCTGGGTACATACAGCACGCTCAAGAGTTTTAGCAATGAAGTGGAGGAGCGATACCGGTCTGTAGTTATCTAATTTGCATGTCCCACAGCGTCTAGCTGTAGTGTTATCTTGGTCTTGTTTAATGGACAGAGGGTGAAGCCAAGCTGGCACTTTTTTCAGACCTTTGGGTCTTTGAATCTTTCCATGTTGGTTTCATATGAAGATAATGAGCTTTAGCTGGCCATGAATCCTCTAACCTGTTTATAAAACGCTTCCCAAACCCTTCTGTGACCGTGCATGGCACATTCCATGAATATTCTACATGTCCGATTATCAAATTTTTTGACAGCATTGAATACATGTTCTGTTTTTGGATTACATTAATTTAAATGTTTCTCCCATCCATTTTGTGATGAAAAGTCATAAGAAATCTGCAATATTTGATTTACGCTAAAGTATAGCACTTCAGATTAGTAGTTTAGAACAAAACTGGGTTGTATTACAGTTTTTTCCAACTGCTTACACAAATCCTCAAAACTATGTCACCTTTTCTCAAAACTCTACACACAATTCCCAAAACTGCACACACAAAATGCAAAATGCCTCACATCTCCTTCAAAATGTAACACTGCATTCAAAATACCATAAACACATGTCAGAATAAAGCATTTGCATCAAATGTGAAGGGTTTTAAAGTTATGTTTTGTATTACAATGTTACATTTTATTTCTTTTTATGGCTTACATATAATCAATAGTAGAATGTGTGTATTAGTGTGAACAATTACGAATGAAGTGTGTGCTTAAAGGTCTGAAAGATTAAGGGTGAATATTAGAGTGCAGATGGTATTTACAACAGGATGTGTGGTATTCTTCAGAATGTGTGTTGGGGCTATGTCTTATGGTGTGTCTCGTGATGTGTCTTATGCTGTGTCTTGTGCTGTGTCTCATGGTGTGTCTCATGATGTGTTGCGGAGAGCGAGGAGAATAGAATGTGTGTGCGTGGCTATGGTTGCCCAACATTCCATAGCCATTGGGGCCTCAGGTCAGGGGTTAACAGATGTGATCAAGTTGGGGGAATGCGTTGTTTTCACAGAAGCCAAGTGGAGGAGAAGAAAACGTCAGCTGAGAACTGGTCCAACGATTGGCCACGGTCCGGAGCAAGCTGGAAGATACACCCACAAATACAAATATAAATATGTTGTACACTGTTTAGGCGGGGCTGATCTCTGGTAATACTCTGTGCGTAGAGTGAGTGTGTGAGACAGCCCAGCGCTGAGCCTCAAATCAATAAACTTCAACTTTTGTTCATCCGAAGTCCAGTAAGTCCAATTTTTGAATACGCAGGACACTAGATGACCAACAGATGGTGACCCCGACGTGATTGGCTAAAAAGGGACATTTCGGACAATCCTTAAAGAGTACAGAGTGACAAAACGGAGAGGGAAAATCTTGGGTTCAACACAACGCCCGGGCGAAAATAAAAAGGTGAGCAGAGACCTGTTTTATCGAACATCTGCTAATTGACTACTCTAAATTGTTTGTGTTGAATTGCAAATATTCCTGATCATTTTATTTTTAACAAATTTGTACAAGAGTGAAGTTTGTTGGATTGAGGTTATAAAATAACGGGTTAAGTCGTACGCAGGTTAAGTTGTAAGGTTAAAGTCCTTATGCATTAAATTAAGTCGTTTGGTTAAAGTCCTTATGCATTAAATTAAGTCGTTTGGTTAAAGTCCTTACGCAAGTAAATTATGTCGTTTGGTTAAAGTCCTTATGCAAGTAAATTAAGTCGTTTGGTTAAAGTCCTTATGCAAGTAAATTAAGTCGTTTGGTTAAAGTCCTTATGCAAGTAAATTAAGTCGTTTGGTTAAAGTCCTTATGCAAGTAAATTAAGTCGTTTGGTTAAAGTCCTTATGCAAGTAAATTAAGTCGTTTGGTTAAAGTCCTTATGCAAGTAAATTAAGTCGTCTGGTTAAAAGACCTCACGCATGGAATCATTTGGTTAATTCCTTATGAGAAATTATTAAGTCGCGGGGTGAAAAGTCCTTGTGCCAACATTATTAAGTCGCGGGGTGAAAAGTCCTTGTGCCAACATTATTAAGTCGCGGGGTGAAAAGTCCTTGTGCCAACATTATTAAGTCGCGGGGTGAAAAGTCCTTGTGCCAACATTATTAAGTCGCGGGGTGAAAAGTCCTTGTGCCAACATTATTAAGTCGCGGGGTGAAAAGTCCTTGTGCCAACATTATTAAGTCGCGGGGTAAAAAGTCCTTGTGCCAGCATTATTAAGCCGTAAGATTAGAAAATCTTATGCAAAATTGTATCGTGATAAAAGTTGTGTGTTGTGTATGTATGAAAGTGTGTGGAGAGTTATATAAAGGCTGAAGTTATAGAGAAAATAATAGATCGTGATAAAAAGAGTACATAATACCGGCATAATTATAAACAGCATAAACCTAAATATGGAAGGGGAATTTGATAGAGAATGTGATGAATATGGATGTTTCCCTGTGACCGAACAATGGGGTCGTATAAAAGATATGATATTGGCCCAAACAGAACTAAAACACCATAAGAAGGAAATGAGAATATTAGGAGAGAATTGGAGTCGGATAAGTCTTGAAAATGGATGGGATAAACCACCACGGGTGCCCTTGGCACCCAAAATTGGGGAGATGGAGAAAAAAGCACACATGCGCGTTAAAGCACATGAGGCAGAAAAAGATAGAGTTCCGTTTTTTAAACAACGTCAGCACGAAAGGGTGAATAAAGAACTCCGTGAAGTACAGAGGCAGAGGCCAAAACAGAACCCCTCCTCAGGGCCAAGAGGTGGGTACCAAAATTTCAGGGGTGGATACCAGAATGATAGAGGAAGAGGCCCAAAAAGGGGGGGAGTGTGTTATGGATGTGGGAGTTCTGATCATTGGAGGAGTGCATGTCCACACCAACAGGGCAATCAGGCCATGGGACCAACTGCAAGGGGATGGGGTCCTTTTAGGGGAGGTCCCAGAGGGCACGGCCCTCAAACCTCACGACACTCCCCGGGGCAACAACACTCTGCTCCTCACAGCTTTCAGGCACCCATGCACCCAGAGTGCGACCCAAATTGGGGCTCTGGAGGAGACGGAGGGGATTATTGAAGGGGCCCACACAGAGAATCCACGAGAGGTATGGGGGAGCCTCTCATGGAAATAGTGGTAAATGGCAGGCCACTAAAAGCACTGGTAGATACTGGTGCAACATACTCTACTGTTCAGAAATGTCATATAACTGAGGCACAGATTAGTGACCGAACAGTAGGAGTCGTGGGTTTCTCTGGTGGGTTAGAATACTGGCCTTTTACCACTCCTCTTACCACCACGTGTGCCCTTGGCACCCAAGGTACGAGACATGGAAAAGAGAGCACATGTAAGACTAAAAAGACATGTAGAAGAGAAAATAAATAAATAAATAATGTAAAAGGGATAAATGCAGGGAAACATTTTAGTCAAGAAAAGAAATTGCAAGATGAATTTAGAATATGGACAAGCATTGCGCTTACGGCCACTGCTCTGAGTCCGGTTAAAAGAGAGGGGGAAGAAAATTTGCAGATAAAGAAGTCAGGAAGTGAACAGGGAGACACCTCTGAACAAACAGCATATTACCAACCCCCAAAACTATATCTAGACTTGCAACTATTGACAAAACCACAACCGTATGACGAAAAAATGAAGCAAGTTATGGTAAAATTAAACCAAGGAAACGTAGTAAAGAATTGCCTGACACAACGTTTGATATAAATGAACAAAGACAGTAATTACACCAAATAACAAGATTAGTCAGTGGAACAGCACAGCAGTTAGCCCGCAAGGGAGAAGAACAAGGAGAACACATTCCACAAGGGGAGGGGGAAAGAAGAGTGTGGAGAGCTAATAAATCACGAAACACCCCTGTTTTATTGCATTGCCAACAGAGTTTAGATAGTGCTGGAACAATTGCAAAGTGGAGAGAATGAATCTCACTCTGAAACTGAAATTGGCTAAAATCTGTGCACAGACAAAATTGACCTGGTTATCTGTACTAACTCTAGCATTAATGACTGTACGTTCCTCTATTAACAGGATTTCTGGTTTCACACCGGTTGAGTTTCTTACAGGTCGATCTTTTCCAGGACCGACAACACCGCTTCGGCAGGAGATCAGTGTCACATTGTGTTTATTTTGACAAATTAACTGCTATGAGCAAACATTTATCACAGCAGGTCACCCCTGACACTGAACCAGGACCGATCCCACCGCGAAATGAGTGGGCAGGTCTTTGGAACAGACGGCTGTGGACCTGAGATCTCAGGTCCAAGAGAGGGAGGGTGTTGAAGGTGAAGCAAAAGGGAGCGCAGAGGAACATTGCAGGTCATATAAAGGAAAGGTGACATTTGAATCTTTAGCGCACTGTGTAAGTGAAGATTGTGCATATGGGGCAGACATTGCAGTAATATTTAAGAATAAATTTGGTGAAAAGTGAAGCATCACATGCATTTCTAACTTTTATGGGTCAAAACCATAAAGACTCATAGAATTATTCTATTTTTATTTCATTGGTCCACTAAACAGTGCCAAAAAGGGGGGTATACTTTTTATACTTTTTCATTAACACTATAGATACCATGGCACAAGTAATAGTGAACCATCTGTTAAATATCACACAGAAATTCCCTAGTCCTTACAGGCCTCAAAGATATCAAATGGACAGGTGTGGGTAGTGCCATAAAAAATGAACTGCCAAGCAGACAGCACCACAACATATGGACTGATATTTAACCCAGAGATTTGACTGAATTGAGAGAAAATTTTTATCTCTGTCTGTTATCCTAAAGTCTTTCTTTTCAGATTGATCACTATGACTCCTTATAGAGTCCAGATACCAGGGAGGTGTCTTAGAACCTGAAATGGAGGAGATGGGTGAGATTATACTTCAAGGGGTCATTCACACTTCACAGTTACATCACAGAAGTAGTTACACGGCCTCCCGGTGTAGCACCGGATCCAAATTGTGCAACACAGATTGATGTAGATACCCATCTCCCAGACATGAACATATAGCATTGTGGACACACTTTCGCCACTACAACCTCATAAAATGATTATCTGGCATAACCTTAAAAGTTATCCAGACTCAAAACACTACACATCACCTAGGATGATTAGTCTAGATTTCAAATATGATACATAAGAAGGATCTATAGCCTGTCATGCATATAGAAAACTATATAGCATCTCACACATAGGACAAACTCATGATGCTAATTTAATTATAAGATAAAACCTGTTATTACAATTCTGTTGATTTATGTGAAACCTTGCAATGTGCATAGTAAATTTGCATGGTTATAGTTTTATGTATAGTAAATGGTTTGATTTCTGATGAAGAGAGGTGAAATTGAAAATTTGTGCAATTTTCAATTGAAATCATTGGCATTGTTCCAAACCAGATAGCACACTGGTTTTTAATATATGTCTAATGATATTTTTAAAGAGTGGTTAGATCTGAAGTGATGGCGCTTCTGCAATCGGCCTCGAAATTCTCAATCTGATTTTTACCATTGAACGTGACGTAGCGTACTGTACACATCAACATTCACAGAATTTTTTGACAACAGCTATATTAGAGATTCAGAATATGTCCTGATACTTCTTTGTAATGATAGATTTGCAGGGTTAACTCGTATTTGAGTATTCTGAATTACTATTATGATTATTAAAATAAGTTATATAACTATACCATATTATGCATAACGTTGTATCTGGATTTTATTAATACCTGAAAATACATTTATATGCATACTGTAGATCTGTATTTTGGTTGCAATATATTTAAAAGATATAATTATAAACTATTATTGTATGATGTATACCACTGGAGAATATGCCAGTTAAATAGACTTTTGCCACTCTTCCTTTAAAATACTCAGAGTATCTAAATTCCACCATAGTAGTGAAGAATCAGGTAATCAAATGGGATCACTTTATGTGGCTTTGGATGAAATTGAGACCTTATTCGCCGTTCGCACCAGGTACCGTGAATTTTTTTATTTTTTTATTGTTGTAACCCTTTATCATCTTATCCCAATGTTACTAAAATCATCAGTGTTCAGTTGTTGTATGGTTATGAAGATGACGTTCAGGTGTCTCATACACAATGGTGTGTTATTAGTGAGATGAATTCCTTAACCTATGGAGCTGCGCTGCAAACCATACCTTCTACTTAGATGTAACTAAGGATAAATGGGTCAGATAAATATCATGGGGAGGATACTACTATAAACAGATGTTTCTCTTCGGTGGGAAGACACCTTCTACGAACAGAGCACATGGGCTCTGACTGAATGGACTTGGCACAACAAATTATATTGCAGACTATCAGACTTAGGTGGAAACCAACCTGGGCAGAAGAACAGCAAAGATCCACCTGCTCTGCACCGTGCCAGCTCTACAGAGACTTCTGCAGTAATTGATACACAATGACAAAGAATGCCTAAAAATGTCCCCTTTGGGACTGCTCTGAGATTGCCCCAAGGGGTCAGGGGAGGAACTGTAAGGCAGCTGTAAAAGTGCAAAGAACTAAGGTTGTTTGTGATGCGAAGACACAAAACAATAAAACCCCATTTGTTATTAGAACCTGAGGGATGATATCCTACCCTCCCCTCAGGGGTTGTTGATCCCCAGGAATTGAACCCCCTATTCTTATCACACCTGTGCCCTTGATCTCTTCAGGACCTTATCACTAGGAAAATGCTTACGCTTTTTATTCTGTGTATATCATTTATTGTCAGAGTATGAAGTTTTGATCATCATGTTTGGTATTGTTTTAAAGATCATGGTGCGATGGGTGAAAGGGTCTAGTTCTTTCAAATCTAACAGAGAGTATATTATATGTATATTGAGATCTTATTTGATGTTCTCTTCAGTGAAGAAAAAACAAACAAACCAAATTTCTCGCTGACCATTGGCTTTGTTACATCTGGGTATAAAAGGTGCATTGGCAAAAGACTGAGGGAAGCTTCTGTAACCACAACTTCCCACATTACAGCTGTGCATATCGATTTGGAAGCATCTGTAACCAGAACTTCCCACACTGGAACTTGACAGCCATAGAAAAAAGAGACCCCAGAGACCCCAACCCACCCCCTTACGAAATGCCATTATTAGCAGCAGACCACTATCAGGATGACAGTGAGGAGGAGGAAAGCCATGCATAGAAATATTGATTTTGTTTTAATTCATAAGCTTCAAACGCATTACTTTAGCAGATTTTTGAATTTTTAATACGATTGTGTTGTACCCTATATAATGAAGAGGGACTAAATATGTGGGATATGTGTTTGTGACCTCTTTCAGAGGTCAAGAGAGGGATTGAAGGGTTTTAAAGTTATGTTTTGTATTACAATGTTACATTTTATTTCTTTTTATGGCTTACATATAATCAATAGTAGAATGTGTGTATTAGTGTGAACAATTACGAATGAAGTGTGTGCTTAAAGGTCTGAAAGATTAAGGGTGAATATTAGAGTGCAGATGGTATTTACAACAGGATGTGTGGTATTCTTCAGAATGTGTGTTGGGGCTATGTCTTATGGTGTGTCTCGTGATGTGTCTTATGCTGTGTCTTGTGCTGTGTCTCATGGTGTGTCTCATGATGTGTTGCGGAGAGCGAGGAGAATAGAATGTGTGTGCGTGGCTATGGTTGCCCAACATTCCATAGCCATTGGGGCCTCAGGTCAGGGGTTAACAGATGTGATCAAGTTGGGGGAATGCGTTGTTTTCACAGAAGCCAAGTGGAGGAGAAGAAAACGTCAGCTGAGAACTGGTCCAACGATTGGCCACGGTCCGGAGCAAGCTGGAAGATACACCCACAAATACAAATATAAATATGTTGTACACTGTTTAGGCGGGGCTGATCTCTGGTAATACTCTGTGCGTAGAGTGAGTGTGTGAGACAGCCCAGCGCTGAGCCTCAAATCAATAAACTTCAACTTTTGTTCATCCGAAGTCCAGTAAGTCCAATTTTTGAATACGCAGGACACTAGATGACCAACAAATGGCAAACTCTTCTTTCATAATAGTGAATGATTCAATATACCATGTAAACACTGTTGTTCTAAATTTAAAGCTCTTGGGACTTTCATGTGCTCATATCTACATTTCAATACAATGTTCTACAGCAGGGCTACTCAAAGTCCCGGAGGGAATTAAATCCGGACCCGCTTGATTGACTTGTGGTGCCGCTGCACTCAGACCAATCGACGGATGACATCACATGACCGCGAGAGAGAGACGAGACCCGCCTGCTCTGTAAGCTTTTGAATCGCTCTCGCGATAGTCCGATGTCAATTGCTTCCGCGAAATCCAGTAAGCATCTGATGTTTGACATAATCGAGCGGGTTAATAAAACGACACTTCACCGAGGTGCGTGCGCGGTTCTATAGGATGTCCGTTACTAAAAAAAGAAAACAGCACAAAGCTGTTCTGTTTAATTTGTAACGAGACAGTTAGAAATATAAAAGTGGAAATGTCAAACGGCACTATGCACTAACAACCACACCTTTTGTGCCACGGTTTAGGCTGCTGTTTGAGAACAGACAGTGCCATTTCTCACATAAGGCTGCTCTGTATTTTGCACCATTTTATTTTTGGCCTATACCTCTATGTATGTTTTGCCACTTTTGGATTTGTTGTAAATGTATTTTAAATGCAAAATACTCTTTATTGTTTTCAAAAAAGTACTTAGTGGAACTACATTCCAATAAGACTGTGCTGCTCTAAATCATTCAAGCCCTGAGTCTGGCAAGAGCAGCCACTAACACCCCCCTACTCATCCTACTGGATATATCTACTGCCTTCCACATCGTTAACCACCACATCCACCTGTCGACCTGTTACAGTTTATTCTGATGACTTAAGCAGATTTCTGTAACTATTGGCCTTTTACTTCAAAACTCTACACACACATAAGAAAACCCTTCACCAAATCAGCAAAACAATGTAGTTCCCTTTCTGTCGGTTTCTTGACGTTGTGTCGAGAACGACAGATGCGGTTCGCTCTTGAGAACCAATCAACTCTGACTACTATAGAAAAGGCCAATGAAATTTGGCCAATGAAATTTGCATGCCGGACTCCACCACTCCGGTATAAAAGGAAGCCGGCGTGCAGCATTCATTTACCTCTTGTTCTGAAGAGCCTGAGAGCCTCTCACGACTGCAGCAGAATACGATACATGTTTGTGGCATAAGGGACACAACGTCTCGTTCCCTCCATCAGGGAACTGAGGTTACATACATAACCAAGACGTTCCCTTTCTGTCGGTCTCTCGACGTTGTGTCGAGAACGACAGATGGGGTTGCCTATGGAAAACGCCACAACGCTGTATCGCGTCACAATCTCTAGCGAAGCGACGGTAACAAGCCTGGGCGTGTCAGCTCGATGCTTTCGCGAAACTGTAACCTTCCAGTGTGGTGGTCGGGGGGTTCCAGAGCTTTCTAAGAGAAAGATGGGTACAGCCCTGACCGGTAACCTTTCACGGACGGGGCCTTAGCTCTCTACAGGCGAGAGGCCGTCCGGCTCGGGTTTACACCGGGTAAGCGCCATTTCCTTAATCAGGAATGCGCTGCAGAGGCCACCTCCTGCCCGTGGGGAGGAAAATGGTGGATATAGGTATGGTCTCGTCCTTGGAGGAGAACGCATGGAACGTGCGGACTGAGTAGTTAACCGCGAGGTGGAGGTCCACCTAGGGAAGCTCATGGGTTACCAGGAGTGGGAACCGTACTCATGAGGATACATCAGACGGAACAGCCCACGGAGGGGGTGTTACATACGTCCGGTAGCACTAGGTCCGGTTAGAGCTATCTGTGATAGCTCACATGGTATCCCGGCCTATGGGGGAAGGCTGCTCTGCCCAGCCAGCCCCCAGGTGGTGCTTGTTTGGTGATGGATGGAATGCCTATTCTTAACCAATGTCTGGGTAAGAAGGGAGGTAGGTGAGGTACCAGTTTCTTAGCCATGTGTTTGGGTAAGAAGAAAAGGTAGATAGCACACTGACCCAACCTGTTAGAGGGTGGAAAGGTGCTTTCGCAGGCATACGCCCCCCCGGATGCCAGTCCTACATGTCGCCACGCAGGACGTGGGCTGACACCGGGTTTACACAAAAGTTGTTAACCCTTGTGAAGGTGTTTGGGCGTAGCCCAACCCGCAGCTCTACAGATGTCTGCTAGAGAGGCGCTTCTGCCAGTGCCCAGGAGGTGGCTAAACTCCGTGTGGAGTGAGCCCTCACTACCAATGGGCATGGGAGACTCTGAGATCGGGATGCCGTCGTAACGGTGTCCACGACCCAGTGCGCCAGCCTCTGTTTGGAGACAGCCTTCCCCTTCTGCTGTCCTCCAACAGACACGGAGCTGGTCAGAGCTTCAGAGCTCTGCGTGCGGTCCAGCACGTACTGGACACAACACTGATCGGGTTGGGTCTTCCTCCCCTATGGGGAGCGCCTGCAAGTTCACCACCTGGCCCCGGAGGGAGTAGTGGGAACTTCTTGGGCACGCATCCGGTCCTGGGTCTCAAGCTAACGTGAGAGTTTCCAGGGCCGTATTTAAGGCAATCCTGGGACACGGAGGATGCTCGGTGGTCCCCTACCCTCTTGAAGGAAGTGAGCGCCGTCAGGAGGGCCGTCTTACTCAGTGAGGAAGATCGGAACCTCCGAGGGGCTCTTGGGGGGCCCTGAGGCTCCCCAGGACCACTTAGGGTCCCAAGAGGGTATGGAGCGGAGGTGAGGCGGATTACGCCCTCTCGCGCCCCTTAGGAACCTGGTGACCAGGTCGTGTTGCCCTAGAAACTTTCCACCGACTGAGTCGTGATGAGTGGCAGGAGCGACTACATACAAATTCAGCGTGGAGGGGAGATGTTAGTCTCCAGTCTCGTAAGAAGGAAAACACAATCCTGATCGAGCACCTCAGTGGGTCTTTCTCCTTGAGAGAGACACCAGGACGAGAAGAGGCGCCGTCTAGAGGCGTGTAACCGCCTAGTAGATGGGGCCCTAGCCTGGGTGATGGTCTCCGCCGAGAGGGGGAGTAGCCATCTCAGGATCTTCTCGTCCCGTCTAGAGACCAGACATGGGTGTTCCAGAGGTCAGATCTGGGATGCCAGAACGTGTCCGTCCCCTGATAGTGCAGGTCCTCTGTCAGGGGAATGGTTCAGGGGGAGTCGCTGTCCAGAGCATTAGCTCTGAAGCCAAGTGCGGTTAGACCGGTGTGGTGTAACCAATAACACCTGGTGCTCCTGCTCCCTGACCTTGCACAGCGTCTGTGCAAGGAGGCTCCTGGGGGGGGAAGGTGTGCTTCCACCCATCCCGCGGTCAGCTGTGCGCAAGGATATCTGTGCCGAGGCCAGGAATATCAAGCGGGCAAATGGTGGTGTTGCGGGAGGCGAACAGGTTTACCTGGGCCTACCCGAACAGCCTCCAAATGAGCTGGTGCGCGGGGGTGAAGTCGCCACTCTCCAAGAGGCATTAACTGGCGAGAGAGCACGTCGGCTGTCTAGTTCAGTTTGCCTGGGGTGTGTGTGGCCCGCAGGGAACGGGTCACATGTTGACTTCACCGGAGGAGGCGTCGAGCAAGTTGTGTTAGCTGCTGTGAGCGAACGCCACCCTGACGATCTGTGCTCGCTACAGCTATAGTGCTGTCCTCGGACCAGCACGTGCATGTCTTACACGAGAGGCCGTAGCCTGCTCAGTGCAAGTAGCACAGCCCACAACTCTTGGCAATTGATATGCCAGCGCAGGCGGGGGTTCGTCCAACACCCCACCTGCGTGCTCGTTGCACACTGCACCGCACCCCTACAGGGAGACGTCAGCCGTCACCACGACCTGCCTCATAACCTGCCCAGAGGGACCTGAGTCCGTCAAAAAAAGTCATAAAGACTAGGGGTTATGGTGCGTTGGCAGCAGGGCGGCATCACCATGCTCCTGCTGCCAGTGTGCCACGCTCTCCTCGGAACTCGACTCTGAAACCAGTGTTGGAGCGGTCACATGTGCATCAACCCGAGGGTTATCAACCCGCGAGGACGCCATGTGTCCCAGGAGCCTCTGAATTGTTTCAGGGGGACCGCTGTCTGTCTAAAATGTTCATTTCAGACAGTTCAACACTGGTTGGGCGCAACTGCGGACAGTAGCGCCGCCGTGGTGACAGAGTTGAGTTCCATACCAAGAGAGAGGATGCTCTGCACTGAGGAGAGCTTGCCCCTCTCTTGGTTGACCTGGAGTCCCAATCGATCTAGGTGCCGGAGCACCAGGTCCCTTCCTGTACACAACAGATCTCGCGAGTGTGCCAGGGTAGGCCAGTCGCTGAGGTAGTTTAGTACCCGCTCGCCTTCTTCCCCTAAGGGAGAAAGGGCGGTCAGGGACAGACCGAAAGGGAGGACTCTGTACTGATATGCCCGCCTCTCGCACGAGAACCGTGGGAACGGCTGGTGTCGAGGAGGACCGAGACATGAAAGTAAGCGTCCTTCAGGTCGATTGCCGCGAACCAATCCTGACACCTGATAGATGTCTCGACGCGCCTCTGTGTGAGCACCCTGAACGGCAGCTTGTGAAGGTGCTCTGTTCCGGGTACGCAGACCTTTGGGCGCAACCCACCGTCTTTTTGGGAACGATGAAGTGCGGGTCGTGACCCACTGAACATCTTGGTTTTGAGGGACGAGCTCGATGCCTGTTTGCCAGAAGGGTGGTGACCTCTACCCGAAGTACGGAGGCGTCCCTGCCTCGACCGAGGGAGGGATGATGCCCCAAACTTTGGGAGAGTCTCTGGCGAACTGGATCGAGTAACCAAGACGGACCGCCCTCATTAGTCAGCGAGACAGTGTGGGCAGCTCTCGAGCTCCCAGGGACTGTACAGGGTGACCAAGGGGACGGTCTGCTTCATCATTCCCACGGGGGGTGGTTTGTCGGCTGGCGGAGCTAACCATCTGTCACGGGGGGTCCCCGGAGAAAAGGTTGGCTCCGCCTACTTACCTGCCTAGCGGGACAGCTGCACACACTGTCGGTTTGAGAGTGGTAGCAGCTGTCGTGTGTATACGACCCTACGCCTCGCCAGGGCGTGAGGTCGGGTTTGCCGGGCACAGTCCAGTGGAGTGTGCGATCGGCTGCAAGTACACCCGGGAAGAACCGAAAAACTCTGTGAGTAAGTGGGCGCCAGGCCCTGAAAAGGGTCCGGCTTTGGTGACGAGGCAGGAGCCGTCCCGTACCGACCAATCAGAGCCGTGGCTGTGAAGGTTCGGGCCCGATGTTGTTCTCCCTGGGGTCTTCCCGTCAGTGTCCCTTCTCGCGAGAAGGTTGCTGACGGGGTGGAGGTTTCCCCCTCGATTTCCGCTTCCGGGGTGCCACCTGTGGGGTTACAGGAACCGGAGCCGATGTCGAAGGGGTCCTGGGTTGAAGGGAAGCAGACGTCACGTGAGATCTCGGAGGCCTGTAGGCGGCCGAGTCGCGGCGTGAAAAAATGTGGCTAATTGCCACTGTCTGCTTCACCGTCAAAAACTGCTGAGCGCAGTCCTCGACGGTGATACCAACAACCCACCCTGCGAGATGGGTGCATCAAGAAAGCGTACCTCCTTGGTGTCACTCTTCTGCACAAGGTATAGCCGGGGGTGTCTCTCCTGGACCACTACCGTGGACATCGTCCGACCCAGGGCCCGTGTCGCTGCCTTGGTCGCCCGTAGAGCGCTGTCAGCGGCGGCACGGAAATCCTGCATTATACCCGGGTCGGCCTTACCCTCGTGGGGCTCTCTCAACGCCTTCGCCCGCAGGATGGCCATGGCATAGAGAGAGGAGGCAGCCTTGCCCGCAGCATCGCAAGCCTTCGACACCAGTGATGCCGAAGTCTTACGCGCTTTGGACGGTAGACGTGGCCGATTCCCCCCAGGCGGTAGCCGTCCGCGGCACATGTGCACCGCGGGCGGACGTTCCGTCCGGGGGATCTCGACGTAGTCCTTGGCTGCCCCACCATCGAGGGAAGTAAGGGAGCCGGAGCTGGTTTCACTGAAACAGTCCGTGAGTGGAGCGTTCCAAGTTTTACACAGCTCCTAGTGCACCTCCAGGAAAAACATAGCACCCGGGCTGGGCACGGTTTGCACCGCGCTCCGACCCAAGGAACCACGTATCCCCGGGTTAGCACGGATGACATCACTTCTGCGTCGTCCTGAACTCGACCGCGGGGGGTGGAGCTCGGATTCGTCAGAGTCGGATGCCAGTCTCCCTCCGATGCTGCGAGCGACATCTCATCTATGTCACACATCGTTTCCGAATGCGTGGCTGAGGATCCGGACGGTATGCCACCGCTGGTTGGGGAACGTTCAGAAGAGCGAATCGGGGTGCGATCGGCCCGTGAGCACTTGGCTGGCGGGTTTACGTTCGCAGAGTTCCCCATATCACTTAATGCTGCTAATACAGGCAGACCTCGAGGCCGTAGCCCCGATGTCGTGGACTTTGGGCCCGTAGCCACCAATGTCACAGCCCGTGTAGCAAACGAAATGGTGGCTGGTTCCCGTAGGAAGACAGTCACCCGTGACCGCAACTTTCTGAATGACAATCTGCCCGCAGTGCGGGCAGATGTGTCAACGAACGCTGCTTCAGTGTGCTGGACGCCCAGACACCTAATGCAGCGATCGTGTCCATCCCCCTCCTCGATGAGGGTGCCGTACCCAAGAGAACAGCAGGACATGCCGCGCTGGAGAATGCTCAGTCAGTCCTGAAAAGGACTTTTTAGAAAAAATCTCTAACACCTCCGGAACCGCCGAGACGCCCAGGGGAAGGTCGCTGCAGGAAGGGACGATCCGCTGTAACACGTCGTAGCACCAGCAGTGTAGTTGTAGAGGATTGAATCCTGAGTTGTACTCATGAGCGATGGCTCTGAAGAACAAAAGGTAAATGAATGCTGCACGCCGGCTTCCTTTTATACCGGATATCCGGGGGCGGAGCCCGGCATGCAAATTTCAATCGCCAAATTTCATTGGCCTTTTCTATAGTAGTCAGAGTTGATTGGTTCTCAAGGGCGAACCCCATCTGTCGTTCTCGACACAACGTCGAGAGACCGACAGAAAGGGAACTATACACTTCTGTTTAAAAACCACACTTTGTTACCATATGAAACACACACGTTTCACATTACTATACTATGTTTGCACGAGTTACACTTTGCTGTGATATACCTAAAACACTTTTAGCACTTCTACTTCACTATGATTAGAGTATAGGCTACCATCATCAAAGTACAAATATAATGTAAATCCACCAAACACTACACAAGACCAATGTTGCAGACTGAAGAAACTCATTTATTTCTCAACACGCCAAAAATGTTGACATGGAGATTCATAAAACTGTAACAAAATGTCACTTTGTATTGTACTGTAAGTTTACTGTTAAAAAAATTGACATTGTCTATTCGCCTAGATGGATCTGGCCAGAGAATTTCATCAACATCGTAGGCAATGTTGTCATTAGCAAGATACCTTGGAAAGAAACGTCTTGAATGACGAATCCATCCTTGCATTGCTGCTTCCTCCATCTGGTCACAGGCCTCCTCCATGGCTTGGATGAGGGGTACCTCAGCCTGGAGATGGAGATCATATACCTTCCACCACCATGCCGAGAAAAATTATTCTATAGGGTTGAGGAATGGAGAGTATGGTGGAAGAAGTAGGATGGTGAAATTTGGATGTTGCTGAAACCAGTTCTGAACCAGAGCAGAGCGGTGGAAAGACAAATTGTCCCAGACAACAATGTATTGCATATGATCGATTTGATTTGCTGCTGGTATGTTGTACAATTGGTGTAATGTAATGATGAATGTAATGATGAGTGCTGTAAGGGCCCATATGGGCATGGCAGTGGATGACCCCATTCTGTGTAATGGCTGCACAGAGTGTTATATTACCCCCACGTTGCCCTGGGACATTGACTATAGCCCTGTGGCCAATGATGTTTCTTCTTCATTTTCAGATTCAGTCCTCTTTGAGCACCTTCTTGTCTTCCTCTACCTCTACCTCCAGCATGGCCTCCATCTCTTCCTCTTCCTTTGTTGATTCCCCTTCCTCTTCCTCCCCTTCATCTTCCTCCCCTTCCTCTTCCTCCCCTTCCTCCTCCTCCTTGTCCTCCTCCTCCTCCTCCTCCTCGTCTTACTCTTTCTCTGACTCTTTCCATTGTGCTTGAAGACCGATGAACTCACCTGCTGCTTTTTATAGTGCTTATACACCTGATTGGTGTGTCTACAATTACAGTTTTTTTGGATTGCTTACACACTAAAAATAAAAGTAGTACACCATTAGCAAAACCTTACACTCAAGAAGCAAAACATCAGCCCATATTTGCACAACTATAAGCACATTGTGAACCTCACACTCTTTGCAAAACTCTACACACAGTGATTTGCAAAACACTAAACACACTTAACATACATTACACACAAAAATCTATCATGAAGTCACTTCCTTGCAATACCAAAGCACTCACTGTCACATTACCGCACTGTCCAACCAATCGGTTCAACACAGTCATCAGGTGTGCAAACACTTGTTTGCTTGATTGTAGACACACCAATCAGATGTATAAGCACTATAAAAAGCAGCAGGTGAGTTCATCGGTCTTCAAGCACAATGGAAAGAGTCAGAGACAGAGTGAGACAAGGAGGAGAAGGAGGAGACGGACAAGAAGGAGGAGGAATCAACACAGGAGGAATCAACAGAGGAAGAGATGGAGGCCATGCTGGATGTAGAGGAAGAGGAAGACAAGAAGGTGCTCAAAGAGGACCGAATCTGACAAATGAGATCAGACCATCAGGTCTCAACATCAACACTGGCACGCATCCTAAAAAAAACCATATTCAAATTAAGCAAATTTATCAAGTGCCTTTCGAGCGCAATTCCGAAAGGGGGAAACGACTGCGGCATGATTATGCATAGGTATGTATTCACTTTAGCAGTGTGATCTTGCATACTGTCTCATAATCTTTTACTGTACTGTAATATGTATACTAGATCTACACTGAACTACACAATTTTGACTGACACTGTTCTTCAGGGAGTTTTACGAATGGATGGAGAGGAGATCTAGCATGACTTCATTTATGTAGATGAGGCAGGGTTCAACCTGACAAAAAACACGAAGGAGGGGAAGAAACGTCATTGGCCACAGGGCTATATTCAATGTCACAGCGCAACGTGGCGGTAATATAACACTCTGTGCAGCCATAACACAGAATGGGGTCCTCCACCATCATGCCCATATGGGCCCTTACGACACAGCACTCATACTTACATTCTTGGACCAATTGCACAACATAGCAGCAGCAAATCAAATTCGATCAAATGCAATACATTGTTGTCTGGGACAGTGTGTCTTTCCACCGCTTTGCTCTGGTTCAGAACTGGTTTCAGCAACATCCACATTTCACCGTCCTATATCTTCCACCATACTCTCCATTCATCAACCCTATAGAATAATTTTTCTCGGCATGGTGGTGGAAGGTATATGATCTCGGTCTCCAGGCTGAGGTACCCCTCATCCAAGCCATGGAGGAGGCCTGTGACCAGATGGAGGTAGCAGCAATGCAAGGATGGATTCGTCATTCAAGACGTTTCTTTCCAAGGTGTCTTGCTAATGACAACATTGCCTGCGATGTTGATGAAATTCTCTGGCCAGATCCAGCTAGGCGAAGAGACAATGTCTAGTTTTTTTTCGTTTGTTTTTTACAGTAAATTTACAGTACAATACGTAAAGTGACATTTTGTCAGAGTATTATGAATCTCCATGTCAAGATTTTGGGCGTGTTGAGAAATAAATGAGTTTCTTCAGTCTGCAACATTGGTCTTGTGAAGTGTTTGTTGGATTTACATTATATTTGTATTTTGTTGATGGTAGCCTACTCTAATCATAGGGAAGTAGAAGGGCTAAAAGTGTTTTAGGTTTATCACAGCAGAGTGTATCTCGTGCAAACAGAGTATAGTAATGTGAAACGTGTGTGTTTCATATGGTAACAAAGTGTGGTTTTTAAACAGAAGTGTATAGTTTTTACAAGAGTGTTTAATTATGCAAAGAATCTGTAGTGTTTTGCCAATTGGGTGTGTGGTTGTGATAATTGTGTGTAGTGTTTTGAAAACACAGGCCCTGTTTTGAAAATCGTGCTTAAGCAATCCAAAAAAACTGTAAGCAAACAAGTGTTTGCACACCTGATGATTGTGTTGAACCAATTGGTTGGACGGTGCGGTAATTTCACAGTCAGTGCTTTGGTATTGCATGGAAGTGACTTCATGATAGATTTTTGTGTGTAATGTATGTTAAGTGTGTTTAGTGTTTTGCAAATCACTGTGTGTAGAGTTTTGCAACAAGTGTGAGGTTGACAATGTCCTTATAGTTGTGCAAATATGGGCTTATGTTTTGCTTCTTGAGTGTAAGGTTTTGCTAATAGTGTACTACTTTTAATTTTAGTGTGTAAGCAATCCAAAAAAACTGTAAAAAGTAATAAGGATGTGTATTAAAAACTAATTTCGAAACAACCAATTGTCCGGACCTTTGACACTCTCGTGAATTCAGATTTGGACCTTCAAAAGTAGACTTTGAAAAGCCCTGTTCTACAGTGAAAGTTATCTGCTGAGAGGGGTAACAAGTACACTGTAAGCACAAATGCGATGTAGATACAGAAAATATATATTAGGCCAAACATTAGTGTTTTATACAGTAGCATTAAACAAAATCACAAACATATGTAAACCAAAAGTATATTCTTCAGAATACAGTAAAGAAATCAAATGTGTGTGTGGGGTCCCGGGGGGGCAGTCTAGGAATTGTTGGGGGAGTAGCCATCAGTGCTGAGCTACGCTTCATCTCTTCTTCGTCTGGCCACAATACTTTGTCCACATCACAAGACACAATTTCTCTTGCCAAACATCGAGTGAAGTATCTCCTAGCATGGCGTATGCAACCTTGGACAGAGGAAAACTCTATGTCTCCACATGCGTCCTCCATTGCCTGGAGAAGCGCCATGCGGGTATAGGGTTGGCGATTATAGACTTTCCAGCGCCAGGCTGAGAAGAATTCCTCCATGGGATTTAGAAAAGGTGAATATGGGGGTAGGTCCAAAACTACAAATTGCGGATGGGTGGTAAACCAGTTTTGGACCAGAACAGCACGGTGAAAACATCTTGGTTACGTCTGTAACCTCAGTTCCCTGATGGAGGGAACGAGACGTTGTGTCGAGAACGACAGATGGGGTTCGCCCTTGAGAACCTATCAACTCTGACTACTATAGAAAAGGCCAATGAAATTTGCATGCCGGGCTCCGCCCCCGGATATCCGGTATAAAAGGAAGCCGGCGTGCAGCATTCATTTACCTCTTGTTCTGAAGAGCCTGAGAGCCTCTCACAACTGCAACAGAAACGATACAGGTTTGTGGCATAAGGGACACAACGTCTCGTTCCCTCCATCAGGGAACTGAGGTTACAGACGGAACCAAGACGTTCCCTTTCTGTTGGTCTCTCGACGTTGTGTCGAGAACGACAGATGGGATTAACTATGGAAAACGCCACAAACGCTGTATCGCGTCACAATCTCAGCGAAGCAACGGTGACAAGCCTGGGCGTGTCAGCTCGAAGCTTTCTTGAGACTTGTAACCTTCCAGTGTGGTGGTCGGGGGGTTCCAGAGCTTTCGGGAAAGATGGATACAGCCCTGACCGGTAACCTTTCACGGACGGGGCCTTAGCTCTCTACAGGCGAGAGGCCGTTCGGTTTACACCGGGAAAGTGCACTCTTAATCAGAGAAGCGCTGCAGAGGCCACCTCCTACCATTGGGGAGGAATATGGTGGAGAAAGTATAGTCTCGTCCTAGGAGGAGAACGCATGGAACGTGCGGACTGGGTAGTTAACCGTGAGGTGGAGGTCCACCTGGGGAAGCTCATGTGTTACCAAGTGTGGGAACCATAGTCATGAGGGTATGACAGACGGAACAGCCCGCGGTGGGGGTGTTACTGCGTCCGATAGCACAGGTCCGGTTAGAACTATGTGAGATAGGTCATGATATATCCAGGCCTAAGGGGGAAGGCTGCTCTGCTCAGCCGACCCCCAGGAGGTGCTTGCTTAGTGATGGATGGAATGCCTGTTCTTAACCAGGGTCTGGGTAAGAAGGAAGGCTGGTGAGGTACCAATTTTCTTGGCCAAGGTTGGGTAAAAAGAAAAGGGTAGATAGCACACTGACCCAACCTCGGGGAGGGTGGGAAGGTGCTTTCGCAGGCATATGCCCTCCCGGAAGCCAATCCTACATGTCGCCACGTAGGACGTGGGCTGACACCGGGTTTACACGAAGATTGTAAAACCTTGCGAAGGTGGTGGGCGTAGCCCAACCCGCAGCTCTACAGATGTCTGCCAGAGACGCGCCTCTGGCCAGTGCCCATGAGGTGGCTAAACCCCGCGTGGAGTGAGCCGTGACCGCCAATGGACATGGCAGATTCTGTGATCGGTATGCTGTCTTAACGGCATCCACGATCCAGTGCGCTAATCTCTGTTTGGAGACAGCCTTCCCCTTCTGCTGTCCTCCGAAACAGACAAAGAGCTGATCAGAACTGCGGAAGTTCTGTGTGCGGTCCAAGTAGAGGCGCAGTGCGCGTACTGGACACAACACGGACCGGGTTGGGTCTTCCTCCCCGGTGGGGAGCGCCTGCAAGTTCACCACTTGGTCCCGAAAGGGAGTAGTGGGAACTTTGGGCACGTATCCGGGCCTGGGTCTCAGGCTACCGTGAGAGTTGCCAGGGCCGAAATCAAGGCAGTCCGGGGACACAGAGAATGCATGGAGATCCCCTATCCTCTTAAAGGATGCAAGCGCCATAAGAAGAACCGTCTTACTCGTTAGGTTAGGAAGATCGGAAGCTTCAAGGGGCTCAAAGGGGGGCTCGGATAGGCCCCTCAGGACCACGTTCAGGTCCCATGAGGGTATGGAGCGGAAACGGTCTCGTGGCCAGCTGTGCGCCAGGGCATCCGTGCGGAGGGGGGCCTCGGTCAGGGCGTACCAAAGCGGACAATGGGTGGTGTCGCGGGAGGCAAAGAGGTCGATCTGTGCCTGTCCGAACCGCACCCAAATAAGCTGGACTGCACGAGGGTGGAGTCGCCACTCTCCGCAGGGTGTGGACTGGCGAGAGAGCGCGTCGGCTGTCTCGTTCAATATGCCTGGGATGTGTGTGGCCCGCAGGGAGCGGATCACCTGCTGACTCCACAGGAGGAGGCGTCGGGCAAGTTGTGTTAGTTGCCGTGAGCACACGCCACCCTGGCGATTGATGTAAGCTACGGCTGTGGTACTGTCCAGGCGAACCAGTACGTGCTGACCTTGCACTAGAGGCCGGAGCCTTCTCAGTGCAAGCAGTACAGTCCACAACTCTAGGCAATTGATGTGCCAGCGCAGCCGGGGGCCCGTCCAGCGCCCCGCTACTGCGTGCCCGTTGCACACTGCACCCCACCCCTGCAGCGAGGCGTCCGTCGTCACCACGACGTGCCTCGTAGCCAGTCCGAGGGGAACTCCCGCTCGGAGAAAGGTCATGGAAAACCATGGGGCTAGGGTGCGTCGGCAAACAGGAGTTACCACCATACGCCTGCTGCCGGTGTGCCACGCCGTCCTTGGTACTCGACTCTGTAGCCAGTGTTGAAGCGGTCTCATGTGCATCAATCCGAGGGGTGTTACTGCCGCGCAAGATGCCATGTGTCCCAGGAGCCTCTGAAATTGTTTCAGGGGGACCGCCGATTGCTTGAAATGTTCCAGGCAATCCAACACTGACTGGGCGCGAGCTGCGGACAGCTGCGATCATGGTGACAGAGTTGAGTTCCATACCGAGAAAGAGGATTCTCTGCACTGGGGAGCTCTTTTCTCAGTTGACCTGAAAACCCAATCAATCTAGGTGCCGGAGCACCATGTCCCTCTGTGTACACAACAGATCTCGCGAGTGCGCCAAGATAAGCCAGTCGTCGAGATAGTTGAGTATTCGCACACCTCTCTCCCGGAGAGGAGAGAGGGCGGCCTCCACGATCTTCGTGAAGACTCGTGGAGACAGGGACAGACCGAAGGGGAGGACTCTGTACTGATATGCCCGACCCTCGAAAGCGAACCGTAGGAACGGTCGGTGTCGAGGAAGAATCGAGAGTAAAAGTAAGCGTCCTTCAGGTCGATTGCCACGAACCAATCCTGACACCTGATAGATGTCAGGATGCGCCTCTGGGTTAGAATCTTGAAAGGCAGCTTGTGGAGGTGCCTGTTCAGGGTACGTAAGTCCAGAATGGGGCGCAACCCTCCGTCTTTCTTTGGAACGATGAAGACCGGGCTGTAAAACCCGCTGAACATCTCGGCTTGAGGGACGGACTCGATCGCCTGTTTCGCCAGGAGGGTGGAGAACTCTGCCCGAAGCACGGAGGCGTCTCTGCCTCTGAGAGAGGGGGAGATGATGCCCCGAAACTTGGGAGGGGCCCTGGCGAACTGGATTGAGTAGCCGAGATGGACCGTCCGCATCAGCCACCGAGACAGTGTGGGCAACTTCTGCCAAGCTCCCAGGGACTGAGGGCGGTGAGGGAGGCTGAGCTGGTTTGCGAGGAACGAGCCGTGAGAGGGGCGCTCCAGGTCCGACACAGCTCCTCATGCACCTCCGGGAAAAATGGAACCGGGGGTGGGCACGGTTTGGCACCGTGTTCCGACCCCAGGAACCACGTGTCCAACCGCGAGCGTTGGGGGAGAGGCAATGGCGTACATTGCAGCCCAATGCTCGCGGCAGCCCGGGTAAGCATGGCCGACATCTCGACTTCTGCTTCCTCCTGAGCTCTGCCCCCCGGGGGGGGGAGCTCGGAATCTTCATAATCGGATATCGGCATCTCTCCCTCCGATGCAAATTTCATTCGCCAAATTTCATTGGCCTTTTCTATAGTAGTCAGAGTTGATAGGTTCTCAAGGGCGAACCCCATCTGTCGTTCTCGACACAACGTCGAGAGACCGACAGAAAGGGAACTAACATTGTCCCATGTAACCACAAATCTAGCATGCTCCTGATCTGGATCAGGGATAAGCATTGTGAACAAACTGTAGTACAGCATGATAACCAACCTCATTCATTCATTGCAGTGCTGGAAATGAATTGTTTAGAGTTACAAATGTTTATGCAATACTATGTAGTCATAGGTATTTTAATGTACATTACTGTATAACTAAAATAGTCATTAGATAGTTTCATTTCTGAAGGTTCAGATTATGGACGGCACTGTAAATCGACTCAAATTGGGATGGACTCTCATTCCAACCTCTCTCATGGTCAAACCGTGGTTGATCACAAGATCAACAAGTGTTACCCTAATCTTATCAGAGATGGCTTCCTTCCTTCTCTTCTTTGCCCTCGCCCTCGTCCTCTTCTTCCTCTTCCACCTCTTCCTCCTCTTCCTCCTACTCCTCTTGCTCTCTGTCCATTGTTGGCATCCATTGTTCAAAACAGGTAATCTGACCTTTGATATACTTATAGGCCAATACTACAGTAAAGCAGTGATTGGATAGTGATCAGTTAGGCAATTAGTGTTTCCACATGTGAAGAGTGTGTGTGTGACCTGGTGAATAAGTGTAGCATTTTGATTGGTTGTTATTGAAAAATGAAAGTAATTCACTGCCTGTTAGACTGTGTTCTGTGTTTTAGGTGGAGAATTGTGTGTAGTCTTTTGAAAAAAGCGTTTTATGCAATGAAAGCTGAGTCAAAGGCTGAGAAATAGCTTATGGTTTTGGAGATTTGGTGTAGTTTTGCACTTTGAGTGAGAGGTTTCAAAAATCATGTGACATGAAAAGATTTTGTGTGTAAGCAGCTGGAAAAAAATGTAAAAAGCCAAAATAACAATCAAGTGATTGGCAGAACCTGAAGGTGTATAAACATGTCGAATTTGAGACTGACAGATAATTGGATCATCAGCTTGTCAGCTCTGCATAGGCCCGAGGAAAACGCTGAGACAAAACATGTGGAATGCCAGTCCAGAGATTCCAAATTACAATCTGCCAGACAGGCTTGACTATATTATGAATGTGTCTGCAGTGATCAGAACTGGCGAATATAATTCAAGTTCCTGGCCCCAGGACAGTCTATATGCATGATTTATACCCATGCTAACATTCTACACACATTTACAAAGTGCAAGCAATGTTGGCAGTTTTGCACAAAGACCAATTGAAACATGCACAGTATATTTCCATGAAATATGCATTGCTAAACAAAGTCCTCATTCAAATTTGTCATGCATATTCATTACCTGCAAACTGTAGAAACCAGAGCCAGCATTTTCAGGAAACACGATGGAGCGAAAGGTAAGAGACCTACAAAGTAATCATTCAAATCTACAGCAATCTATTGATCCACAGCAGCCACCCAATCGATACAACCAAACTGGGAAAGGCGGAAGACAAGCTCACAAAATAACCCCCCCCCCCATTCAAAAAAGCATTATTTAGAGCAAAAAGTGATTATGTGCACATGGTTTTTACACCTTGTGCCAACCTCGTCATGACTGTATTGGGAACAGATCCAATTACCATCTCCTTCTTGTGAAATTGAATTTCTCTGGGACTCCTTGTGGATAATCCTAGTGAAGAAATGACCCAGGGTGGTCATACATTTAATCGATTTTCATTTTTAATATTTATCATTTTCAACAAATAATACAATTATATAAAGTGGTAATTTTCATTTAAACTGAAAATTAATTTTTTTCGGCATGTTTCAATATCTACCATATTCACAGCTCCAAAGAGGCTGCAGGCTCTTCAATTCAGCTTTGCAGTGTTAGATTATTAAAACAAATGGCTTCCCACTACTGGAAATATTGCATAGGTTAGGAGTCTCATGTACTTTAAGGTCTAATGGTCTACATTGAGTACTTATAATATCATCCTGCCCAGTAAAATGCATTACCATTTGACATGCAGTAGCTTAAACAGAAATGCCAACAGCTTTTATTAATCAATGCTGACTTGCAAATTAAGGCACAGTTTTTTGACGCGACCAGTCAGACAGTACAGAGTCCGGATCTAAGTTTTATGACCCACGATAGTCTTTTCAGGTCTGGTCTTTGGCCCAGGAACAGTTGGAATAATTGCACTTTTTGAATAAACAGCTAATTTAATTTAACAGTTCAAACTGGACTACACATACACACTGCACTAATAAAACAATCTACCTGCTACCACTGAATACCATCCAATGCACATCCATTACATTCGCTTATCCAGTTGATGGCATGATTAATCTGCTGCACCTTTGCATATTATTGTGTGTACATAATGCAGAATGTGTAGATATGGTGTAGGATGTGTATTGATAACTTTAAGTATGTCTAGTACACTGTGTGTACGGAGTAAATGTCTGTGTATATTGCACACTGTCATCTGTATGAGTCTGCATGTATAAAATCTCACTTAAACAATCCTAGTGATCCAAGAATGTTGAATTGGCAGATTGACGTATTACACCGTTCTGCCTCATTTCCAGTGGAAATGTGAGTGCATCTTCAGAAAAAAATTAATAAACAAATAAAGAATTAAAGAAATATTTTTAGCATAGCTGTCGTTGCAGATGTGTTACAGTTACTGCAGTTACAAGTTGTGTATGTACTGTCAGCTACAGGCTGAGCAATTCGTAACTTTTTACGAGGTAGCTAATTCATATGAATTCGTACAATCACATTTGTGTTTTTTAGTACAATTTGGTTTCTGTTTAGGTGCAGAATAATAATTCATACGAAATCGACACCTTGTAAAATTGTCACATCAGGTTGGAACAGGTTTTTAAACATGTATGAGACATGCCAAAGTGATGATGTGGCTGATTGAACATCAAATCCACTGTTTCTGGGTTAAGCTACTAAAGGATGCCACAAAAATATATTTGAGCAAACAATACTTTGAGCCAGAAACATGTTAAGTTACGTTGGGTCCAAGGGCAGGTCAAGGGGGAGCTAAACCCCCCAAATTTTCCTTGTTCCCCATTAGCTTGGGTTGAACAAAAAAGCTTAAATATTAAATACTTATTATTTATGTTTATTTTATCTTTGTATAATATTATATTTACACATCTATTATTACATAAGTCAATGTAATCACTGAAAAACATGCATGCAATTAACTAAATTAGTAGAAAAATAGTTGCCTGCTGATTCAAACGTGATTTACAATTTTTGCATACTAAATACGCTTAAAGAGCCATGAAACACTAAACAACATTTATATAGTTGTAAAAAAGTTGGTTGTGTTGCACATCATAGAAAACAATGTTAGCAACTGTAAGTTATTACAGTATAGAAAACTAGTAAATTTCTAGCTTTGTTGCTCTACTTTTGACATCCAGGTTTAAAATCCTCATCTGTCCAATGTCACAGGATGTGACGTGACGATGTACTGTAGTATATTGATGACACATCGGTGTCTCATTATTATTCATGAGACTGTGTTTTCTTGACCAATGAAAAGACATTTATCCCAATTATCCATGAGACCGCGTTGCGATTGGAGCGCCTGTCTCCCATGCCGGAACCTTCGACAGTTTTCAACGGCTCTTCTTCTGACAGTGTTCACGCCCATTTTAATTGCATTTTTCAAAAACGATAGTGAGGTAGAATGTAGCTGAAAGGGGAGGCTTTGTGACACTTTAACAAGTCTCCAAATGAAAAACATGCTTACTTTTATGTGAATTTGTTCTGTGACAACACATCGATAACCTGCAATGCCTTCTACAAACTTCTAATGCTTTTCTTTAAAAAAATTACAAACTGTAATTACTTAGGCTGACTGACCTCTTGCAGCAGGATTTCAAATAGCGTGCCTTCGCTGATTCAAGCTGAGCATAAATATTTATCCTACACATTAAAGAAAAAATGCATTGCTCTGGAGCTGTTTGCACAAGGGATGGATACTTTTTTCTTACATGGAGTGTGTCAGTATTTTTTTCGGCCAAAAAAACTCCCAGAACAATACAAATACAAGGTTTAGTAATGAGTGATTTAAAGCAGTGGTTCCCAACCTTTTTTTCTTGCCCCCCCACATACCTATATGATAATCATAGCCCCCCCAACCCTCATATGTGTGGGTGTAATTGCTACTATTGCTAATTACTATATACTAATTGCTAAATAATTTAAATTAAATAATTTTATAATAAATTGAATGGTTAAAAATGAGTCATTTAAAAGATTTTAATTAGATGTTTGCTTAAATAAATAATCAAATTTTCAGGTGATTATACAGGGTACTGTCAATTAGTGCTTATTTATAAAAGGTGTCTTTTCATTTTGCTTGGTTTCATGCTGTGGTTTACCAATTTTTCACCACAGAACACACATTCTGGCCGAGACTTGTCTTGTCCTTCAATAAACCTAAATTTAAGTTTTGTCAGAGCATCTAAACTTTTTCATAATTTCTGACAAAGAATCAACGCATTTACGTTTGTAACGAACAAGGCGGGACGAGAGCCGTGGGAACCACACAAGCGATAATGAGTGTCAGCTGCGCTTTGCACCGGTCTCGTATCTCTCACGGAGGAGGTCGGAAAGTAAAAAAGGACGAGCGACAGTAGTGTACGATGAAAGAGGACCATACCTACATTTAAGTAATGTTTTATGATGGTTGTGTGGCCGGCAGTCAACCGTGAGGGAGTTAAATGTTCGCCGGTTTCCACCTCCTTCCTTCATTGCTTGGAACTGTTACAACGTTTCTCTGATATTTTTCCTTTTGATTTTTATGTTGACACGAACGTTGACGACTGACAGAGGACGTTTCTCACGTGAGTCTCATAGCAAGAACAGCTACCGCAAAGCCCTGTGTGAATGTCTGCAGATGGAGCATGAAATTGAAATAATTATTTTATGTAAGATATAACTATTTTTGACTGCATTATCTTGGCAATGTAAGCACATATTTTTTTTAAAACAAACAAAATATTTGTATATAACATGATTAGTGGAACATCTTATGCAGCTTTATTACACCTCTAAGATTGTCACCTCTCGCGCCCCTCATGTGAACTCTGGCGCCCCCCCCAAGGGGATCGCGGACCCCAGGTTGGGAACCACTGATTTTAAGCTACCAAGGTTCATTTCTGCAGTTCGGCGATGCTTTTGCAGCTATTTTAGATGCTGGCTTTGAAGAGTGAAAACATTCTAAATTTGAATGAAACACTTTCTCAAAATAGCCTGACCTTATAACACGTTATGCTTGATTGTCTAGTAAGAAGCTCGATGGGAGGGGATAAAGCTGTGACTGGTGTCAGGGTGGCCAAACATCACTTTAAAATAAAGGTAAATAAAGGTCCTTAAACGTTCTTTGTCAGGCCGTTTGGTTCCTTAAAGAACTCTGCATAAGACATTTTCTTGCAAAAAGGAGGATATGGGTTCTTCAGGCCATAAATGTCACGAAATAAGGTGTGATAGGGAATCAGGACCCAGATGCAGTACAGCGAGTAAAAATGTTTAATTAATAAAATAGCGAAAACAAAACCCACGAGGGGGTAAAAATAACAGGAGCAAACAAACAATATCACACGACGAATACACGAACAATCCCACAGGAAAAGCTGGGGAAAATAATCCAGAACATACAGGTAACAGTGCCACACGAAGACTACACGAACATTCCCACACGAAAAGGCGGGGGAAAATAATCCAGTGCGCACAGGAAAACCATAGTATGAACCAGAACAAAACTAAAACATACAAGCATAAAACTTACGAACGAACAGCATAAAGCATACAACGAACCGACCCCGGACTCGGGAAACACAGGGTTTATGAAGGGAATACTAACGAGGGACAATCAGACAGGAGGCGTAACAAGGCTAAACATTAAAGAGAGACAGGTGACGGGGATAAAACACTAATAGGACACTTACAGATAAACAAGGGGCGGAGCTACACGGACAGGAGGACACGCGGCGAATTATCAAAACATACAGCCGCGTGTCTCCACAAATAACCAAATATACATACAATACATGGTACTGTCAAGGTCCCGTCCACAAAGCATGAAAGCCCGAAACAGGAAGTACGGAACCCTGACAATAAAGGGTAAAACATATGTTTAAGGTTGTTTGGGAACCAAGCATTGCTGTGAAGAATTACTTGAAGCACCTTTGTTTTTAAGAATGAAGAACATAGCCAGGATAGTTCAAATACTTGGATGATCACAATGGAGATAGATTGTTAAAATCCAGATAACAGATACTGAGGTCTTTAATAGTTCTTATGCTGTAAAAGACGCCTTCAAACCTTCTAATGACTATCTTTTCTAATGTCAAGTTTTCAGTCCAATTTTACTCTTTCCATTATTTTGTATGAGGACAGAGAAGGGGTTCACTCCCCCGTCTTCCACAGATCTGTCCAACAGGTGTAATTATGATGGATGGAGCAATTTCCAGCAGCTTTTTTTGTCAAGGGGGTCATACCCATCCCGCTTTCTCACAAGCGTAATGGGTTTTCAACCGATAAGTGTTTGACTAAAACTGGTAAATAGCATCTAACGACTTATTTTGTACTCCAAGAACCCATATTCAGCAGCACATTTGTGCAGTTTAAGTGGGGGATATCCAGCAACATATTGTTTTCTGAGGTGCTGACATGTAGGTTATGTTAAAGCAGCGAATAGGTCTAAACCTTTGTTTAATTAACCAAAACAATCAGAGAAAAAATATGTTGCCAGGACGTTACTATGTGTTTGGAATAATTTCTTGCTAATGGGGGTTGGAATAGTTGCTATGTGGTTGCATTCTGTGGGTACCCACTGTCATGGAAGACCAGGAAATATCAGGGAATTTCTACATCATGATTCCCATGTCGGGAACAATAGGAGAAGTTGCTTTAAAAGTTAGTCAAAGATCATGGTAATCTCTTTATTCGACATAATGTACATTGCACTGTACATTTGCTTTGCACTATAAAATATATTATTTTGTTTGCACTCAGTAAAAGGTAATAAAGCAGAGTTAAACTTGTCCACAGGCTAGTGTGAAATATTATGGAACGCGAACGGGGACAATATGTATAACGCGAAACACGTGAAATTTGGGCGCTTCAACGTGACAATTTTGAACGTGACTTTTTGTTCCGTGTAAACGCAAAAGGTTCTTTCGTCTTAAAGGTACAGTGTGTAGCATTTTGCAAGGATTTATTTACCAAAATGTAATGTATGATACAAAACTATGTTGTGAGTGGGGAATAAATACCTTACAAAATGAACCGAAATGTTTATATTACCTTATGAGCCCATTTTATGTTTATACACCGCGGGCACCCTTACATGTAATATATCAAATTGCACAGCCATGTTTCTATAGTTGCACTACACGGACAAACTGAGCGCGTTTTGTAAAACGAAGGATGCACGGGACTATGTTCTTCTTCTTCGGCTGTGTTTAGGAGGCAGCTTGCAAACCCACTAAATAGAAGGATTAGCAGAAGAAGAGGAAGAACAATAACAAAATATATTTGTAGTGTTTTTTATTAGAAATAGAAACGGTTCTTTGTTGCAGAAAGAAGTGAAATTTGCGCTAATGGCGGACCACACATACTCTGCACAAGAGCCGACTGAGTGTCAATCTGTGTCGTCAAAAAAGAGAAAATACAATGCAGCAAGGCGAAGTCCAGACAAAAAACGGCAGAAAACCAAAATGAACATCAGCGTGACTTTTCCACGGAGAGCGCTGAAGCAGGAAAAGGGTTTGCTAAGAGAGGCCGAAGTTGCCAGCTTTCTGCTGGACCGGTAAGTTTGTCTAATTTCTGCAATATAAGTGAACTGTTTGTTTGATAGCTTTAGCTAATAGATGAACTTATAATCAAGAGAAGTAGAGTTTTTCCTTGTTAAATTTTAGCACTTTGTAATTGTACTATAAGTCCTTGTTGCATGGCCGTGTGCAAATCAAGTTAGAAATCATGTTAACAATCATAATTTGCATAAATCGGGTGTAAGTTATATTATAATGCGGCTTAGCTTCCACATCCTCTCTTGTACGGTCCTCCCGAGTAACGTTAGCTCCTCTGCCTCTCCTCGCCCTGCCTGCAGCTCCAACACCCGTACCTCTCCGCCCTCTTCATCTCCCTCTTACTACCTGTGTTAATTCCTCTGATTGACTCTGTGATGATGAGAAAAACGTCTTCGCGGTTAGATTACATTAGCATGCGGTTTCAATAGGCTGTAAATTACGAACCAAGTTACCGTGCCAAAAAATGCTATGCAAAATAAGTAATAATAATATATCACTGACACAATGTTAGACAAGTAACAACAATATTCACGATAAAGATTAGAGTAAATGATGAATTAAGTCAATTTTATTTATTTTATTTTTTAGACAAAACAAAATTGTAAACATGATTTCTAACTTGATTTGCACACGGCCATGCAACAAGGACTTATAGTACAATTGCAAAGTGCTAACATTTTACAAGGAAAAACACTACTTCTCTTGATGATCAGCTCATCTATTAGCTAAAGCTATCAAACAAACGGTCCCCTCATATAGCAGAAATTAGACAAACTTACCGGTCCAGCAGAAAGCTTGCAACTTCTGCGTCTCTTAGCAAACCCTTTCCTGCTTCAGTGCCCTCCTTGGAAAAGCCACGCTGATGTTTATTCGGGTTTTCTGACGTTTTTTGTCTGGACTTCTCCACAGATTGACGCTCAGTCTGCTCTTGTGCGGAGTATGTTTGGTCCGCCATTAGCGCAAATTTCACTTCTTAATGCAACAGAGTAACGTTTCTATTTCTAATAAAAAACACGACACGTGTATATTTTGTTATTGTTCTTCCTCTTCTTCTGCTATTCCTTCGATGTAGTGGGTTTGCAAGCTGCCTCCTAAACACAGCCGTAGAAGAAGAACATAGTCCCGTGCATCCTTCGTTTTACGAAACGCGCTCAGTTTGTCTGTGTAGTGCAACTATAGAAACATGGCTGTGCAATTTGATATATTATATGGAAGGGTGTGCCCGCGGTGTATATACATAAAATGGCTCATTGTAAGGAAATATAAACATTTCGGTTAATTTTGTAAGGTATTTATTAACCACTCACAACATAGTTTTGTATCATATATTACATTTTGGTAAATAAATCCTTCAAAATGCTACACACTGTACCTTTAAGCAGCAATGGAACATTTTAAGTAAAAGACAAAAAAATATTGTATGGGTCAAAATTATCGATTTTTCTTTTATGCCAAAACTCATTAGGTTTTAATTTAGGATCATGTTCCATGAAGATATTTTGTAAATTTCCTACCTTAAATATATAAAAACTTTATTTTTGGGAGTGGATGGCCTACAACAGTGCCTCTGATTAACAACTTCAAAGGCAATTTTCTCAATATTTTGATTTTTTGCCCCCTCAGAATGCCTGCTCGGGCTGAATTATGATGTGAGGAGTCTTCCTGATAGAACTTGCGCGGAAGCTTACATTTCTCAGGACCTGAAGTGGGACAATCACTTTGGCTCCATTGCTAAAAAGCCCAGCATGGGATGTATTTCTTACATCAGCTGAAGAAGTTCAACCTACCACAAACTCTGTTAAAACAGTTTTACTCAGCAGTGATAGAATCTGTCCTCTGCACATCCATCACTCTCTGATTTGGCTCACACACAAAATCAGACATCAGAAGACTACATAGGACGGTTCTGGCTGCTGAGAAGATCACTAGAGCTCCCCTGCCCACCCTCCAAGAACTCTATGCATCCAGAGTGAGGAAAAGGGCTCAGAAAATCACCCTTGCCCTCTCACATCCAAGCCATCATTTCATCAAAATGCTGCCGTCTGGTCGGCGCTACAGAGCACTGAGCACCAAAACAACTAGACACAAAAACTGCTTCTTCCCTCAGGCCATCTACCTCTTGAACAGTTAAAATGTTTTTTACCCACCGTGCAATTAATAACTCTGTGTAATAATACTTAAGTGCAATATTAATTATATCAGGCAGATAATACAAAATCTATTTTTATACAACTTTTTAGGTTAATTATATTTAATTCTGGTGTACATAGCACATACCTTGTATTACAATAGTCGATTCTTAGTTTTTACTTGTACATATTTACATACACACATAGGTTTACTCTCTACATCTATATCTTATGTTTATTATATTGTTTTTATTATTGTTGTACCCATAGGCCCCTATATAAATCATCTTTGTACTGTATTCTATTGTGTTATGGTCTCTGCGTACTGTTGTTGCTGTTTCTGTGTACTGGATGCTCCGGTCACCATAAACAAATTCCTTGTATGTGCAAACACATACACACATATACTCGGCAATAAAGCTCTTTCTGATTCTGATATTAACAAAATAGGAATAAATAAAAAAGAGTGTGTGGTTTTCATTGTCATCTTTTCTTTTATGATATCATATGGAATATACACAGTGGTTGAAAGTTTACATACACCTTGCAAAATCCAAATCCAAATGCAAATATAATCTTAAACAGAGCTACGCTATTGGCTGGTGTACGGTCTGACGCGAACACCCGAACTCAACATTCGTATTTACGCGTACAAATTGATCCTGTTGACGCGTACAAATTTCACGCGTTTCGTGTTAAAAGTATTGTCCCCTTTCGCTTTCCATAAAATATCAGCCTGTCCAATGGACGTATTAAGTCTGTTTTGAGATATATGTAAAATCATTAGTCTGCAGATTCAACAGTTCAACAGATTCAACAGTTTGATTAATGATTTCTTAAAAATATTTTTTATAAATATAATATGCTTCACTTTGGCATCTAAACAGTTCTACTTGACAGACCTGCTCTTTGCGTTGTTTTTTGCACGCGGTTTAGCACGTCTGCATGTCTGTATTCTGTGTGTGTTCACTTCTTTTAACTTGTAAAACTTTAGTGTTTTGCTTACAGTCAAAATGTTTCATGTACAGCTCCTTTGTAAAAATGAAAATTGTAAAAAGACCTGCTATTTTTAAAGGTAGACAAAAAGTTGTTCAAAGCATCTTAGAAGACTTGCCAAAGTTTGTTTGGTTTTATGTAATCCCAGATCTGGGCTCTGTGGGGGCCAAACCATCTGCTGGAAGACTCTTTGTTTTCACAGAGAATAATTCTCTGTGGCTTAAACATCTAAACTTTATATTTTCTACCAATAAGCTGAAGCAGAAGATTTCAAATCTGTGCTTTAATAATAATGCCAGTTATAACTATATAGTTTATTTGTAGTAGAGGCATCATAATGCATTTGGTCCCCCATCAAAGTTTCTTTAGGCCCTCGAGCCTGTTTCCTTCAATTGGTCTGTTGCTGCATTTAGTGAGTCACTTTAGATAAAAAAGCATTTACTTTGTAAAACAAGCAAATGTTTTGTTTGTTTCCGATCAATAAACCGAAGCTTATCAGATATTTATTTGACTATGAAGCTTGCTCACTATACATGTCAAACACTTCCTTTGAAGAGAAGAAACATAACAGTCTATTAATCCTCTAAACAAGGGGTGGGCAAACTTTTTACCTCACACTCATGAATTTATGGCTTTTCAAAATATCTGATTTAACTCCAAATATTTATAAAAGACGAACCACCACCACTTATACTTTACGTCACCTCTACCTTTTGTGCATATGTCGGGGTATAGCCTACATGTACATACTATAAATCATGTGTGTAATATTCCGTTAAAAATAAAACATTGTAATATTACAATACGAGTTAAACATTTGCCATTGCAAATCTCTATTTAATTTATAGTCACTGTATCCATTGTGAGCCAGGTTTACAATGATTCTGGTTCTCGATTCTAATTGGCTGAGAGCCATGCAATATTTCACCAGTATCACTACGGGAACTATCTATGACGGGAACCATTTCACAAGTTGGACTTATTAGAAGTGAAAGTAAAATCAGTCTCTCTAATAGCATTTCACAGCAGTGACCAATTGCAGAACAGCAGAAGGCAAGGCAAGGCAAGTTTATTTATATAGCACATTTCATACACAAGTGCAATTCAAAGTGCTTTACATAAAATGATTGACAGAAAGAATAAAACTTATCTTTAAAATGCAAATTATTTAAGATCACAAAATTTTAGATTTTAAGAAACAATAAAACAGCAATAAAATTGATTAAAAATGTGAGTGTATATATAAAAAGAATAAGAGCAAAATAAAAATAAATTAGAAATAGAAGTGCAGTTGATGTAAAGCAGCACAGTGCTCAGGTTGTGAATGCACAGCTAAGCAAGTGTGTTTTTAATCTGGACTTAAAAGTATCTACTGTTGGTGAATGTCTGATGTCATCTGGAAGCAGATTCCAGCTACGGGTGGCGTAATGGCTAAACGCTGACTCGCCCTGTTTTGAGTGAACCCTTGTTATCTCTAACTGACTTGATCCTGATGATCTGAGAAGTCTGTTTGGTTTATATTCAATGAGCATATCTGAGATGTATTTGGGTCCTAGACCATTAAGTGATTTATAGGGTTCGATCCCAGCAGCCACCACCAGTGTGTCCTTGAGCAAGACACTTTACTCCATGTAGCTCCAGGGGGATTGTCCCTGTAATAAGTGCACTATAAGTCGCTTTGGATAAAAGCGTCTGCCAAATGACTAAATGTAAATGTGAATGTTATAGACAATTAATAATACTTTGAAGTTGATTCTAAAGGTAACTGGTAACCAGTGTAAGGACCTGAGGATTGGAGTGATATGCTCAGATTTGGTTCTGGTCAGAATTCTGGTAGCAGTGTTCTGTATGAGCTGCAGCTGTCTGATGGTCTTTTTGGGAAGACCTGTAAGGAGTCCACTACAGTAATCCACCCTGCTGGTGATGAAAGCATGAACTAGTTTCTCTAAATCTTGGCTTGAGACAAAACATCTGATTCTGGCTATGTTTCTGAGAGGGTAGTACGCTGATTTGCTTATTGATTTGACATGACCGCTGAAACTAAGGTCAGACTCCAAAATGACCCCAAGATTTTTTACCTTGCTTTGTGTCTTTAGACCTCTTAAGTCAAGGTATGTGTTTACCTTGTTAGTTTCATCCTTGTTACCAAAAACAATGACGTCAGTTTTGTTTTTATTTAACTGAAGGAAGTTTTGACACGTCCATCTGTTAATTTCATCAATGCATTTCCAAAGAGAGTCAATAGGCCTGTAGTCATTGGGTGAGAGGGCTAGGTAGATTTGAGTGTCGTCTGCATAGCTGTGGTAGGCAATTTGGTACTTTTTCATTATTTGGCCAAGTGGGAGCATATACAAGTTGAAGAGAGCCATGCAGAACCATACGTCACAGCCTTATCTCTTACTCAGCGCTCAGGCCGCAAGTGTTTTGAGACGCGCTTTTGATGACAGAAATTGCCATGTCATGCTATACATGTCATGCTATAGTAGCTAAACCAAAGCTAACAACACTCGTCCCGCCTCAGCACGAGGCGCTTCAAAAGAAACAAGACGCGAACACAACGTTTGAACCCGTCCGTCTATCGAACGCAATAGGGCATGTATACATCTCTTTTCATTTCTACTCACGTATGCTGCTTTGCAGACCTGTCACCTAATGGGTTTTGTTTGTATTACATTAGTAATTTTCACCAAAATCCTAACGGAAACGCAATGTTATTGAATACATTTAATAACCGCCTCCCGGGCCGCATGGAACTGCTTGGGGGCCCGGTGTTCTGTCAATTTATGCTACATATAGAATGTTGCTACCCTCGTGTTGTGATTGGTTTGGGGTAATTTTGGTGTAAGTGTTGGGTTGGGGGAGGGCTTATTCCTTTTTGTATGGAAGTAGCAAAATTTGACAGGGTAGCAGAAATTGGCAGAACACCGGATGTGTTTGCCCACCTCTGCTCTAAACTGTGCCCCAAGGACTAAACATGCTATAATTAGTTTAATCTCAGATGCTAGCTAGAAAGCTAGTAAACGATAGTGTAAGGTTAACTGAAGTTGAATATTTAGCATTGTGAATTCCGCGTTTTTGCCAGTGGATTGATTCTGGGCTTTGCTTTTGAGGGATTGAGATTGCTCATTTGTTTAAAACGTAATTTTGTATGGGACGTTTGGGTCTGTCTGTCGACAAGAAAGTGTTACCAGAAGATCCGTGGAAATATCAATGGTAATATTGTCAGCGCCTATGTAATCCACTTAGAAATGACAAAGCACCATGAAGAAGGTCTGAAAGGAAAGAAGATGCTGATCAGCTAATTGTGCTTCATCCTTTCAATAACCTCACCTGTTCTTAAACCGCTGAGCTCAGCGCTTGTGCTCTTTAAAGGGATGGAAGGTTCATATTTACACCCCATTTATTGCTTTCTGGTCTCCATTTGATTGGCTCTTAAGACCTCTGAGCGCCTGTTTTAACCCCCAATTATAAATTAAGCTGTTGAGGTATAGCGTGTTCATGAGCTAAATGTGGACAATTTAATTTGAAATGGGATTTGGGTCGAAACGTCTCTGCCACAAACATGCCTAATGTTCTTTTTAGTGATGTTATCATGCTAAGTCTACAGTATGTATACGTGGAACAAATTGAAATAGAACACAGATATTTTTCACACAGTAGGATATATCTATTTTAACATTATGATTTTGATGGATCAGTACATTTAATAAATTAACAAATTAAATAAGATTAATTTTAATTGCTTTCGGAAGTCTATTTATTGTACATACGCTTTATGATTAAAAAACTGACATGTTTAGGTTTATACATACTTGAAATAAGTCACCCATCGTATAACTGTATTTATGAACCACAAAGTTATTTCTCCAAATCTCCAAAATACTGACAAAAGTGACTCTGACTACAGTCAATTTTACAGACCTACATAATAAAGGTTCCTGAATAATTCATAGTTTTAATAATCCCAATTTCCACTTACACAGCACAAAAGTCAATGACTGTTTGACAGCAGAGAGGGAGAAATAAGTACACAAGAGAAACCCAATTACAAGGCATTTACATTAGACAACACTAAAATATTCAGTCCAATTATTTAAGATGTTTTTAAAGAGCTGGTCTTATGTGCTAAACGGTCTACTTTATTCTTTATCCAACCACTGCCCTCAAGTGGCAATGTTCTGAAATTGCACTGCTCTTTTGTATTGTTAGGACAGTGGAGATTATTTACTGTAATATTTTGAAGAAGCCATAGCCTTTCATCATCATTTATTCACACTTGGGTAATTTCAAACATGTATGACTTTTCTCATTCTGCAGAACACAAATAAGTATGACGTATGACGTGATATTAATTTTGTGTAAAAATAAGAACATTTATATAAAATCACACTTCACGTTCAAGTGAAGCACTTTTAATGTTACTGTAATTTGTTTTCATTTATAACATCAAGATTAATGAAGAGTAATGTATGCATTGTGAAAACAGTACATAGGCATGACATGATCAAAGCAAGCACTGATGATGAAAAATATCATAACATACCATGTGTTCTATGATGGAACCTGTGGTCCAAAAGACATTTTTTTTTATTCAAGACCATTTTTAACATATTCTTATATTACAGACTCATAATGAAGCGATAAACTTGTTTCAGGTACTCTGGTGTCAGAAAGTCCTTAAGTTCATCCTTTTTAACCCAGGCAAATGAATTCTTCTTCAGGGGTAAGTGGTTGGGGCTGAACATCACAGCTTTGAAGAAAAACACTTTGGCTCCAACGCTGCCTTCTTTCTGAATGTCTTTTGGGTATTTGTATTTGTAAAATCCACAAGGTGCATTGCCAAGGAAAGTAGCCTTCAGATCTGCACCTACACAGCACAAAGAACAACTGCTTACCAAAAAAGGAACAATACATCACCACCATATCGCTGGCTACAAATATGAATTTTAGATTATTAATTAAATTATTAATATTTGAGCCATCCCTTTAGTTATATGTGAAAATGTGAAATGGCCAAATTTTTTACCAAACATGACTCGTGATACGATAAAGCAGCAACCAGCACGGACAGAGAGAAAGAGAGAAATAGATAGAGAGAGGGATGTTAGCGCTTCATTACTGACGCAAACATTTTGCCAGTGTGTGTGTGTGTGGAGCAATAAAGTGTCAGAGAAAGATACAGCATTGGACATGCCGCACGGAAGTACATTTCCGAATGAAGACGTCTTTTCTGGTCGGTAACTTTACTTCAGACAGAAGCGGGCTGTCTGACAGTGGCCCCGCCCGCTCGCGACATCATACAGTGGTCTCATGCACACAGTTCTCTGTACTAAACAACTTGTCAAAGTATGTTCTGTGCATCCCGGCCAAGAGTGCACCTTCTAAAAGAACAGTCAGCTATTGTGTTTGGAGGAGAGACATGAACTGATTCGGTTCTCAGTCAGCATCAGTCAGAATTGCGTGCATTGGATGGTTTTGTTTCTTAAAATCATTTTGCAATGTACCCTATAATAATCCACCAGTTTTCGTTTATTCATATTTTGCGTTTATAGTCCTAATGACACTTTTTAATGAAATGTTTTGTTGTAGGGGTGCAGAGTAACTTGCATAACATTCATTTAGCAGACAGTTATAGGCCTAATTAATATAGACTATTCAAAAATTTTTTTGCTCAATTTTATATTAAGTTGTATTGTATTTTATTGAAAAACAAGACAAATTGTAAAATGCACATTTTGATTATTCGGTTTGTACAATAGTGAAAGTAATGGCTAAATAAATAGAAGAAATGCAAAAAAACATGTTACGTGTTCGGTATTATCCTAGCAAAAAGAGTTTCACCTGGTAGATTTGTAAGGGCCCGTTCGGCTGTCTGTCGAAGAGTCTCCCCAGCCATCCATTGTATCTGAGGCAGTAGCCATACCTTTTGACTTCCAACATCTTGTTTGATCAGTAAGACCAGACTGTCTGCTAAACAACGCTCTGATGAACTCACGTCCAGCTTGTCCCCTGTGCACATATTTGTGGAATTCAGATGATGTCTGACAATCTACTATTCAAAATGTCACTGCACAATTGACCATATGAAGAAAGTTTAAACAATTTTATTGACATCTCACCATTAGACCTCTGAGCAGGATGAAACTGTTTGAGTTTCTGTTCCCATGCATCCTCCAGATCTTGTGCCGTAACAATTTCTTTGTCTCCATAATCCTCCTCTTCATCTGAATCATAGTCTTCCTCCTGTTTCCGACTCATACGTGCAGCGTCCTCCAGGAGCCTCAACTCATGGTCTGAAAGCAGACTTCTCTCTAACTCCATCTGAAATAACAAAGATGAGACAACAGCTTAAGTTGACAGGTGTCCCATGACTGCATATGTGTGAGCAGGACAAAGGCTCGGTTTCACAGACAAGGTTTAGCTTAAGCCAGGACTATGCCTTAGTCAAATTAGGAAATTTACGTAGTTTTTAATAAAATGCCTTAAATAAAAACATCACCGCTGTTCATCTTTAGACAAAACAATGGCAATTACATATTTAAAGATGCAAGGGCATTTTTTAAAGTTAAGACAGCTCAAAGTAAAATTTTAGTCTGGGACTAGCATCAAGCCTTAACTGTGAAACCGGGCATATTTCTATGTAACTGGTTCCCTTTCGAGAGAGGTCTCTCTACATTGCGTGAAATTCCTTTGGTGGAATCCCCCTTCTCTAAACCCCACTGAAACCTTATTGAAAAACGCCACGTCTGCTCCCGACGGAGGAAATCGCGCACTACGTTTATTTTTCTCCCTGTCACGAGGCTACCTATAGGGGATGTGCTAATAGTACTCCAGCCGTGTGCTAGCTTGCTGTTTCCGTTTATACAAAATGGTTCCCACTATCTGATAAAGTTCACCGCTTCTCTTATCCGTTCAGCCCAACTCCGAGTTGTTCACTGACATGTGTGGGTAGTGTGTGGGACGAGGACTGGTCCTATTGCCACGACGCATGTTGTAAACACGATCGAGCGTTATCCCTCTAGGAGCTGTTTTCATGCTCTTAATTTGTGCTCTTGAGTGCGTATATGGTATGTTAAGAATGGTTACGACCCGGTGCACTGTCCTGTGTCGAGCACATTTTTAGACATTAGCCCCCATGACTGTGGTGGCAAGAGTGATACAACATACCGTTTCTAATATGGATGTTGTCGTGGGACTCGCCGCTTTTTACGCATGAGCGTTCAATTCTTGATCTGGCATTCAGATCTGTCAGGGTAACAGAATGGCAGAGACCCTTCGCCCCCTGTTCTCTTATCCGGCCTAAGATTTTGCTTTGAGTACTGGGTCTCTCTCTGGTCGATCCGATGCATGCGATCTGAAGAGGCTTCTGTGTAATTACCCCGCCTGTTTTTGCGCATATGGGATTTTACAACCCTCTCCGTTCAGGAGGTTGAATGTGATAATATGTCACACACAGACAGCATGACAACGTGCCCATCACAATTTCTCTAAATTTGGTGGGCAAATGGTATTGCATCGAGGAAGGGGGGACGAGAGCCGTGAGGCGGGGCAGGAGGCGTGGGTGATAGTGGGAATCAACAGTGTGCACACCGGTCCCGCATATCTCACGGAGGAGATCGGGAGCATAAGAGGACGACCGGCAGGACTACGGACGAGAGAGGACAGGGCCTGGGCATGTATTTATGTTCTTGGGGCTATTACTTCCGTGTTATTGTTTGTTTATTTTGATTAAAGATTGTTTGCCGGGTTCCCGCCTCCTTCCTTCTCTACTTTGAACTTGCTAAATTGGTGCCGAAACCGGGAGGAAGGAGGGACATGCTGTCGAGGAGCCCTCGCTGGCGAGCGGAGTGGCGGTGCTGAGCAATCGCTCGCCATGCACCGTATACATGTTTTGAGCTTGTGGGTTTATGCTACTGCTTCACTCAATGTCGACTATATCGCAGCTTGCTTGTGTGACTTGAAGGCAATGCTTTGGAAGGCTTGTGCAGTGCTCTGCAGCAGGGTACTAGCTGTCTGACTATGCTGCGTGTGTCAGATAGGTCGTGTAGGCGGTCAAGAGGGCGGTCCTAACCCCAACTAATCACTCGAACAAGCCCATGCTTTATGACTGCATGTTCAGGTTATGACTCACGTGAGCCTGTGTCTTATACAGTATGTGGCCGTGTCCTTCACTGTCAGTGTCTTACTGCTTGGGGATGCAAACATACCAGGTTGCGCCTGTTTCCGTCCTTACTATGTCCACCGGTTGCCTCGGCCCTGTGTTATTTATACTGTTTTGCTGGCTTAATGTCATCACTTAATATTCAAGGTTTTATTTCTACCTTGGACCGGGCACTTGCCGTCTTTATACTTGTTATTCTACTATGTTTATTGCTACCCTGCTCAGTGTAGTGTTATAGCATTCCTGCATACTATGGTGGTATGGTATCCCCTGTGGGTTTTCTTAGTGTTTTGATTAGTAAACTGCCGTGTTCGCGTGCTCAGATCGTCACGCTGTAACGTTCAGTCAAAATATTCTGAGGTTATGTGGTCCAGACGGTGTAATATATAGGGAGGGTGACCATGCCCCCAAGCGCTGTCTTGGACCACATTGGCCAGTTACATTTTCATTTCCACTGGCGTTATTCAATCCGGTTTCAGTAAGGTTAGATGTACGTTTACCTCCTCTCAGGTAACCGAGGTTACGACAGCGACCGGAGACCTTTTGCTATTTTTTCTCTGGTGGTTTAGCCTGTTTTACTTTAATTTATTTTGCATGCTTCGTCTTAAATTGTTTGTGAATTCTGTCCCTCTGAATAAAATCCTCTCAAATAGATGTTTATTATTATTATAAAATACTATAATTTATTGCCGTTTTGTCGTTTGCTTTCCCTCAGAACCTACAATCTACTCAATGACAGGCACCATTCTGACAGCCTAAACTGCTATTGGGGCATGTTGTCATAAAAGGTCATTATGTTGAATGAGCTGCATTATGTTATTATGAGTAATAACTGTTAAGACAAAACCGTCAAGAGCCTACAAATAAACTTCTTCTCGGAGAAATCGTTCATATTAATGTTCACTGAAACAAAGTAAAACAATCAGGCTGGTAAGGTTCGTATATTTACCTGCTGCATCAGCCCACTGAACTGCTCTTCAATTGGGTTTCTGTCTTGAGAGATCACCGGCAGCCTCTGCAGGCAAACTGCACCGTGTAGCGTCCACGGAGACACAACACTCGCAGTTTTGTGATTTGTGGCGGTAAAGTGATTCTCCGTAAAAGAAATATTTCTCATTCCTACAGTTAACCTTTGTGATCCTGTTATTATTCTCCATAGTGGCCGATAAATGCATCTAAAGGGCGCCGCCATGTTGACCCCACGTGCGCTCCCACAATGCTTTGCTTGTTCGACGAAATGGACGCTACTATTTGGATGTAGGAATTGGAGGACATTGTTCTCACTATGTTAACGGACATTATAAATTAATACTATACACAATAGTATCAAATTAAACGACAAACATATGACTAGACATTGTAACATCATATTTTCTATCAGAGTTTTCTTCGTTGACGAAATGTGACGTAAGGGATACTCCCCTCTGAAAAAGGGACATGCAATGTTCCGTTTACACATGACCCTCAATGTCCGCAGAGCAGCGTGAAGTCATGCTAGTGTGTATATTTTGATAAAGTGCGTGAAATAAACACACACAATGTATCGTGGGTTATACAGTCTCTTAAAGGGATCGTGTCAGACGCTTGTTGAGCCCCTGAATTCAACGGGAGGACTGATGTAAGTAGTTTATGTGGTACAAATAGCAGCTCCGGAGAACTTAACGTTGTCATTTTTGCATTACAGTGATATGAGTGATGTTTTCATGCTATTTTATCGTGGTTATAATCATGATACACATTTACATATCAGAGTATCATGGTAAAACCACATTAGGGATATATGAATGTGGACATTCGTGTTTATCCGGTGGTACAAATGACAGTTTCACATGAACGTGAATTATTAAAACACATTTTCAATATCAAGCTGTAACATATTTTACTCTACATATATTTGAATATATAAACATTTTCCACTTCTCGTAAAGGGATTTAAATTCCAATGTATCACAACTAGGTATGTCATGTTGTAAGTCATTTTCTTAAATACCAGTGTATTAACCATCTGATTTCATAAATGTCCTTTGGATGATTTTAATTGGCTGTTAGATAGAATGCTCAGGAGTATTATAGTGGAGCCAGCATTCAAATATATATATAGTTTAATAATATTTTTATATTCTAAATATATAACTGTCAGTTTAAGTCTATAATATTGTGTAGGTAGTTTAATATTGTCTTGGTAGTTTAATTCTTCGCTAGACCGATGATACCATAAGATCACGTGGTGTTTCTGTATAGCGGGTTTTCACTCTCCTTTTCTTCTTGCTTTTTACAGTGGAGGAAATGTGGTCCGTCTGCTCTCATGCAGTTCCGTCCGATTACAAGAATCTGAAGTCAAACCCGTTGAAACCAAGAGCCCGTCAGCACCAATCAAAAGATCAAAAGAGTATGTCTTGTATTCAAACACAGACAGTCATCTCTGCACATGGACATTTGCTTACAGACACTTTGAACTCACTGGTTTCCAGACTTTCTCCAGCTAAACCACAAAATTATTTACTGTGAAAATTTGAATAGTTTTTGATGTAGGGGTAGATATTGAGTAGATACACATAAAAAAGAAGAGTTCTATGACATTTACATTTATGCATTTGGCAGACGTTTTTATCCAGAGCGACTTGCATTGCTTTACCCTATACATTTTACATGGGTATTTGCAATCCCCTGGGCTCGAATCCAGAACCTTGCGTTGTTAACGCAATGCTCTTTTATGAAACCTTGGATGTTGTTGATTCTTCAACTAGTTCTGTACACAACATAATTAGGGTTCGAGCCCGAAGGGCTAGAAACCTATTGTATTTGTTGGTTTTATTATTATTATTATACTTCTTCCCTAAAACTGATCGGGCAGCCCAAACCGTAAGACCGACAGAGCTGAGACTCTGTCAGATGGTAGTAGTCCTTGTCGCTACTCAGATACACGGAACCAGCCAAATCGACCCATAGGTGGCGCTACAGCGATGACAAACGCGCTTGCGCTTGTTACTCCTTAACCGTTTGTCGCACACCCAAGTGTCTTATATCAGTGTAATCACTGGCTCCAAACTAAAAAAACGTATATCTCCGATTTCATTTCCGTCATTATAGATTTTTCGCTAATTAGCATTTTATGAAAAAAAAAAAAAATGAACTAGTCCCTGGATTTTTGCCCAATCGGAACCAAACCAACGCTGATGAGTTCTGTTGAGTGTAAATGTAAATAATTATTGAAAAAAAGTTGAATTTTCAATTCACGGTCGCTAGGTGGCGCTAAAACGTCCAAACCGGAAGTGGCATATTTAACTAAAGTGGCCATAACTCGTGAACTGTTTGAGATATCTTCATGGGGCTTGGAACATATGTGTAGACCCTCAATCCGGGGTCACAATAAAAAAACTGCGGCGTTTGGCCACTAGATGGCGCTATAATAGGAATCAACTCAAAAATGGCTATAACTAGGCAACTTTTTCCCCGATTGACTTATTATTTGGTATGGTGTGTCTTTGTGTCAAGTCCCATGGCTATCAAAAAGGACATTGGCGTATCTCAAAAAACATGGCCGCCATCGGCCAATTAAGTTTGAGCACTCATTACACCGGGTTAACAAAGGCTGATCGAAACGACACTCACTGGGCTTATTCGTCTCATGGTCCTGAAGGTCTGTAAGAAACATGAACTTATTCGGCCACCGGGGGGCGTAATAACGCTTTTGGAGTGCATAAACAACTGTGTATCACGTGACATTTGACATATACCCAAACTATTTATATCACATGATAGGACGCCTTTTTCTGAACAACTTTGCCTCTAGAACCACTACTCTCAATCGAACGGTTCGTGAGTTATCGGTGGTACGATAAAAACCTACTTTTGCGAACTAGTCCTTGGTTTTTCGCCCAATCGAAACCAAAACCACGCAGAGGGATTGTCTGAAGTGTGAATGTAAATGGTTATTGAAAAAAAGTTGAAATTTCGATTCTATTTTGGGGGCAAGGGGGCGCCAGAAGTTTGATATGGACGAAGCCTTTAACACAAATTGCCATAACTCAAGAACGTCTTAACATATCATCATGGGGCATGAAAGTCCTGTGGTGACCCTGGCTCCAAGGTCAAATACCAAAGAACGAGGTATTTGCACACTAGGTGGCGCCATAACTGTTAAAAATAGCGAAATTTACGCATATTTTGGATCCAAATCAATTGTGTATCACGTGAAATTTGACATTTACACAAACTATTGATATCATATGATAGCTCTCCTGATTTCGAACAACTTTGCCTCTTGAACGATGGATGTCGATCGCACGGTTGGTGAGTAATCTGTGATGATGTTAAAAACCTACTTTAGCGAACTAGTCCAAGATTTTTCACCCGATCGGAACCAAATCAACGCAGCTGTCTTCTCTTGAGTGTGATTGCGAATAGTTATTGAAAAAACGTTGAAATTTCCCTTCACGGTCTCTTAGGGGAGACAAATGTGAAATGGGCGGAGCCTCTGACATTAAAATGTCCATAACTCAAGAACGGCTCAACATATCGTCATGGGGCTTGTAACTACCTTGTAGACCGTCACTCCGAGGTCACCTGCAAAACACCGTGGCGTTTGAACACAAGGTGGCGCTATAACAGTGAAAATGACAACTTTGGCAAAACCCCTCAGTCGTTAACCTATTTGCTGGCTCACGACTTCGTCTGCGATTGATGGATTGTCATTGCAATTTTTTTACCAGGCAAGCCTACCTAAGAGCCATTTGAGCGCTCGAACCCGGAAAAGGCTGCTTGCAGCTTTAATTGTTATTGAATTTGTTGCTGGTATTTCTGTTTCTTTTATTAGTTTCAAAATAAGGTGATACTATCATATTGTGAATCTAAAATAGATGTGTGAGAACATAATTTTTGCAGTTTTATTATAGATATTATGTTTTATATTTATTTTGTGTATATTTTTTTTTTGTTTAGTCTCTTTCCTCCATTGCCTGGTCAGGAGAGCTTGCTGACATGGGACAGCAAAAAATATGAAGGGTTACCGATCGCACACATAAAAGCTACGTACAACAAGTGAGTTGCCTGACGCATTTGAAATTAAACAGACATCCAATTGTCACCTTTCCTTTTGGTCAGAGGCATGTTTCGGCTGGTTATAAAGACATAAGGGGAATTCAGAGACTCAAGATTCAAACCGAATGTGTCCGTCCACTGGTGTGATTGAGATTGTGTTTGCAGAAGCTCACTGTCTTTTGAATTTCATTTTACACCAGCACACACATTCAGGTGACAGACAGCGCAGGCCAGTACATGGTCCGAACCTCATGCGGCTCAGAAGGCTTCAAGAATGTGAAGAAATCCACCCCTGTCGCAGCACAGACTGCTGGGATTTCTGCTGCCGCGGTAAGATGCACAGAAATAAAGATTTATCATACAGCACTAATTGGAGTTAGTTTGTTGAGCTGAATGTGAAATTAAAGATTAAGAAAGACCTTATTTCTTATTAAAAAATAGAGTTTTTGTATTAAAACAGATTGCAATACACTACACATTTGTTTCAGAGCAATTAATTCAATTCTGTACTGTCATGTATTCGCTTGTCACAACATCAAGTCTGTCATTTGGATGTCGTCCACTGGATGGCAGCGCATTTCTTTCTAGTAATTGATCAGGTCCTGATGGATTGTGAAAGTACAAAGAGCTCTGCTTGTGGTTCTATTGGAGTTCTCTGTCTGATTTATTTTAACATTTTAAGACATGATGCCAGTCCGGAAGGATCCATTTTTAATATTAGCAATATGGCCAGTCAAGAACTTAATCAGAGCAAAGAGAAATGCGTTGTCTTCACATGTATGAATTTAACTGCTATCAGACAATAAGACAATTCATCAAATCATTTATTAAATACAATTATTATGCAATAAAATAATAATATGTTATCATTATAAGTTAAATTGATTGGTATTAGACACTAGCCAGGCTGATAAACAAATGCAGACCTGGTGTTATCTTCTGTCAAGGCGTGTGCACCCGATGTAACCGTCTTTAAGAAGTTGGACGCCCACAACGACTCACAGGTGTCTAAGCAGAATGTCCACTGGTGTCTTTCAACAAATTAACTATTGAAATGTTTCATTTAACAGACAGAAAGTATCAAAACACTGTCCATCTTCATTTTAAATTAATTATATTTTATCACATCAAAATTGTATCACAAAGATAAAATTATCAAATACATATATTAATGGACGCACCTTTTTAGTGCTAGTATTGTGTAGTTGTTTTCTTTCCTTCTGTGTTTAAGATTATCTGGTATAGCAGTATGCGATCAACTTTTTCAATGATGCTTATACTGACAATCAGACCAGCCATGGATTGAAATAACATCCAGAACTTCCGTTTCATGTTTATACATCCCCCTTGGCTATTTTCATGCAGTTTTTTTTGTTATTTCATCAGTTTTCACCCTGAAGAATCTAATGAGAAGTCTGACTCACAGCAGTCTGTATAATCAGTATATGACTTCTCGCTGATAACCATTCATTTGCTGTATGGACACAAGCGTTATGATATAAATGAGTGGTTTCAGACAGACCTCAGACTCGAAGCCCCGGCAATTTTCTTTTCCGCAGCGATTTATTAGTTTCTCATTATGCTAAATGTCCTGAATTTATGCCTGTTTGTCTTGAGCAGAAGGCGAAGGCGAAGGGGGTCACTTACGTCCGCGTGCTGGTGAAAGGACTCGGTCCGGGGCGCTTGGTGAGTAGCTTTTGGTCTCATCAACAGCTGAGTTATGTGAAAGAAGGGGACAGTATCGCTTCTTCGTGAATTAAGGTGCAATTTATTTGTTGCCATTTAAGAGATATTTTATTTGATTGTAATATGACTGTAATTCATATGTGTTTGGAATGCAAATGGGATGTTTTGAAATAGTGCAGTTATCACCATCATAATTTACTTTACAATGTAACATGTAATGAATGAAAATCAAATACTTTCATTACGCTATTTCACAAACTCTAGCGATAAAAGTGAAAGAAGAAAGAAAAATGAATTCATAAAATTAATGTGGAACATTCTAGATTTTATTTGTCACATACACATTTAAACTGAGGTTGCCAGGGTATTGCTATCCAATCACTAAAGTGTATGCAGTTGCTAGTGTATTGTATTGTGGTTTGTGGCTAGGTGATTGATTTCTATCTCAAAAGACCCATTGCTGAAAGTATGTACTGTTTTTGTCTTAGAAAAGTATAGTATATACATTTTAGGCCATATCAAAACTGTATGCACGCACTGGGACATACTTATGCGAAACGGAAGTGGCCATTATTGCATAGACCATAATGTTTACCATAACTATCACATACGCCAAAATATAGCTATTCCTTGCATTAAAGTATTTTTTCACATATTAATTCGTTTGAAATGTTTTCTGTGCAAAGCATCTTTTATTTAATTTTAATGAGTGCAGCATCACTAAACCCCGCCCTCACGCTTTGAGTTCTTGGTAATTGTCACCTGTTATGTGTCCATGGATTCACACTTCGAATTTTCACCTGAAACATCCGGATATTTTGAGAATGCTCATTTCAGCATACTGTGATTTGGGACGTACCTATTCTATTTTCTAATACTATTTAGGATGGATATTATGTAAATTGGGACACAGCTCATATTTTATGATAATTAAGGGATAATCCACAGCTAGCTGCGTGTGAGCTGTGGATTATCCCGTTTATACCATGGTCAGTTTCCGAGTCAAAGCTTTTATTGATGTTTATACTGTAAATTTAGATCAAACAGAAACGTATAGTTGTTTTGTCAGTTAATTTCATATTTGATCAAACTAACTGGAGCTGCCCATTCCTTAAGGGGTTTTAACGCACACCTTCCAGCAAATCAGAATCGAGTATTCAAACAGACCTTGGTATAATGTTTTTAATGCACAACTTCTAGTCAAGCAGAATCAAGTGTTCAAACAGACCATGCTCAATGGTTTAAGGTGGTTATATCCCAGAGGTTGGTTTTTATTAAAAATAGCAGATGATTTTCAGAAACAAAGTTGAAAATTATGAATATACAAACTATAAAATTAGTATTATTTTCACACAACAAGTATTTATACTTGTATATATTTGTACACATCATAACTTGTCCTCAGTTGAGGAGAAAGTTCCACGGATATAATGCACAGACAAAGTTCATCAAACATTACACCTCTGATGAAATAATTATTGTTTATTTATTCATTTGTTTATTTTCCTATATCTTTTCAGTAGCTTAAAACAATATTTATCAATCTGTCTTTATCAACCGAATGGGAAAGCACAAATTAGGGAGTGTTTATTCAATACTCAAAACTGACCGATGAGTTCTCTAAGCTCAGCTGTGGTCCACATGCTCTCACTCTAAACCACTGGAGGACATTAAGACTGGATAAGGGGGTATAATGAGCCCCTCCAGATCTGAGGGCACGGGGGACTTTAAGATCTCAATAACTCCTTTCATTGAGTCACCTGTACTGTAAAAGAACTGTACATGTTTTAAACTAATCCCTCATTCAAGAACTGTTTTAACAGTATGCGGATGTATATGCTCATTTTGTCATCAGATTTATCTCGTTGCTATCTTGGCCTACATTGATTTTGCTCCCTCTGTGTATAGTCTGCCATTAAAGGGTTAACCATGGGAGGACTGGAGGTTGTTTCCATCACCGACAACACCCCGGTGCCACACAATGGCTGTCGCCCTCGCAAAGCGCGACGGATGTGAGGAGGAACAAGCCCTGTGTACCCAGATGTTTTGTCGTTTTGTCGCACATCTTCATCGGTGATCCAGTCTGAATAGAGAGACTGAATTATGCAGGTCATCCCTGTTCAGCTTTCAATGCTTTCTATTTTCTTTTTTGCAATAACATCTTTAATGACATATGTGTTAGATACATTTTTCAAAATTATTAAAGAGTATTGAAGACTCACCGTGTCTTGTTGGCTGACTTATTGAGCTTCATTTCAGCTTTGAGTGAATGCATACATTTTAAGTACTTTCTAAAGAATTGAGTGTTGGGGAAAAATGTGACAAGCTGTGCTTTTATTTCGGGAAATTGCAACAAAATTATTCCTCAACGTGTGCTTTAAAAGGTATGTTATTTTATATACATGTACAAAATATTTTTAAATAAACATTATTGGTTTATGTACAAGCACTTAATCCGTGCTGAGTCCGTTTCCAGGGTGCAATAGCTACCTATAAATAAATGGACCCTTGTAAGATTATTGCCCTTTCCTACCATTACGTCAGGTGCTTCGTTGCCATGACAACGGCAATTAGCAGGAACTCAGGCAGGCAGTTGAATATAAGTCTGTCCCTAGTACCCATAGCAACCAAGGTCAGGCCTGCAACACACATCTGCTTTCGTAGTAGCCCAGCTTTAGTGCACGCTCTTGCTTGAGGACTGGAAATGATAAAACATTATCTCAGAATTTGGTTGCATTTGAGTTTGCCATCCAAAGGTTGAATATATAAGCTTCCTGCACTATTGTATTTTATTCCTACAGTTGCAGTTTCATTAAAATAAGCGTAGATTTCTCACTAAAACCCCTCACATATGATGCTTCATCATCAGTCCTTTTCCTGCTCTCCTTTCACACCATATAACAATCTCATCAGCGGCAAAATTTGACTCCTACCAGCATTTTAACCCAGATGGCCAAGCATTTCAGATAGCCTGTGTATGCGACAGAGGCTCTGACATGAAACCAGAGTTTCCCTGCTGGGCTTTTGTGGGCAGTGATTAGAAACTAGAGCCAACACGGTTGATTAAATGAAGAGTTAAAAGGTTTGCTCTCTATCTGCGTGTTTGCGAGTCGTGCATCAGAAAGTATTGCTGGCCTTGAAGAACATGTGGTATTATACCCTTTTTCAGCTGGGCTATCAATTGAAATCCTGTTCGTGTTTATTTGTTCCGTGACTTGTATGCAACTATCAGACCGCCAAGTTTCTATTTTCTAGATATGACATTTTATATTATGCTTGGTGAAGATCGCAAGTTGTATTGCTTGGAAATCTTTACAGTTTTATTTAGTTTTCATGTCTGTGGCACAAATGTTGAAGGATGAGGACTTGGTGAAGTTGTATGATAAATAAATATTGCATTTAGTTCCATTAACCAAGGCTTGCATTTAAAATTCTTTTTTCTCAAACCGACCTTTCAGATTCAACAGAGCAACAGATTGCTCTTGAAAACAGCATAGCGGTGAAAGTTCTTAATATGTTATCGTTACACATCTAGTCTTTAAGATGCAATTTGCTCCAAATTGAAGTACCACACAATGTTTTCCTAGTGACAAAAAGGAAATGATTGCATGGAAAGCTTAAATTCATGTATGTTCTAATTTCTTTACATTTACATCTTTGTAGAAACGTTCTATTCTAAGGTGGTATGTTGTTTATGTTGCATAAAACTGTTTGTTTCAATGTGACATTCACTTGAAACGTATCCATTATATTTTGCCTTAGTCATGACGATTTCTTCAGAGCCGGGGGTTAAATCGGCTGTAAATATTAAAGATCCATTTGAAAGCTTGCATGACCTACACCCATGTAACCCTAGGAGCCATATAATGAGAGCTACTCAGGCATCCATTTGCACATATTAGTAACACACACTTTCCTACACTGCTGGGAGAGACCCTGCAGGATATCTGCATTGAATTTGCAATCATAATGTGCGATTTTCATTTAAACGCACATTTATTTAAATACGCTAATCATATGAGAGACACATTAATATTTACCTGCCACGATTTGTCCAGATCCTTTGAGCAATGGACTACTTGCACAACTATCTCTAATTTGTAATTATTGTGGCTTGTGCGTTTCCGGTAATGTTTAGCACACCTACATGAAGATATGCATGAAAGGAATAGTTCCCCTTTAAAATCACCACCTGTCATCATTCACACACCCTGCTGTCAGTTAAAAACTGTGTGAATTTCTTTCTTCTCCAAAATGTTGGTCACAGAAAACCGTTGGTCCCCTTTGACTTCTATTGTAAGGACACAAAACCAGCGCAAGTCAATGGGGACCAATGATTTCCTGTCACCAACATTTTTTAAAATACCTATTTTGTGTTCTGCATAAGAATGAAAGTCAGACAGGTTTGAAATGACGAAATGGTGATTGGATGACGGAATTTTCATTCTGAAGGTGAAGCATCTCAATTAGCTTAATTTCAGAAATGAAGCAGTGCTGTGCATTATTAGCGGTTTCTTATTTTGTCAAAGATACTTCAAACATGTTTGGGCTTCAATGACAATTAAATTCGACCATGCAATGATTTGCAAATGCTTTTATTTTGTTAAATGTTCTATTTTGGACTTGATTTCAAATAAACTACCCTTTTTTTCATGCTGGCCGGTCTATAAAAAATACATAGATTATGCAGATTTAAAGAACAACTGAAGTGCAGCATTTAAATGCTTTGTTTTCAGCATTGACAATATCTACTGAAACAGGAAGTTAGAGTGGGATTACATTGAGAAGCCCCTCCCCCTTTTAAAATAATCAGCTTTCAGCAACATTTTGCACACATAAACCAGGAATATAAGGAGACATACTATTATAAAACAGAAGTAAGTCAGGAAATTCAGTACAAGTAGTCCATTACGTCTTTTCAGGCTCATTTAATTGCCAGACTTCTCGCAAGCTGTCAGAGCGCTCAACAGCTCCATATGACAAACCAACTAACCTTTCAAGCGGACCTCCTCCTATGCACCCTACCCAAACCCCTAATTCTGTTCCTCAAATAGGCCTACCTTAGAACAATCTTTACTGCTCTACAGTCCTTTTAAAATCATGATGCACTTTACACACAACAATGGACCTACAGCCATTAAGTATTTGTCCCTAATATAACATTTTATACCGCACTGTAGCCTACTGTATGTTGTACATTTGCTTTTATTATTTGTAGCAATTAGTCTCAGCGGGCCCTGCGACTATACGTTTATAGAATGCGGTTAAACGTCCCGAATGCCAGATGGAAATTCTATTTTGATTACAGAATTAAGGCCGCTAACATCTTTGACATTGTTACATTATTTTTCCGACGTTAAACTGAACAGTAAGATGCATTACTGGAACGAGAGTCCGGGGGCTTTTCAAGAAAGTGAAAATGGAGTAATATGCAATAAGTTCTACAGAAATCACTAAATGAAAAGGGTCAAATGATCCACGAACTCATGCTGATGGAGACGTAATTGACATATTTTTCTTTCTTACAGCAGTCCTAATTCTTAAAGGTAAAAATTCAAGTAGGTACATGTGAGGGTATTAAAAGCAGAAAATCCAGCTTCATGTAGAACTTGAGTGCTTGATAATGGGCTTCCATCCAATTATCCGCTTCCAAGAATGTAGACATATAAGTTGTAATTTTCTGTAAAGGCAGGATGTGGACGTTGGGGAAAAAAGGATAAAGTAACAAAAAAAAAGATGTTAGAGGAACTGTGATGTGCGCCGCTGGATATTTGTCGATTTTGTGGCATTTTTGGACCACAGGAGTCGGTCCTAATGTGCTGGCCTTTAGAAAATGTTGAAGCCGGCTCGGCAGAAGCATCTTGAGATGTCCGCCTTTTTGTTTTCATCCAAAAATTTCCCTTATTTCCCCTCCCTCTCCCCGCTCATGCTTTTAGCAGCTGCTGGCGATGGTACATTATCAAAATGGAATAGGACGCAGAGAATGAAAGATTAGAATGCTCATTGGCTATTTAGTCAAGAAGCCTAGTGCCCACTTGAGCTCCATTTGGGCGCTCTTACCTGTCCTGCTGCACTGAATAGCATCTTTGTTCTACAGACCAAGAGCCCGGCAAGATGGTAAAGCCGCTGGGGTTTAGAGAACACAAAGCATTGTTATGAGATAAAAGACACATTTCCTAGAAGATATTATGAATAATTTGCAAACCGGGGACAGGCACTAATTGTTGATACATTATATTAATGGCTAGTCTTTTGTCGACCTATTAGGCTACTGGCCTTTTACAGAACAGCCTGTTTGGCTTAATGTAGCATAATTTACTAGTTTCTACTTTCTGGAGAAGTTTGGGGCGATGGAGCGGGAAAAAACAAACGCTTGTTGAATCTGAACCTTCAGCTTAATTAACTTTGTATAAAATATATAAATCACTTTACTGTGACAAAAACACATTCATTTAAAGATTTAAAGCATCATTTCAAGGTGAACAGGTGTTTTCGATTTATGATCAAATGAAATTTCTGGAGAGTGCGAAATTCCCCCGTGTGACTGAAACACCAACGCAATCGGTGTGAATTGGCAGCAGCCAAAACAAACGCTCTGCATGCAGCATTTGGTTTGTCTAAAAGGTCCAACGAGGGATTGCTTGGATGATTAGCCATCAAAATGACAGATCCCTGTTGCTTAGGAACATGACGAACTGCATGAATTGTTGCATCGCTTGATCTCCTCCAAGCAGACTCGTGGTGACAGCACTTGTTAGTTCCCTCTTCGACGTGTGTGTTAAGGTACATTTAATGCACTACATCGGTTTGCTGCTAACCGCGGTGCTTTTCAATGCAAACACAGCACTGAGGCTTCTAGCGAATATAATTCGAACAACCTATAATGTAATTTTTAAGATTCATTTGTTAATATTTAATTTCTTTGAGTGTGGCATAAGTCGCATCCACGCCTGTATATGTGGACTGTCCTGATACTCGCAAACATTTCTTTCTCGAGTACTAGCAGCTTTGTGATGCTGGTTGCCATGGTTACCTATTGGCACCAAACAAAAGGGGGAATAAGGAGGAGGAGGGGGGAAACCTAATGAAAGTGGGTGACTGGCCTTGCTTTTTGTGTTTTGTAAAATTTTGTTAACAGGACAAAGGGCATAGTGAGTTTGCGGTATATGTAATTCAGTAAAGAATGTAAGATACAGAATTTTGACTTTGCAGGCAGGCACCATTCGAAATAAGCATTCTTGTTCTGGTCCTCTTTACATGATTTGCTTAAATATAATGTTTTCTTAGAATTGCACTTAATGATAACAGTACGTCAATCTATTTCTGTTTACAGATTGTTAAATTGTAAGAAGGGCAAAAAATACTCCACACTCTGATTAAAATAATGAAGACATAAGTGAAAACCCCTTTGGGGGCATGAAGGTTGTTAGTGGATTATAGTGGTAGATTAAAGTGGCCCTGTTAAAAGAGCGAGAATGCTTGAGCCAGTTTACTAAACACATCTTAAAATGCCTCTTAGAATTTATAGTATTAAAATGATCAAGAAATAATGAATGCTTGATTGTATAATTAGAGCTCAAGGAAAGAGTTTGTAAATAAGGCCATTTGTATACAAGTTGAAGACAACTATATAATCAATTTTAGAAAAATAACCTTAAAAGTAGAGTTTATTTTATATTATTTATAACCAGGAAACTCAGGGAGTCTAGGGAGTGAATTTAAAGGGATGATGGAGTTCCAGTTCAAAATGTAGAGGATTTTCATCTTTTATCCACAGAAAAGCTATGCAAATTTCACAGTTTCATAAACAAATATAGTGTGATTTTATGCATACATTGAAAATAAGAAACACGTCCCCAAGACCAGTCACGGCAGGGAATCTCATCAATGTCCACCATTGTAAGCGCATGATATAATACTTATTCTGATCGCCACTTACAACAAACAAGTCAAAAATCCTTCAGTGCTTGTTATAGAATTGTATTATTAATTTACATTGATTTTAGAATAGCTTCCTGTGGAGAGGTCATAAATTGTATACGAAATAAGGAGTATAACTGTAAGTTAATTACAGATGTATATAATTTCCATTATTAAACTCGTTCTTAATTAATATTACTTTTTGGTGACGTCATCAAAAACACTCCTCCCCTGTCGCGGTGACGTCATTGGGGCTCTCGTGAAACAGCCGGGCCACCTGTCGGTGGAGTGAGCGTCGCCTTTAAGAAGCTCGTGCAGGGTGAGAAGCGGAGCTGTCCGCGGCACATGGTGCTGTAACACGCCGAGACGTTCAGAAAACGCAAAAGAAGCGCTGCTTACGCCGGAGAAAACGGGTTGAAATGAAACCGTTGGAGAAATACATCGCTTTTAGTATGTAGCTATCACATTTTCTCCGTTTTCTAAGCATGTTGACGCGATGTCATCTGTGTGTTTGGCGTGGGAGTGAGTGCCAACGACATCGGTGGACGTAGCAACAGGTAGTTTTTCTTTAATTTGTACCATTTATTTTGATTTTATTGGGTTGTTGATTTCATTCGGACGTTCTAAGGTCATCTGTGAGTTGTGTTTTATAACAGAAAGGAACAAATCGAGAGTTTTAAATTCAACGTTGTTTTTCCCCCGTTTCTTTTCTTAAAGGACTTCTTAGTTTTTGTATTACTCGCGACGATTATTGTAATTTAGTCCTTTTGAAATACAATCAAGTTTTTGGAATCTTGTAGGATTTGAATGATTGTCGTTGTCTTTGGCTCAACGCCTGCCATTCCCAGTGCACAGATTGAGTGATTATGTCCATTTGGTGAATTTACATTTTGGCTGTTATGTAGTGTTGCTGTATGATGCTATCTTGTGTTGGTACTTTTATTTCTGGTTATGTGCATATGCATAATTTAAAAGGTAACTTTTCTGTTTTTGAAGGAACGTCATCTTTAGAAACAGAAATTGCCCTTTTCTATGTCACTGACAAAACAATATAGTTTGTCTGGTGAAGGCCCCGGGTTGGTTTTCAATTTCTTTTTTTTCAGTTGTCCTCACGTTATGTTCATAGTCAAAGCCAGTTTAATTAATTTTTTAAAGTTTGTGGTTTTCCATCCGAAAAATACACTTCTGAAAAACATATGCCTAAATATGCAAATGCACCTTTTCAACCTATGAGAGTTATTATGCATTGTAAAAATGATTCTAAATATTTTTAATTACAGATTTCTGTTTCCCTTAAAGATATTATGTTTGTGAGAATACCTGGCACAATTGATCTGGTTGCAGAAAAATCATTATTTTTTATTGTCATTACCTTTCTGCATCTTCCATTATTGCTTAATTGTTATACACGCACCTTTTCAATCATGCATTTCTATCACCTAATTGCAGCACTGCATATATCTTTCTTGCTGCTTAATCAGCATGACACCAACAGAAATAGGTGGTTTCCCATATGGCATGTCTATGCATGTACACCCAACTTTGAAGGGACGTGCTTTTGAAGAAGCAGGCCTTTTGAACCCCAACATGGCGTTTGAAAAAAAGAAGATCAAAACTTTATAGAATGTGCTCAAAGAGGGGACATATTTGATGTGGCATTACAATCAAGCTTGGAGGAGGACCCGATCTTGCCCTATGGTCTCTAAGGGCACAGAGGTGCAGGGACAGGATTTGATCCACTTTTCCTAGACCCAGGTGCTTTTAAAAGAATGCAATAGCTGGATTCAGGTAAAAACCTCTTCTTATATAGAACACGTTTAAAAGGAGATATAATTAAGTATCTGGTTGCTTTGTGCAACAATCTGTAATTGGGTGTGAATTTTTTGCAACTAGGAAAGGTGTAAAAGCTTTAAATCATGATATAAATCATTATGTGATTTAAACCAGTCTACATAAATCATTATTAAAATAAATTCACATTTAATTTGCCCATAAATTTACTGTAATGTCTGTTACCAGGTCTTCTGGGTTTCATTTCTATGTTTGAGGGAAATGAAAAACTAAGCGATGGATAGTTGGCTACATATGGTTAGGACACTAAATAACATTATCTTACAAAATGATCATATAATGTGATCATGCCACTGTCACAGGGTTTATTTCAGGGTCATGTCTGGCGGATGGAGCCCCTAATAAGGAGATGTGTCACAGGAGAAGTCTTCGCTCAAAGCATTGCAGTAGAGGTGACACCCAGATGAGAATTCTCATATGTCCTTACTCAGAAGAAGGTAAACACTCCTCATGCAACAGACTTATAAACTATAAAAAATATACACTAATTTAAAACACCATTTATTTACCATAACTTTGTTTTCAAACTTGTTTATGACTCATTCTTCTGTGGAACACAAAAGAAGATATTTTGAGAACTGTCTAAGTGGTTTTCTGTCTATACAATGAAAGTCAATGGGGTCCAATGTTGTTTGGTTCTTCAGACATTATTAAAAATATCTTCTTTTGTGTTCTGCAGAAGAAATAAAGTCATATGGGTTTAAAAACACTGGAAGAGTGAGTTAATGATGAAATAATGATTCTGCTTAAGTCTACAAAAGGCGGACACATATGGTTAAACCAGAAAACGTCGTATCACTGCTGTGTAATTCAAGCCAGTTACTTCATTGCTTTTAAATGGAAGACCCACAAGAACAAAAAGGAAAAAGGTTTTCTTTTTACCAGACAGCCTTGTTATACTTTATATGATCTAAATGAAAGCAGAACTATATGTCTGACATCTTCGGAACTGTGAACTAAAGACATCACCATAAATCAAATATTAAAGATTGGAATGTTATAGGTTTTTAAAAGACAAATTTAAAAAAAAACTTTACCAAAAAATAAAAATAAATAAAGGTAATGCCCTATGTTAAAAAAAATGTACCATACGTTTTAAAATATAATATTAAAAAGATAGTGTTGCTAGGACTTTATATCTGATGGTTTTGAGAAAAATAACGAGATTCCAAATTTGAGATGAAAGACAATATTTGTGGGGTTTAACATTAATATTTCCCCTTTATATGCATTCACTGGAGTTATTCAGGTATTGGAATTAGCAACTGTATTTTTAAGGAAAACAACTGTGATTTAGCCGAATCACTGACTCGAATAAGCTTAAAAGAAATGCAACTGACACCTAATGTACTAGTGAATTAGAACTGCCACATTAAATTTGTTTGCGCATAACTGTGAACATGCATTCTTTAAATAATTCTGCTAAGTAATTATTTCAGTGGGAGGTGGTTTCATTAATATGTTGGTAAAATTCGACCTCAGTAGAACAGAATATACAATTTTGCTGTGTATGTTATACAACGTGAACATGAGCAACGTGAGCAGTTCTTCTGTTGATCTTTCTGAATTGTTTGGATAAATAACAATAGGACTAAAAGATTGACAACATTTATATTATCAAACTTGTTAATGATAACACGTCACCCTCTAAGCCAAGAAGGGTATGTACTTGTTTGTTCCTTTTACTCATGCACGTTAATTGATTTTTTTATCCGATCATCCTCTGACAGGCATCTATTAAACAAACAGACAAGTGTTTTGTGTATTTGTGCATTGTGTCTCACGAATAGGTTGACAGTTAAAAAAATAATGTTTTATTTTGCCAGGCATTTCCACTCAGTGAGGAGGAGGAACTTAATTAAATGGATATAATAAAGACCATGTTAGACCATGCTTTCTCAGATCTCTGTGAGTAACAAGCTGATGAAGCATTGTAATCACATTACAGTAAACGTAGAGAATGTTGCATGACTTTTAAAGCAAACACCATTACAGTATAAGCACAAAGTTTTTGTTCTTATTGCTTCACAGAATTGTTTCCATTTTTTCAATTTTGACTTAATTTATTCAAGATCTGCCCTGAGGATGAATTCAATCCACAGCTTAAAAACAAACCATTTAATAAATAAAAATTGAATGAGAGATGTGGATGTTTGATGCCATGTCATTCCACAGAAATCACAAAAATGTATACTTGATAACATAATATCTGTTGTTTCCCTACTCCTGAACATTTTGAAATAAGAGTCAAAAAAGGAATAGTGGTTCTAGAGAATCGATAATTCCTTGAAAAGATATTCTATGAAAATCCTTTCCATTCTTACATTTTCCCTCTTCTGTCATTCAATCCAACACGAGTGCCTATAGAGAGTTTCTCTCTATTCTCCTCACAAAACAGACTAATTAAACTATTCTTCTGAAATAGGCAGTCCGGTTGTTGTATTTAACGGTGGACACAATTTTCAGAACAATATTTCTGTTGTTTGTATTGTTCGCCTTCTCATTTCAGAATGTGTGTGCAATGGTTCATGAATACCAAGTCAACCAACTTGCACAAGTGCTTATTATGAACGTTAGTGTCTATTCAAACCACACGATTACCAACCTATAACCACTTTTACACACAATGCTTTAGTGAAAATTGTGTGGAATGCATCTTTATTTACCAAACGGGTAGAATAAATTGAAATGTAATATCGAACGGGTCAGAAAGGCTCCCGTGGATATAAAAACGGATGCGGACAGCACAGACTGCCTCTGGAAAGGGCATGGAGATTCAATGGCTTAACATTATTAACTCCACCCCCTTTTTTCTGATCCTGTCTTCAAGTCAACGTATATTAAACAAGTATTTTACTGGCTCCTGGTATTTTTTCTTCATATTTGTAATGTTTCATACCCTTGTGTTCCATGTGCACTTGGTTCTAAGGTTCTGTTTTTTGGGCACCTTGGAAGACTAGTGATTTTGTTGTTGTAAAGTCACCAGTGCCGACAACAAGTCACAGTCTTCCTCAGTGACCACAATCCACTCACCTTGACCTTCACTCGCCCTCGACAGACGATCATCATGAGCGGTTTAGGGACCAGAAGACATTGATTATGATGGATCAAAATGATAATAAGGTACTAGATCTTGGCATTGGTAAGCAAAAATCATAATTTAATAAATTTTACTTCAATCATTTTACTTTCAAAGCGGCTTTCCTTTTTTTATGTTGTTTTGGTCTCCAAATAAAGAATAAATTTAAAACAAACGCCTCTATTTTTGACAGTTTGAGATTGGAAGCTCCTTCAAGTGATAGTTCGCACAAAATTAAAATTATTTAATCCATTACCAAAACCTGTCAATGACTTTTTCTTTTGCGGAAAACAAATGACAATATTTGGAGAAATGTCCCAGTGGTTTTGTTCTTATTATGAAAGTCAATGAGGTGTTGTTTGTTTACTTACGTTCTTCAAATATCGTAGCTTGTCTTCTGCAGAGTCTTACTGAGGATAGTAATACAGGTTTTGGATAGACCTGGGGTGAGTAAACGACAAAAAAATGGTAAACTACCCCTTTAAAAAAACAGTTATGCAAATGCAGGATGAAATGCACACCACACCACACATGCACACAATTAGTACATTTAAGCAGTATTAGAGAGAAGGCAATGGCACGAATTGTTTTTAAACATCTATGAAAGCCAAGCTTTGGTAATAGACAGAAATGGACTGGGAAATGGTAAGAACTGCAGTTGCAAGCTGAGCATAATACTGCAACAAGAGAAGGAATATTCACTCAATGTAGGCCTACATCAGCATCTAATAGTTTTGATTAAATGGCTTATGGTTTATAATTGAGCTCTTGAAATAAAAATCCTATACGTTTTATATAGATTTGTAACAACATTTTGATGAATGCTTATTTATCACACAGCTGTGACCCAATTCCTAAGAATGACAACAGTATTCTCTGCAACATTACTAAACTATACATTCAATACTTTAAGAGTGTAGGCTATTTTACATTTGCAGTTTTTGCCACCATGAATTCATATTTGCCCTTTCTAACATAAATTGTAAGCTTAAATCTTGAATAGCATTTGGTTATACCCACATTATGTAATACCCTTAAATTGTTTAAAGGATCATCAATGTTCCACCATTGATATGACACAATCAATTTGAAACGATATCGAAAAACAACGACATTTCAGAAAAATAAATCACTATACTACGCTTTGTAAACCATCCATACATTAAAATAGCACAGATGTCGTTAAATCAATAATATAAACACATAAGTTAGGTTTTAATATTTTAATCAGGCATCTGGGGAGCCGACTGAATAGGAGCTGCGCAGAAAGATCGCATGAACATCATAGCTCCGCGACAGCGCATTATAAGTTAGGTTTAAAACCAGTCTCGCGGTAATTGATGTCATACATCTAACAAACTGCGCAGGGACAAATGAGATGCAGACACCCATCGACAGAAACGCATCCCGAGGGCTGGTCTGAATCTGAATCCAGACAAACCATCTAGGGATTGGGATCCAAGGCAGGGGGATCAGATTGATCGACTACGAAAAAACAGTAAGTTTAGAGTTATGATACATACTACAAAACAAAAGCGTCCAGGCTTTCGTGTTTTTCTGGGATGTGTGCCGGTTATGTGGATGTTAAAGAGGCTCGCTGAAACTTCTGAGGAGTCTGCTAGCGGCTACTTTGTAACATTAGCAGCTGAGCTAATCTAATTTAAACGAAAAAAACATAAACGAAACCCCGAATTTTAGAGATTTTCACCACTGTATTTAATTTCGCCTGGTGGTTTTCTTAAAGAAACGCTGAAAATGTTCATGTTTACTAGAGAGTTACCAAAGTTATTAGACATTGAGCTCAGAAAGTTTTGCTGTTTATTATTATTGTCTCGAAGTTTCTGTCATGCAGTTTGCGATTTGTCTCTTAATTAAATAGGTTTGACAAAATGTCACACAAATCTTACAAAATTACGTCTGTTCTTCCTAATCTATTGCATTATTAGTCAATATTAAGGGTAAACTTACAAAACACTATACAGCACAATTACAAGGAAATAAACAATTAATATTGCAATTCATGTGGCAACTCATGACGACATTTATATGTAACGTTAACGAAAGTTTTTTTAGTATTCTAGCCAAATGCCAAAAGACATTTAAATTACACGGAAGTTACCTCTTAATGCAGATCACATTTAATGGGCTGTCACACTTTATGGTCTCTTAAACAGTAAAGCTAATAACTACAACAATTCATTAGAACAGCAAAAATGTATTGAGCAACATAACAAAATATTGTAATATCCATCAAAAATGAAATTGAATTCGGTAATAGAAGTCGCAAAAAAAATCCAGTCCGTTTTAAAGTAGATGTTTCAAACTATTATTCAAAACCACAGCTTGTAAAAACACATTTTTGCATATCTGGGCTTAAAACCTTATAGTTACAATAAGGCCAAGTTCTACAGTGTTTTATCTCAATATATTAATTATTCAAAACAGGCCTGTGTGATATTGAAGAAAAATGTGGTATGATACTGCTGAAAGTTTGTAAAATCTATCACAAATATTAAATCATTAACTAAAAATTATATAACCATTGTACATGTTTAACACAATTCCTTGGAAAAGAAAGCATCACATGAAAGTGAACGGCCATGTTTTACTGTTGCTGACTTGCTGTACATAAAAATTGTCAAATTCTAATGTCATTTTAACTATTTTTTATATTAGTTTGGTATTATAACATCTTTGCTTGCTCACACATCCCAAGTATTAAAATCGTTCTGTTTTTGCAAACCTTTGTGATGAGCATGTTTTTTTTAATTGCGATAATATTTTGCAACCCTGTAAAATATTGAAATGGTTGTAGTTGTGTTTAACTGAATCTGTTAAGTACATGGTTTAGAAAACCCGTTTTTGTAATCACTAATAACTATGTTGTATGATCATTTATCATTGTAGGACAGTACATTTTATTTCATATCTGAAATGTGTTTTTTGTAGCATGTTGTTAAAGGTATTAAAGTCTGAATACCATTGATCTTGTTTAAATGTTTTTTTTATATTCTATTAAGTGGCTGTAAGTTGACCAAAGTTGTCTCAGACCTCTGAAGTCATGAGGGACTGCTAAACAGATCAGCGATGTCTCCAAAAGGAGTCGGCCAGAGCAAGGTGGAGGAAACCGCCGTGCAGGTGGCCGTCCGGGTGCGACCACTTTTGCCCAAAGAAATTCTGCACAACCATGAGAGCTGCATCACGGCAGACCCAGAGGAGAGGATGGTCACCTTGGGCAATGACCGCCACTTCCACTGTGACTTCGTCTTTGAAGAGAGCTTGACCCAGGAGGATGTGTACACCGACTGCATTCAGCCCCTCATTGAATCCTTCTTTCATGGTTTCAACGCCACAGTTTTTGCCTATGGGCAGACAGGCTCGGGCAAAACCTACACCATCGGAGAAGCCGACATTTGTGAGTCTGTTTTAAAAAAATGCTTTCATATTCGAGGTATATCGACTTGAGTATTGTGACAGCCACGTGTTTTGTAAACAGATCACAATCGTGCCGTTCTTCGCTTCCTTATAGCATATTATTAATTGGGCTCAATCTAGACCAGACGTGATTCACAAGGCTATGAAAAAGCTTGTCTGTGTCTTGTTAAAATGCTTCCATGAGTTGGCACGCTATCGCCGCCAGCAACACCTCCCCCGGCTCAGTTGCCACCCTTCCCCTTGCCATCTGAGATCTTGCTTTTCAGCATTCTGCCGCTCCGAGTTATTCATTAACCTGCTGTTGGTTTTTTGGCTGCAGCCGCTTTGAGGGAGGATGAACAGGGCATCATTCTCAGGGCCGTGGCCGAGATCTTTAAACTGCTGGACGAGAATGACCTCATCGACTTCTCTGTTCGAGTTTCCTACATCGAGGTTTACAAAGAGGTCTTCAGGGACCTGCTGGAAGTGGAGACAGCCAGTAAAGACATACATATTCGAGAGGATGAAAAGGGGAATGTTGGTAAGTTGTGGACTGGACTTGAATGAAACGTGAATACAATATATACATACAGTAAACCTTTATCCAAAAATTCTTAAAGCAAGCCTGTTCCAATATACAACAAGCACATGTTTTAGAGAAAGAGGGTTAAGCGTCTATTCAGGAAATCTATTGTGTTTCGCTGCAGTGCTGTGCGGTGTAAAGGAATGTGAAGTGGAGGGGCTTGATGAGGTTCTCAGTCTCTTAGAGTCCGGAAAGACAGCCCGCCACACAGGGGCCACCCAGATGAACCCTCACTCCAGCCGATCCCACACCATCTTCACGGTGTTGATGGACCAAAGGCGTGGATCTTCACGAGGAGCGAGCGGAACCGTGCAGATCCTGTCTTCCAAGTTCCATTTGTGGACCTAGCTGGATCAGAGCGCATCCTTAAAACTGGCAACACTGGTGAGCGGCTAAAGGAAAGCATTCAGATCAACAGTGGGCTTCTCGCTCTCGGAAATGTCATTGGAGCTCTTGGGGACCCTAAGAGAAAAGGCACCCATATCCCATATAGAGATTCTAAAATCACCAGGTACAGATTTTTTTTACTCTTTTGAAACATTTACAATGAATCAGTGCTGTTTGTTGCACCAAACTGTTACTGATTTGCAGCCTATTGTTCTTAGGATCTTAAAGGACTCTCTCGGAGGCAACGCCAAGACACTCATGATTGCCTGCATAAGCCCCTCATCCTCAGACTTCGACGAAAGCCTCAATACCCTCAACTACGCCAAGCGAGCCCGCAACATCCAAAACTCAGCTACCATCAACTGCCGAAGAGAGCCGGACCGCGTCGGAGGCCTCGAGCTCCAAATTAAAGCGCTTAGACGTGCCCTTGAAAACCGTCAGCGATCTGAAACCCCATCATCGCTCGCTCAGACCCCGGTAAAAGACTGAGGCCCTTCGAATTGGACGTGGGGAGCTCCAAGCAGAGAGCGCCCACTACAGGACATGTACAGACTCGCCTACAGACTCTTTACAGAGCTGCAGGGAGAGGGAACGCTGAACGCTAGTCAGCTGTTGAGGGTGAAGGAGTGGCTTTGCGCTGTGGAGGAGGAAAGGAGCGGGCTGACCTCAGCGTCAGGTCTGGACAGTGGCATTGAGACCAGCTCTACTGAGGACAGCTCAGCGCTGAAGAAGGGACGGGCACCGTTTAATAACCAGGTATGCTGCTGGAAGTTGATCTTTGAATATTAAACAGCACCAGTAGTGTCACTAGTTTCTTCATCTGGCAGTGGGTTGACAGATGGACAGAGATGGGATGTAACACGCTACATTTTTTTTGTTACATTTACTTGAGTCACATTTTAGAAAATATGTACTTTGAAAGTAAAATGAAGAGTGTACACTTTTTTCTCTTACTTGAGTAAATTTCTAATAGAAAATCTGTACTTTACTTCGTTACATTGCATGACATTCCTTCGTTCCTTCATTTTAAAATATGCACTTTAAAACGAGTTGTTTATTTCAAGGTTGTCATCTCTTTTTAAGGGCATTCACGAGTGATTGATTCTTTTAAGTCGATTCTTTTGAAAGCATTACTTGAACAATGGGCAAAACCATTTGAATAGGCTAATGAATCAGTCCAATAATTTGTTCAGTTTGCAGCACGATCTGAAATTATCTGAAGCGGCGGATTACTCACTCCTCATAGCGCAAAACTTAAGAACACCAAGAACACAAAGAGCGTTGGATAAAGTGGATTGAATATTTGAATCTATATATATACAATCAAAACAGCAAATGTGTCATATTGCGAGCAATGATAAATGTCCGTCATATCCGTGCGACCTGGTCATCAATCACAGCAACATGTCAGACACAGATAAGTGTGCTTGCAGGAATATACATTTAAAGAACAGAAGGAAGAAAACTTGTTGATGGGTGTGTGGTTCATTGTTTACTGTTTATTTACAAGAGCGTTTCAAAACATACACGTGACACAACACGGGAAACATGAGCTCTGTCAAAACTTTGTATTTCATTTAAGAGAGCACTGCAAGTTTTTCTTGATCATCTTAGGAAATTTAGTTAATGCATTTTAAACGCAAAACTATGCAGGTTCAGTTAGTTTGACATGGCAATATTATAAATAAGTTGTCTAAACTACATTAACATCAAGACTATATGAAATTTTTAGACACCATTTTCTCTTCTGTGTTTTATCCCTTCTTTAATATATCGTTGTATATTGCAAAGATAGCTGCTCATGATGATTAAAAATATTGATTAAAATGTAATATTAAAATATTGCCGTTAATCTAATTTTATGAGTAGGCAGCGCTATATAATCCAGATACAAATAACTAGCTTCTGAGTAGTTTTTTCATTGCATATTTTTTACGTTTTTAAAGTATTTTTT
>CM017895.1:4405750-4448570 GCA_008369825.1 Triplophysa tibetana | reverse complement strand
TTATGGCAGTATTTGATATTCAGAAATCAATAGCCTAAACAAAACATCTGCTTCTTCTTGTAAAGCACCTTTGTTAAAAGGATTAATAATGCTCTATGCATCCATTAATAAGACTTAGTATGATACGCGCATGTCTTGCCCATTAAAAGAAAGTGTCCTGATAAAGTTAGGTGAGGCTCCAGTTGATCTTGGCTGGAGGTGATCAGAGAGAACCAGCTTTATGTAGAGGGCCTCTAACTGGAAAGACGAGGCCGCAGCCTGGCACAAACTTAGATGTCCAGGTTAAGTCTTCTTCTAGTCCATCCTTAAGAGATAGTAGAAAAGCAAAAAGCAAGAAGAGTGTGGAGAGAAAGAACCAATCCCCGCAAAACCGACTCTTCTAGTGAACTCTTTTAAACTGTGAGGATGTCACATCCTACAGACGTGATTTAACCAATAAGGAGATGGCACCTTTGTGGGGAAAGTTCATTGTTTTTGTTTTTCAACATGGTGTTTTGCATGTGAAAGCTGATTGGATGTTCACTAGGAAACTTCAACAAATTCAATAAAGTTCAATAAAACTAACATGAAAAGAGTTGCCAAAACATAACAAACATTAACATTAATGAAATGATTCACATATCATCTTGGTAAAAATTACTAAGTTACAAAAAATTAAATGATTCTAGGAGTTATACACACATTTATTCAAACTACTTTGAATCATGTTTAAGACAGACATGACAACAAGAACACCAATACATGGAAATGTTATAAATTAAGTTTTTCAAAGTTACAGCTTTTTTAAACACTGAAAACACACAATTTCCCCAAAAATGTATAGCTATGTCTTCCTTCAGTTTTACATCGCGTGTTAAGATGATTCATGTCAGCATTAGCACATTTCAATATTATTTATAGTTTTTTGTAATTGTCTTACATATTGTGATGTACAGGTACATAATACTACTACTAATATTCACAAAAGAAATGGCTCCCTCAAATGTTTCAAAATTAACCTGTACAATGTATCAAATAAATTATGATGTTGTCAAACTTAGAATTGAAGCCCTATACATTTATTACACCTTTGGGTGGAGTGGGTGTGTCTGTAGCCATTTTAGAAGTTTATATATTTTTAGTGCCTATATAATTGCTAGCTTGGACATTTCTATGTGCAGATATTAAAATGTGTTTATACAAATGCTTTAACATCACTGTTCTATGTGTACATATTATTGATAAGCACAAAGTTTGGTCACTATAAAAATGAACCTTTCAATCCGAGAACGAAAAAGGAAGCTTATAAAAAAAATCAGGCATTTACTTTCTTTAAATATTCTTTTCTGCTACTTTTGGAATAGATGATGGGCATTTTGTGTTATATTAACTTTATAACAGCCATAACCATACATCCTTTGTTAGAGCCAATAACCTACCCATATAGGCACGGGCAGGATTTAACCAACGAGTTCGGGGGGGAAAGAAACAACATCAACAGCCTTTTGAGTACCTGCATCATCAAACTATTCACAGAAATTTTAAACAAGCAGATTTAAGTAACAACTAAACAACAACACGGCGTACCTTAGTGAAGAGCTAAACGGCGTCCACCAGGCGCTGCATCAAATCGACTAACTGTTTTAACAAAATCCACATGATAGGCCCGTTCAATGTTCAGTACTGCAATGTCCGAGAGTCTGTCCTGTGTCATTATGTTTATCATGTATGTTGTAGCGATTTTAGCTGCATGTTAAAATAAGGATGAGTTTAACTCACCAAATGATTCTCCACCAGATCTATCAAGATCAAACATATATGAAATGAGTTATTTAAAACATCAATTTCAGTCAAAGAATTAGTTTAGCTCAAAGGCAAATATGTATAATAATCGTCATTATACATACATATTTACAATTCTGATTAGCAGTATAGTGATACAAATCCCATATGTATTAGTCCAGCAAATACATCAATGATTTTATACACTAACGTTATCTCATGACTATAAGTAACGTGACTTTACCAAACAGAATTAAGAGCAGAGGTAGCATAGATCGAAACACAGTTTAAGTGACCAAGTTTGTGAGCGTGAACAAAGAGAACCCATCACAAATGCCTTTATGGGTTTTTATTAAACTCTACTCTACATGGTAAACAAAAATGAGAACAAACAAAAACATAAAACACAATTGCGCTAGGAAGCGCAGAGAGAGAGAGAGAGAGAGAGAGCATGGCAACGATTTCTGAACATCATTAAAATCATCTTTAACAAAGAGGCACAGACTTAACGCAGCTATTCTATAGAAACGGAATACTTGCAAAGCTCTGTGCTGGATGTACTCGTATGCGCTTGGAGTGATGGAAATGTTCAGATGATTTCAGAATGCGGTCCTGCTGAAAGTTGCGGGCCTCGTTGAAAGTTGCGGGCCTCTGGAAGTTGCGTCCTTGTTGAAAGTTGCGGGCCTCGGCCCTCATGACCGGCCGCATGGCTCGTCGAGGTGTGCGTGGCAGCAGAGTCCATTGTTCCTTCTCCAGTTAGGGAAGAATTACCTCACCCCCCCGGAAGGGGGAGGTGAGAGGCAAGGTCCAACGATTCAGGAAGAGCCAAGGAGAAGACCCAAGGAGAAGAGCCAAGGAGAAAAGAGAAGAAACTGTGTCCTGGTCGACATTTAACTTCATGAAGGGCATGCCCTCAGAGTTTGAGTCGGCCAATCAAAATTGAGTGGGGAAAGAGATTCGTTGTTCACTCAACAGCTAATTTCCATCTTATGACCTGTAGGTAACTTTACAAGATACAAATCCAAATTATAACATAATGATTGTAATGTGTTCTATGGTCACACAATATGTATCAACAATGAGGAATTGTAAAGAGAAACATTTGGATATCAAAAATGGACAGGTTTGAAGCGTATCAAGTTATGATTCTTTCGGATGTATTAATACAAACCACGCCTGAATTAAAGTTGAATATCTAAGAGTTACAGACTATTTAAGATGGCATGATTGCCAACATATAACCAGACATTTAGTTACATTTATACAAAAAGGACAGTTTAAGCACATATGTTCCTATTGTCAGAGAAGTTTCTCTGGTTAGCCTCAGATGTTGCCTTAGAGATGATACAGATAATCATCACCAAGGCTTTGAAGCTAAGGAGTCGTAAATGTCCTACAGAGGAACCAAATGGTTATCACACTATCGGTGCGAGTTCAAAATGCAAAACCAGACCCTATGGAGCCAGGTTTGCTTTGTTCTTTGAACATGTTATCTTGAGACCGACACAAAAGGGAATGAGAGGTTGAATGGCTTTTCTCACACTGATCCAGTCACTACATATCCCCCCTTTCGGAAGACGAAGTGCGAATGTAAACTTCAGCTGACGATGGATAGTTGGATCATGATGGCGGGATCACTGGAGGTTCCTATTGGTCCACAGGATCTCGACATACAGGCAGAGAATGCTCCAGAGTGGTCAGGTATTGTCTTTAATTGGGTACCTTTCATCTTTTCGATCCTGCTTAGACATCAAGGGAGTGCACCCATGCACCTGTTTGCTGGTTCTTGCAACAGGTTGGTTAGGATGTTTCCTGCCTCCACGGAGATGCACAGAAGCAGTCCTTGATGAAACAGCAGGTGGGATGGCATGATTGGCTTCCATGCAAAAGCCTGTAGTCCTGTGTCATGGAGAAGGGTTTTGTCTACATATTCCCCCCCCGTCTCACTTAGCTGGGCAAAGATATGATACCAAATCTTGTTACTCACATCACTTTCCTATGTGAATCTTGCCGGGTGCAGCATGCTCTCTGGCCTTCAGGTGTTCTGCAGTGATTGCTGGGCAAAGGCTGGTGTCACACTCCGGGGTCTTTCATTGAAGTACTGGTGAGCGGTGTAGGACAAGGTTGGGGTCTCATTGCTGGCCCTGGCGATGTTGTGGTGGTGCTGTCTGAACTCAGGCTGTGGTAAGAGCCATGTTTTGCTGGTGCTTGGCTTACCCCCCCTATCGTTCTGGTCACGCTGTCAGTGTAGACCAGTGTTAAGGCAGTGTTTGGCAAGTCCAACATTCAGATGGAACTCCGTTCAGCAAGCGTCAATCAGGCATGTGGTGAAGCGCAGGTGCCATTTGGTGTGTACATGGCACCGTCTTGAGCGCTCATTTACATGAGTGGGCAGTTCTTTTAACATTTCACGAACCTTGTAGGTGGTGTCCTGTGTAGCCCAGGATGCAGCTAGCTTGGGATGTAATGTAATGTGGTTCTGTGAGTGGGGCCACATAGTTGACATTAATTCTGCATCCTTGTCTTTTTTTTGACGAGCAGCTCTAGCACTGGCAGTTGATGACAGGTGCAGGGCGTGGTCCATCTCCTTGGAGTGGTAATCCGCTGTCATGCTCTTCATAAAGACATTGTTCAAAATCTTTGGTAAATGTACTCACTTGTACAGTATGCACGCTGCAAAAAGATGACTTATTCGGTAAAAAGGGGGTGTGGCTTCCAGAGTGGGCCATGCTCCACGTATTCCATTGAATATGTGTGGTTGAAGGCTTGGTCACACTGTGTGTTGAGCTGAACAGTGACCCCTTTTGGTGAATGCAGTTACAACAGTCTCATTTATTTACCAGAGGTCAAAGCTCTGGGCTGTTCTTGTAGGTCTAGTAGAAGGTTCTCGCACTTGAGAGGGCCCCCCATGGGGCTGTGAGATTTGCGAGAACCAGGAAGTAGCATGTTCAGCATTGGTTATTCCCTTTCAAGTTCAGAGCACAGGTGTCCTAGGTCGTTGCTGTGGTTGACAGGCATGAGTCCAATGGATACTGTGCGCACTTGAGGGAAGAAGAAATGTCTGAAGCTGGTGTTGTTGTGGAGAGCGTGTGAACAGTGTAAAGCTGATGTCTGAGATATCTGCCCATATATGCTCATCTTGTAGTAGAATGTCTCTGTGGTCGACCAGCAGGTTACAGAGATCTGGACATTTTTCTCAGATGGAGGGCATTCAAGAGGGTTGTTTGTTTCACATACCACTCGTGGTCAAAAAGAGTCTGATTTGGACTTTAAATCCTCCTTTCCTGTGGAATCAGCTCCTTTGATGTCCCCAGGATCTCTGCTGTCTCAGACGTAGTTGCACTGTTCTTTTGCTCTCTGGAGAGGTGTCATCCATGGTGTTGAGATGAATTCCTCGATGACTGTTGGGCCGGAACGGGTCAGTGGCTCCTAGGTTGCCAGCTGGGTTTCCACGGAGCGCCGTCTTTCGAGTTCGACGAAAGTGGTGACACTGTGTTGTCTCAGGGCATCCTGTCTGGTGCTTGGCTGTTCCCGGCAGGCTGTAACATCTGCTGAGTCTCTGCTGAAGATCTGCTACTGTGGTGCACCCTCCATAGTCAGTTCTTTGTGATGTGCAGAGATAGGCAGGATTTACACAGTCTTTATGGAGGCGGCGCTATGTTCTCTGTAGTTCCACAGATATCAGGAGATCGTGGCGGAAGAAGGCTGTAGCGCTTAAGTTATGACTCAAAGTGTGATGCGGATTTCTGAGGGAGAAGAGTTTTGCTTTGAAGTCTTCTTTCCTTTCGGCCTGTTCTGTTGTCTGATGTAGGCTCAGATGCTGGCTGTAGCAGATGTGTTGTAGCTGCTGGAATCCGCTTTGACAGTATCTGACTGCTGGCATAGGATGCTGTGGTCCTCTTGGCTGGAGGTGATCCTAAGCAGGTGATCTGTCTCTTGTGGTCACAATGGGCAGTGTTAATGCCTGACAGTCAATGTTTTGCAGGAAGGCATTTGTTGTGGCCTCCTGCAGTGTTCAGGGTGACAGCATTTAATGGTGACAGCTGTCATGTTTCTGGCTAGAAAGGTGTGAACAGTGGGGTTTACCCTTCCCCCTTTCGCAGCTTTGGGCTTTTAGCTGGGGGACTCGACAGGAGAGAATCTGTTGCATTCTCCTGTCTGTTCACACTGTAGTCTGCAAGCTAAATTCAGTTCATTTTCATTCCATTGCTGAGTCATGGCTTGGACTTCAGCATGGACTGCTTGCAGAGGGCCTTAATAGGCCATGGCCATGGCATTGTGTTGCTGTATGCCGGGCCATTATAGAGAGCTTCTGCATCTTGGAGTTTTCCTACCAGCTCCTCTCTGGCGTCTGCTCCAATAGCTCTCTTTGCTCAGTCTGTGTTGCAAAGGACTCTTGTAGCTTTTCATCTCCTCCTGTAGCTCCTGGTCCTCTTCATCCTCTTGTCGTTTGCAGGTCCAGCTGGTCTAGGCGGTTCTGCGCGTGTTTCTGGCTCCTCCCGGCTTCCTTCGTTCTGGCTCTAGTAGGACGATCTGGTCGAGGGCGTGGTCACCGATGATCCTGGCTGTGCACTTCAGATGAGTTCTTGGCTCTGTGTAGTTGTAGCTCTGGTTTCGATCGTGGTCCATTCGCCGGATTAGGTCGCCCGACCAATTGCTCTCAACGCAGTTGCCGTGTGCCGATGTTGGTCCCAGGCAGGAGTCCATTGCAGCGCTTTGCCTGGTTTCTAGCTGGACTGGCAGGTGACAGGATTGGATGGTCTGGACATATTGAGACACAGGGGAGAGAGAGAGACACAAACAGCAAGATGCAAGTCCGTACAGATCTACTGAGCTAAATATGTGGGCTATGTGTTGAATGCTTAACTGAGTTGGTCAGTTAGTGACGCAAACTTAACGCTTATTATCCTAGCCGTGAAGGCAGGGGCGGATAATTGTGTGGGTGAACACAGGAAAATTATGAATAATGTTGCTGAAGAGTTTTACCTATGGGGTCATTCTGTGACTTAGGCTATTCGATTCATCAACATATTTACCAAGAATTTTACTGATGTTCAGACAGGTTCAGTCTCTGATAAGAAAAACAAAAGTCAGATGAGTTGAGAGAAAGAGAGGTTAGGATAGAGAAGGAGGGTTATTTCTTTCTGGTACAGGGGTGAACTTGCTCCACACTGAGGTCTATGACAGGGCCCGTAGTTAGGGGGCGCTATGGAGTCATAGTGAAGTCAGTAAAATCATTAAATGAAAAACTGAGATAAAACAATAAGGCAATTGGGAGTTAATCCCAAACACCATAAAGTGGCAATCTGATTGTTTTGATCACAGTTCAAATTTAATTAAGTTGGTTTAATTAAAATTTAAGTATCATCAAATACAATTCTAACTGCAAGGGAGTTTCAAATGATTCAAATGATTCAAATAAAGAAAAATCAAATCATCAAAACAAAGCGGAATAATATTAATTATTATTATAGTTTGTATATAATAACAAATAATAAATATTCTCAAACACAGTAAACCGTGTCATAGTAAAATAAATCATAAAATCAAACAAAAGAAGAGACTGGCTGAGACTTCACACCTAGCGTTGCCCAAACAAAAGGTTATAGTCAGGCAGAGATGAGACAGGAGAAGTGTTAGGACACTTTAAGACAAACTGACCTCTAGTGTTAGTAGAAGTTATGCGTCTTCTGCCGGACCTCCGGTTCCACAATTCTGTGTGGAATTACACTTGCGTTTACGCACAATTTCTATGGCGACGAGTGTAATTTAATCACGTGTCTAACGGCTCGTGTCAGTTTACTGAACACGGGTACGTGGCTTTCCAACTTACACAAACAATAAACACACAATACTACATTATAACTGACTAACGGGATTTCTTCGCCGTCCTGAAAGTTATTTGTGTACTTGGTCGGAATTCTTCGTCGACCGTAACATAAAGCAAAAACACATAATACTACACTTTAACTGACTAACGGGATTTCTTCGCCGTCCTGAAAGTTACTTGTGTACTTGGTCGGAATTCTTCGTCGACCGTAACGTAAAGCAAAAACACATAATACTACACTTTAACTGACTAACGGGATTTCTTCGCCGTCCTGAAAGTTATTTGTGTACTTGGTCGGAATTCTTCGTCGACCGTACATAAAAACAAAAACACACTTGATCAAGATTTTTGTTAAACCCCCCTTAATATAGTAAAACTGACCCGGAGTTATTTACTAATAAAATCCGCTGGGTTAAGCGAATGGGAGAAACATTATCAGTCAGCTACACTGATTGTTCACCCCAGGGAGCGCAATAGCTTAGTTAATTTGCACTGGAATACACATCAGTTACACCTAGCTATGCATTAACAATAAGGCCTTTAGATAAGACGAGGGAGGAACATCGCTCGCTCTGTCTTCTTCGCGCTAAAAGAGGATTTCTTCGCTCAATGTAGGCGGTAAAATAATAATATAGTGCGTTATAAAGAGATTTCTTCGTCTTTATATTGTCACTAAATCTTTGACAGACGCTGAGGTTTTCTCTGTGAGAAGCTCAAGAGTCTTCCAAGGATAGGTGGGCGGGTCCACACCTTCATTCATACATATCAAAGTGCCATTTAAAAGAGTATTCGGTTTCAATAAACACACGTAAAAACACACATGAATAGTCACTGAGTTCTGCTCACAAAACAAGGTTTAAAACTGTGCCCGCATTCCCTCCACCAATTTATGTAGCGATTTTAGCTGCATGTTAAAATAAGGATGAGTTTAACTCACCAAATGATTCTCCACCAGATCTATCAAGATCAAACATATATGAAATGAGTTATTTAAAACATCAATTTCAGTCAAAGAATTAGTTTAGCTCAAAGGCAAATATGTATAATAATCGTCATTATACATACATATTTACAATTCTGATTAGCAGTATAGTGATACAAATCCCATATGTATTAGTCCAGCAAATACATCAATGATTTTATACACTAACGTTATCTCATGACTATAAGTAACGTGACTTTACCAAACAGAATTAAGAGCAGAGGTAGCATAGATCGAAACACAGTTTAAGTGACCAAGTTTGTGAGCGTGAACAAAGAGAACCCATCACAAATGCCTTTATGGGTTTTTATTAAACTCTACTCTACATGGTAAACAAAAATGAGAACAAACAAAAACATAAAACACAATTGCGCTAGGAAGCGCAGAGAGAGAGAGAGAGAGAGAGAGCATGGCAACGATTTCTGAACATCATTAAAATCATCTTTAACAAAGAGGCACAGACTTAACGCAGCTATTCTATAGAAACGGAATACTTGCAAAGCTCTGTGCTGGATGTACTCGTATGCGCTTGGAGTGATGGAAATGTTCAGATGATTTCAGAATGCGGTCCTGCTGAAAGTTGCGGGCCTCGTTGAAAGTTGCGGGCCTCTGGAAGTTGCGTCCTTGTTGAAAGTTGCGGGCCTCGGCCCTCATGACCGGCCGCATGGCTCGTCGAGGTGTGCGTGGCAGCAGAGTCCATTGTTCCTTCTCCAGTTAGGGAAGAATTACCTCACCCCCCCGGAAGGGGGAGGTGAGAGGCAAGGTCCAACGATTCAGGAAGAGCCAAGGAGAAGACCCAAGGAGAAGAGCCAAGGAGAAAAGAGAAGAAACTGTGTCCTGGTCGACATTTAACTTCATGAAGGGCATGCCCTCAGAGTTTGAGTCGGCCAATCAAAATTGAGTGGGGAAAGAGATTCGTTGTTCACTCAACAGCTAATTTCCATCTTATGACCTGTAGGTAACTTTACAAGATACAAATCCAAATTATAACATAATGATTGTAATGTGTTCTATGGTCACACAATATGTATCAACAATGAGGAATTGTAAAGAGAAACATTTGGATATCAAAAATGGACAGGTTTGAAGCGTATCAAGTTATGATTCTTTCGGATGTATTAATACAAACCACGCCTGAATTAAAGTTGAATATCTAAGAGTTACAGACTATTTAAGATGGCATGATTGCCAACATATAACCAGACATTTAGTTACATTTATACAAAAAGGACAGTTTAAGCACATATGTTCCTATTGTCAGAGAAGTTTCTCTGGTTAGCCTCAGATGTTGCCTTAGAGATGATACAGATAATCATCACCAAGGCTTTGAAGCTAAGGAGTCGTAAATGTCCTACAGAGGAACCAAATGGTTATCACACTATCGGTGCGAGTTCAAAATGCAAAACCAGACCCTATGGAGCCAGGTTTGCTTTGTTCTTTGAACATGTTATCTTGAGACCGACACAAAAGGGAATGAGAGGTTGAATGGCTTTTCTCACACTGATCCAGTCACTACAATGTTTTAATAGGCGCAGGCAAACCTTTTTTATTTCACACGATGCAGTGTTCATCTGCACAGTCAAAAATAGCTTGAAGAGGTTACCAATATTCACTAGACTGTGGACTAGCTTTGACTCTTTGAACAGCGACAATCGTTGTTCAAAACTCACTTCTCCAGTTAACATAGCATTGACAAGTGTCAATTTGGTTTTCGTCTCCTCTTCTTGAAATCCGCAGCGACAATAAATAAATGTCAGGTCCTTTTCGGCGCCCATATTAGAGCTGAGGATGTGGCTTAGAGCAATCAAAGTGGTAATGTCATTTTCTTCAAATCGCTCACGGATCTCAATAACCGTTTTGTCTAGTATGCAGACATGCAGTTCTATGTTATAGTCCTGGACTGAAGCTGAATTTGGTCCTGTCACAACTGCTTTGGATCTCCTTCATGGACATTACGGGCCGCGGTGCTTGTTCTTTTCGCACAAGTCGACTGTGAACTCCCAAAGCTACTGGAAGTTGTGATCAGTTCTCATTGCTAAAAGAGCAGAGATTGTGGTAGATGCTAGGCTTTTAACAGTAGCATAATGCAATGTGGATGACTGTACACTTTGAAAAGTATATTGCACTATATTAGAACATGTCGCATCAAAATACAAGGGAACAAAAAGTGAAAGTCGGCCACTGATGTCAGCAGGCTACTTACCTGTCCCCCGGTTTGCACATAGTTTTCAGAAATTTCAGTAAGAGTGTCAATGATATTCTCAAAGGTGTCAAATATGGCCTTGAGAGCCTCTGCACGGCAGCTCCATCTTGTGTCGCTGAGAGATTTCAGTGTGTAACTTTTACCGCAAAGACGCGGTTCTGGTCTCGCAAAGACTAAAAAACAGCTTGCAATTTTGCTGACCGCTCAATAAAGTTATAGAGAGACTGGACATTAGTCAGAATGTGTTCCGTTTTGAGTGTCTGTAAGTGACTTTTCATTTTCAAACCTTCAGAAATGTGCACTGAATTTTTCCATCGTTTTTTTCCAGTTTGCAAATCTAATGATTTGAAATGTGTCTATTTTATACTCGTTGCAACCAAATGTACGACAAGGGTAACAAAAAGTATTACATTTACATTTACATTTAGTCATTTAGCAGACGCTTTTATCCAAAGCGACTTACAAGTGGGGTAGGTAATGGAAGCAATTAGGACAGCATAAGTACAACAAGAGCATAAGTGCAATCAAAAAGAAGACTGGTTTCATATAGCCTAACACAGTATACAGAAACATTCATTCATACATTTTTTTTGTTTTTGTTTTTTAGAGTAGAGAAGAAACGAGTAGAGAAGAAAAGAGTAGAGAAGAAACTTGAGTCAGAACAGAACAGTAAGATGTTGGCGGAAGAGATGGGTTTTCAGGCGTTTCTTAAAGATGGCTACAGAATCTGCAGATCCTGTAGCAGCAGGCAGATCATTCCACATAGGTGGAACAGATCCGGAGAAGGTGCGCGAGAGAGATTTTCTACCTTTATGGGATGGCACCACAAGACGCCGTTCGTTTGCAGAGCGTAGGAATCTGGCGGGTACATATGTCTGCATTAGTGAGTGAAGATAAGGTGGTGCCAAACCAGTGGTGGTCTTGTAGGCCAGGAGCAGAGTCTTGAATTTGATGCGAGCAACTATAGGGAGCCAATGTAGCTTAATGAGTAGAGGAGTAACGTGTGCTCTCTTCGGTTCATTAAAGATAACTCTTGCCGCAGCATTCTGGATCATCTGTAGAGGTTTGGTCGTGCAAGCTGGAAGTCCTCCCAGTAGTGCATTGCAGTAGTCCAGTTTGGACAGGACTAGAGCCTGTACTAGGACTTGCGTAGCATGCTCTGATAGGAAGGGTCTAATTTTCCTGATATTGTAGAGGATGAATCTACAGGACCGGATGGTGCTGGCAACTTGATCTGTGAAGTTGAGCTGGTCATCGATCACCACTCCCAGGTTTCTTACCTTTCTGGAAGGTGTGATGGTTGATGAGCCCAGTTGAATGGAAAGGTTGTGATAAGTCTTATATCAGCCGGGATTACAAGCAGTTCTGTTTTTGAAAGGTTCATCTGCAGGTGATGCCCGTTCATCCAGAGTGAGATGTCGGCTGGGCAAGCTGAGATGCGTGCTGAGGCTGTCGGATCGTCAGGGCGAAAAGACAGGTAGAGTTGTGTTTCATCCGCATAGCAGTGATAGGAAAAGCCATGTTTCCTAATGAAAGAGCCAAGGGATGTCATGTATACAGAGAATAGCGACGGACCAAGCACTGAGCCCTGAGGCACACCTGTGTCGAGATGTTGGGACTCAGACACCTCACCCCTCCAAGATACTCTAAATGACCTACCTGAGAGGTAAGACCTGAGCCATTGTAGCACCATTCCGGAGACCCCCATAGCCTTGAGAAACCCACCTGGCGCTCGCTGGGACTGGTGTCAATAACAGATGTAATCTTTGTAAGGGCGTTTTTAGTTCTGACACTTACATGATGTTCGCGTGAATACAATTCCTTCTCATATAACAAAAGCTTCGTTAAAAATTGTGATTTTAATTCATGCCTCCTTTTATACAATTATTATACAGTGAATTTTTTACAGCACTTATTTCTCATTAAGATTCCTCCAAAGCAATATTGATTCATGTACCTGACCAAGGCCAAATCTTGGCTTGCCTATTATAGGGATCCCACTGGAGCAAAATTTCTCACACAAACCCATCAACATTTGTCAACTACAAATCATTAAAAATATTGTGGAAAACAGTGGCAGCATTCAGTTAAAAACTACAAGTAAGCAAGCTATTCCACAACACATTCATTTTCCTTCTTCTTTGAAATCTTAATTGTTAATTCAGTTGTAGATCTTAATACATGGACCTGTTAATAAAACAAATAAAACATATACTGTAAACACTTACTGTATTTCGTAATGTAAGTTTTATTCATGTAGAGTTACAGTGTACATTTTCTTACCCTGCTTTGATTTCGGTTTCACTTTCTGAGGTATTTTTGTCCAGGTTAGTGTGAAATTTGAGTGTCCTTTGGATATAAGAAGAGTCTTCATCTAAAACAAAGATAATATTGCTTCAGTAAAAAAATAAACAGAGAGTCATATGCTTGTCCAAGCCAAGTTAATAGGACTTGGATGTAATTAAATATTCTATTAAGCAATGAAAGGAGGAGGGAAAAATTGCCTGTACACACCCTGTAGAGGACCTCAGTACAAATACAAAAGCAACAACACTTCAACACACAGCTGGAGAATGGTCAAAAACAACTCAGATAAATTAAAATTATAGCAGATTTAGATTGTAAAGATGTATATGTTTGTGTGGGTGTTTGTTAGCCACGTGATGGACTTGTATGTAATTTAGACAGATGTCTTTTAAAGTTCTCTTAAAATGTTTGTCATACCTGGTATAGAAGTTTTCCGCTCTTTGCTGGATCAGCTACATTGAGACTCGAGACAAATGTCAAGCTCATAACAGCTAGATGTAGAGGTTCTATTTGTAAAACACAAATACACAGGTAAAAAAGTGAAAGGTAAGAATCCTTCGATTACAACAACCAGATTTTAACCTAATACCAACCATGTTGTGTATTATCATTTTATGATCATAGTGATGTTACAATGACTTTTTAAATAAGACAAAATGGACACTAAGGCCTGGACAACATTTTCACACTTCACTTTTAAAACAAATCTCAACAGTGTTTGCACGTCTGGCAAAGACATCTTTTCAATGTCTTTTTAACAAGTTTTTGTTTGGATGGGATGTTTATTTAAAGTGAACATGCGTGAATACTCAAAGACACAGACCAACATGATAAATGAATAGATTTGTAGCTGTGGTATTTTCCTTTAGTTATTTATAGAAATTATAAAGGAAATTTTGTTCCAGAGCTGTTCAATGACAGTGATGTTTATTTTCATTTACTGCACGATTCAAGTCTGTTGGCAGAGTTTCCATTAGATTTGAGAGTATTGAGTGTATAGATAGCCAAGGCATTCATTAAGAAAATTAAATGTTCTGATTTGTTCATCCATTCTGCCTATATGTTTAAGTTTGGTGTTTAAAATGTCTCATTGCATACGGTATAATGTTCTCAACCCACAACTTCATGATGCCATGGAAGATGCATTTTGGCCAAACAGTTCCATAAAGAATCTTAAAAGAGGAAGCAGAAGTCGAGATGTCGGCCATGCTAACCCGGGCTGCCGCGAGCATTGGGCTGCAATGTACGCCATTGCCTCTCCCCCAACTATCGCGGTTGGACACGTGGTTCCTGGGGTCGGAACGCGGTGCCAAACCGCGCCCACCCCCGGTTCCATTTTTCCCGGAGGTGCATGAGGAGCTGTGTCGGACCTGGAGCGCCCCTCTCACGGCTCGTTCCTCGCAGACCAGCTCCGCCTCCCTCACCGCCCTCGATGGTGGGGCAGCCAGGGGCTATGTCGAAGTCCCCCAGGTGGAGCGTGCCATCGCGGTGCACTTATGCCCGCAGACGGCTGCCACCTGGAGGACCTGACCTCGTCTCCCGTCCAAAGCCTGTAAGACTTCTGCTTCCCTGGTGGCGAAGGCTTACAGTGCTGCGGGCCAGGCTGTCTCCTCTCTCCACGCCATGGCCATCCTGCAGGTCCATCAGGCGAAGGGCGTTGAGAGAGCTCCACGAGGGTAGGGCTGACCCGGGTATCATGCAGGAACTCCGCGCCGCCACTGACCTCGCTCTAAGGGCGACTAAAGTGACGGCGCGGGCCCTGGGTCGGACGATGTCCACTCTGGTTGTCCAGGAGAGACACCTCTGGCTAACCTTGCGAGTATGAGTGACGCCGACAAAGTACGCATTCTCGACGCACCCATCTCGAAGGGTGGGCTGTTCGGTGACACCGTCGAGAGCTTCGCACAGCAGTTCTCGGCGGTGAAGGAGCAGACGGAGGCGATAAGCCATATTCTACCGCGCCGTGAATCGACGGCCCCCCGGCCTTCGACTTCCCGCGCACCACCTGCTCCCCGACAGCCCAGGGCCTCTTCGAACCCGACACCAGTCAAGGAGCACCCCCAGGCTGCACCCCGGAAGAGGACTACGAAGGGAAGGCCCCCTCCTCGCCAGCAACCTTCCAGGAAGCGGCCCTGACAAGAAGACACCGGGGAAAACAACATCTGGCCCGACCGTCACAGTACCATCTCTGACCGGTCGGTATGGAACGAAAACTGCCTCGTTTCCAAAGCCGGGCCCTTATCAGGGCCTGGCGCCCACTTGCTCAAAAAGAGAGTTGTTTCCCCCGGGCGTTCAATCCAGCCGATCGCACACTCCCCCGGACTGTGCTCGGCGAACCGACCTCACACCCTGGCGAGGTGTGAGGCCGCAGACATTCGACAGCTGTCACCACTCTCGTACCGACAGTGCGTGCCGTTGTCCCGCCAGGCTGGCAAAAACGTGGAGCCAACCATCCCTCCGGGGAAGCCCCGGCGACATTCGGTTGGCTCCACCCGCCAACGAACCACCCTCCGTGGGAATGTGAAGCAGGCCGTCCCCTTGGTCCCCCTGTCACAGTCCCTGGGAGCTTGGCAGAAGTTGCCCACACTGTCTCGGTGGCTGATGCGGACGGCCCATCTCGGCTACTCGATCCAGTTCGCCAGGGCCCCTCCCAAGTTTCTGGGCATCATCTCCACCTCTCTCAGAGGCAGAGACGCCTCCGTGCTTCGGGCAGAGGTCTCCACCCTCCTGGCGAAACAGGCGATCGAGTCCGTCCCTCAAGCAGAGATGTTCAGCGGGTTTTACAGCCCGGTCTTCATCGTTCCAAAGAAAGACGGAGGGTTGCGCCCCATTCTGGACTTACGTACCCTGAACAGCCACCTCCACAAGCTGCCTTTCGAGATGCTAACCCAGAGGCGCATCCTGAAATCTATCAGGTGTCAGGATTGGTTCGTGGCAATCGACCTGAAGGACGCTTACTTTCATGTCTCGATTCTTCCTCGACACCGACCGTTCCTACGGTTCGCTTTCGAGGGTCGGGCATATCAGTACAGAGTCCTCCCCTTCGGTCTGTCCCTGTCTCCACGAGTCTTCACGAAGATTGTGGAGGCCGCCCTCTCTCCTCTCCGGGAGAGAGGTGTGCGAATACTCAACTATCTCGACGACTGGCTTATCTTGGCGCAATCGCGAGATCTGTTGTGTACACAGAGGGACATGGTGCTCCGGCACCTAGATCGATTGGGTTTTCAGGTCAACCAAGAAAAGAGCAAACTCTCCCCAGTGCAGAGAATCCTCTTTCTCGGTATGGAACTCAACTCTGTCACCATGATGCCACAGCTGTCCGCAGCTCGCGCCCAGTCAGTGTTGGATTGCCTGGAACATTTCAAGCAATCGGCGGTCCCCCTGAAACAATTTCAGAGGCTCCTGGGCCACATGGCATCTTCCGCGGCAGTAACACCCCTCGGATTGATGCACATGAGACCGCTTCAACACTGGCTACACAGTCGAGTTCCGAGGACGGCGTGGCACACCGGCAGCAGGCGTATGGTGGTAACTCCTGTTTGCCGACGCACCCTAGCCCCATGGTCTTCCATGACCTTTCTCCGAGCGGGAGTTCCCCTCGGCCTGGCTACGAGGCACGTCGTGGTGACAACGGACGCCTCGCTGCAGGGGTGGGGTGCAGTGTGCAACGGGCACGCAGTAGCGGGGGGCTGGATGGGCCCCCGGCTGCGCTGGCACATCAATTGCCTAGAGTTGTGGACTGTACTGCTTGCACTGAGAAGGCTCCGGCCTCTAGTGCAAGGTCAGCACGTACTGGTTTGCCTGGACAGTACCACAGCCGTAGCGTACATCAATCGCCAGGGTGGCATGCGCTAACGGCAACTAACACAACTTCCCCGACGCCTCCTCCTGTGGAGTCAGCAGGTGATCCGCTCCCTGCGGGCCACACACATCCCAGGCGTATTGAACGAGACAGCCGACACGCTCTCTCGCCAGTTCACACCCTGCGGAGAGTGGCGACTCCACCCTTGTGCAGTCCAGCTTATTTGGGTGCGGTTCGGACAGGCACAGATCGACCTCTTTGCCTCCCGCGACACCACCCATTGTCCGCTTTGGTATGCCCTGACCGAGGCCCCCCTCGGCACGGATGCCCTGGCGCACAGCTGGCCACGAGACAAGCGGAAGTACGGCTTCCCCCCATTGAGCCTCCTTGCACAGACACTGTGCAAGGTCAGGGAAGAGGAGCAACAGGTGTTACTGGTTGCGCCGTACTGGCCCAACCGCACTTGGTTCTCGGAGCTGATGCTCTTGACAACAACTCCCCCCTGGCCCATTCCCCTGACAGAGGACCTGCTCTCTCAGGGGATGGGCACGTTCTGGCATCCCAGGCAAGACCTCTGGAACCTCCATGTCTGGTCTCTGGACGGGACGAGGAGATCCTGAGTAGGTTACACCCCGCTGTGGCTGAAACCATCCTTTAGGCCAGGGCGCCATCCACTAGGCGGTTATATGCCTACAAATGGCGCCTCTTCTCATCCTGGTGTCTCTCCCAAGGAAAAGACCCACAGAGATGCTCGGTCGGGATCGCTATTGCCTCTCATCACGACTCAGTGGACGGAAGGTCTCTAGGGCAGCACGACCTGGTCAATAGGTTTCTAAGGGGCGCGAGACGACGCAACCCGCCTCGTCTCCGCTCCATACCCTCATGGGACCTGAACGTGGTCCTGAGGGGCCTATCCAAGCCCCCCTTTGAGCCCCTTGAAGCTTCCGATCTTCCTCACCTAACGAGTAAGACGGTTCTTCTTATGGCGCTCGCATCCTTCAAGAGGATAGGGGATCTCCATGCATTCTCTGTGTCCCCGGACTGCCTTGATTTCGGCCCTGGCAACTCTCACGTTAGCCTGAGACCCAGGCCCGGATACGTGCCCAAAGTTCCCACTACTCCCTTTCGGGACCAAGTGGTGAACTTGCAGGTGCTCCCCACCGGGGAGGAAGACCCAACCCGGTCCGTGTTGTGTCCAGTACGCGCACTGCGCCTCTACTTGGACCGCACACAGAACTTCCGCAGTTCTGATCAGCTCTTTGTCTGTTTCGGAGGACAGCAGAAGGGGAAGGCTGTCTCCAAACAGAGATTAGCGCACTGGATCGTGGATGCCGTTACGACGGCATACCGATCACAGAATCTGCTATGTCCATTGGCGGTCACGGCTCACTCCACGCGGGGTTTAGCCACCTCATGGGCACTGGCCAGAGGCGCATCTCTGGCAGACATCTGTAGAGCTGCGGGTTGGGCTACGCCCACCACCTTCGCAAGGTTTTAAAATCTTCGCGTAAACCCGGTGTCAGCCCACGTCCTACGTGGCGACATGTAGGATTGGCATCCGGGAGGGCGTATGCCTGCGAAAGCACCTTCCCACCCTCCCCGAGGTTGGGTCAGTCAGCTATCTACCCTTTTCTTCTTACCCAACCTTGGCTAAGAAAATTGGTACCTCACCAGCCTTCCTTCTTACCCAGACCCTGGTTAAGAACAGGCATTCCATCCATCATTAAGCAAGCACCTCCTGGGAGTCGGCTGAGCAGAGCAGCCTTCCCCCTTAGGCCGGGATATATTATGACCTATCACACATAGTTCTAACCGGACCTGTGCTATCGGACGCAGTAACACCCCCTCAGCGGGCTGTTCCGTCTTTCATACACTCATGACCCATGAGCTTCCCATGAGCTTCCCCAGGTGGACCTCCACCTCGCAGTTAACTACCCAGTCCGCACGTTCCATGCGTTCTCCTCCTAGGACGAGACCATACTTTCTCCACCATATTCCTCCCCACGGGTAGGAGGTGGCCTCTGCAGCGCTTCTTTGATTAAGAGTGCGCTTTCCCGGTGTAAACCGAACCGGACGGCCTCTCGCCTGTAGAGAGCTAAGGCCCCGTCCGTGAAAGGTTACCGGTCAGGGCCGTATCCATCTTTCCCGAAAGCTCTGGAACCCCCCGACCACCACACTGGAAGGTTACAAGTCTTACGAAAGCTTCGAGCTGACACGCCCAGGCTTGTCACCATTGCTTCGCTGAGATTGTGACGCGATACAGCGTTTGTGGCGTTTTCCATAGTTAACCCCATCTATCGTTCTCGACACAACGTCGAGAGACCGACAGAAAGGGAACGTCTTGGTTACGTCTTTAACCTCAGTTCCCTGATGGACGGAACGAGACGTTGTGTCCCTTATACCAAAAAACTGTATCGTTTCTGTTGCAGTTGTGAGAGGCTCTCAGACTCTTCAGAACAAGAGGTAAATGAATGCTGCACGCCGGCTTCGTTTTATACCGGATATCCGGGGGAGGAGCCCGGCATGCAAATTTCATTCGCCAAATTTCATTGGCCTTTTCTATAGTAGTCAGAGTTGATAGGTTCTCAAGGGCGAACCCCATCTGTCGTTCTCGACACAACGTCTCGTTCCCTCCATCAGGGAACTGAGGTTACAGACCTAACCAAGACGTTTTCAAGGGCGAACCCCATCTGTCGTTCTCGACACAACGTCTCGTTCCCTCCATCAGGGAACTGAGGTTACATACGTAACCAAGACGTTTTCAAGGGCGAACCCCATCTGTCGTTCTCGACACAACGTCTCGTTCCCTCCATCAGGGAACTGAGGTTACAGACGGAACCAAGACGTTTGCAAGGGCGAACCTCTTCTGTCGTTCTCGACACAATGTCTCGTTCCCTCCATCAGGGAACTGAGGTTACAGACGGAACCAAGACGTTATTCTTTACTTAAATCTTGACAGACTCTAAAATGATTCATTCCGCCAATCTTTCCATCTAATCCCCCCTATCCGTTAGCCCAGTGTCGTGTGATTGATCAGATGGTGTAGTCTGTTGTGATTGGTCAAACACATTCAACATGTGCCGCAAATGGAACGTCTAATGTATCAGCTATACTTGATTAGGGTTTACAGGTGATTGGATATTATATACAGTGTATAGATAGAGATGGCGGGGATTTAACCTTACCAGTTTGAGTCCGAGTCTGACGAAGAATCATCCGAAGACGATAGAAGATAATAGATTGAACACTTAAATTAGCCAAGTTCATTGAGAGTAAATTATTCTGTGGAAACCAAAAATAGTTAATCTATGGGATTGCTGTGAAGAACATTTAAAAGCACCTTTTTAAGAATGCGTGTGTCTGGAGAGATGAGGGCCATCACGCAAACCACGAGCTGGACGGTCATCAAGAACTCCAGGCGTCTATTTTGACAGCCCTGGGAAAGCAACTGTGTCACACACCCAAAGTGTTGGTAAGAAAGATGAATCTTTTCCATGCAAAGTGAGTTAGAAGTCCTCAGAAGTCCAGTGAGTTAGAGCTTAATATGCATTTAGATTTAATAAGCTTGACTGTCAGCCAGATCCAGCCCTTCCCCTACGCCAGTGGTTCTCAAACTTTTCTGGCTCACATACACCGTTTTATGATTTTTTCAAGCCAAGTACCCCTTGACCAGACCGCAACATTTTGCATTAAAGTACAGTGTAATGAGAGTCAGACAGTTATTATATCTGATGCCCCCAAGCAGGTTTATTGCTTGTAAACATTTCTGTATGTAGCTTTACGCAACTATGTAAATCTCTTAAGTATTAAGCATAAGAGTTAAAGGTAAATCAGCGATTTTCAGTTCAAGAAAAGGTAGTTTTGATAATTTAAAATAGAAAAAATGCACAAAAAAAAAAACATTAAACCGTATCCTCTCCTAACTTACATTTCACGCCCAGACATTACTCCTTAGTCCGGGTCCAAGTCTCAAAAAAGAACTCTTATAAATTGAAATGCATTTTAAATTCATGAATTTGTTTTTAATGCATATTTGTGTAGTCCTAATTTCATATAACAATACTATTATCATAATTTATTGACCCATTGATTTTCCTTATTTATTCCTAAATTTCAGTTTCTCCCACGTACCCCCTGCAGTACCCCTGCAGTACCCCTTGGGGTAAGCGTACCCCCATTTGGGAACCACTGCCCTATGCGAACTAACCGGCTGCTTAGGGGCCTCCGAGGGCACACAAAATTAAAGCTTTTTGTGATATATTCACGACACACATCAATTTTCTCATGCAGGGCCATACCCACAATTTTTTCTTTGTTATGTTTTACAATTTGTGAAATTACTGACTAAACACAACATTGAAACATCAAAATAAGTTGATTTAAATGACACAGATCTAAAATCTTCCTACAGTGCTATAAAGTATCAGCTATAAAAGACTGATACCCCCTTAGAAATGTTTTCTTCTGAAATGGTCACGATGTGGAGTTTTTTTAAATGGTGTGAGGACGTTATTTGGGGGACCTTCACAGAACATTCAGGATTTTCTCTAACGCATGGGAGGCCTTTACTATAGGACTTCTCATTACATTTGCAGGACCTTCAGGTTATTAAAATACAATGTTGACTGCCAGCACATGACAACCAGTTATGCTATTTATTTGTCCTTTTGGTCATTTTATGACTTACCATCTTACAATATAACTGTCATGTCCCAGGCATATAATGTATTATACTTTTAAATGACAAATTGACAATCAATATCACATTTATATCTTCAAAAATAAAAAAATTCATCACACCACCATTGTGATCACAACTGATTTCCCCTCTATATATAATTTACCTACTAAGGTTTCCTCTCCGCAAAATAATCAGAGGGATCATTCTCTCTACCTACTAAATGTCCTGAATCGGTGTGCTGGTAGGAAGCGGTTGGACAGAACTAAGAGAAGATAAGGTGAAACAACCATTGGGTTTTCATGTGGTGGGTTTTTGCGACAATTACCTTTTTTATACACCTGCACTTCAGCCAAAGAGAGAATTTTCTGACTTCCAGGTATAATAACATTCACATATCGTCCTCTTATTTCACCACAAGACAAAGTCACGGTCTGGGCTGTTACCCCATCTTTCAGCACAGCACATCTAAAAAAATAATATGCAGTGTTTAGTGTTTTGCACTGTTTTGTTTACTTTTTTCACACACTTTTTTATAAAGCAATAGAAACATTACAGATTGTTTGAGCCTACAGTACATAGATTAGGCATAAATCTTTATAAATCAATGTTATGAGTTATTATTAATTCTGTTTCATACTACTTCAACCCTTTCAAAATAATAAAGGTTACATTAAATTCAGTATTTTAATTTTATAAAACAATTAGAATCCTTTAATTGAGTGTCATGGCACAAGTCAAAATTTAAACTGGGATCTACAAATGAACCTCGAAACCACAAAATGGATACAAATTAGAGTCTTGTTCATAAAAAGCAAGTGTAAAAATGACACCACTATACCTGCAGTTTCAGTGGTTTAGAATAATAAATGTGACAATAGTTTTGGCGCTATCACACAAGTTCGAATGCGCCTTTTGCCGAACTGGCTATATCAAATCATATAGGCATTTTTTTCTACAAAATTAAGAAAACCTTTGATTTGAATTAATGAATTTTTAAAATGGACCTTTGGTACAGAGAGATGTGCGACTTAATATATTAACAATGGCATTACATTTATAAATGTGAAATTAAAAACAGTGTAAATGTCACAGTATTCATAAACTTTGAAAAATAATTTTTGTCCTAGGCCGCCATTTTTACCCCCTTAAATTCCGTGAGGGAAAACTGTTGCAACCTTAACCTGTTCTCTTATGCAACAGCGAAGCACACAAGTTTTCCTTATATAGCTGTAAAATATGACACGTCTAACATTAGATCAGATATATAAATACACAGGGACAGTAGGTGTCAGTATGTCCTCTTGACACAAGCCAGCCGGCCTGTCATGAAAGAAGAATGCGTTCAGTATCAGAAAGCGTCTGTTCAAGGTAAACGTGCAAAAAATCATAGCTTCAAACTATAACTGCTTCCTTAACCTCACAAAGGAATAAGCCATAAATCTGATTTCTTTATAGGGTGGGATTCACTAACTATATGTTATTTTAATGTACACACTAGAAATGTTTACTACCCATCTTAACAACTCTGTGACATGCAGAAAACATAAATAAATACTTTTCATACATTGCATCCTTTTTATCTTTCAAACCCTTTCATAGACACATAAAAGATCTTACATGTTTTTCTTCTCAAGAAACAGCAACATACAAATGAAAGTCTTATGTTTTTGATTGATGATAACGACGAAGGTGACAATGCCCAGGATAATGATGTAAAAAGTTCATTGACCACTCTCCAGAAATCAATGTCCATGAAAGCTCAGGTCCAAGAACACAAATCCCAAATCTTCCCAGTGCCAAACTTAGTGTTGATACAAAATCACATATGTGGTATAATTCAGTTTCAGGATCCGCAGCATTAAGCCACATGGCCTCTCAATTCACTTCATAGCGGCTCAGACAAAAGTCCAAACAGGCATGTGCGATAGAAAGACAAATCCCACAGAATGTGAAGTCCTTCTACAAAAAATAACCACATTAAGAAAATAACTATTCATACACCAACCAGTCAACATAAGAAAATAAACAACGCTTACTTCCGATTGAGCATCAAACTCTCAGTTTCCCAATCAGGACTAGTGCTTGTCTGGCTTCGTAAGGCATGCTTACTCCTCCATTACAAATCTACTACTTCTACTCTCTACACCCATTTTATACCTGAGAGTTTTACTCCTTGTTGCCCCCTCAAGGTGTGTAGTATAATTACAATACAAAAAAACATGTTAACAGGTTTGACTGTTACAAAACTGTGACGATTCTGTCCTTTCTGTTCTTGGATTTCGTGCCTTATGGACAGGGTTGTTACAGTACCATGTCTTGTGTTTAGGTTTTGTTTTATGTGGAGACACGTGGCGGTATGTTCATAATTCGCCGAGTGTCCTCCTGTTTTTCGTTTAGATCCACCCCATTGTTTCTCCGTCTGATTTCCCATTAGTGACAAGTCTTGTCACCTGCCCTTCTCCGTTCCTGCGCAATCTCCTCTCATTATCATGTCCCTATTTAATATCTCTGTTTTCCCTCACACATCGTCGGTTAGTGTATTGTCTTACTTGTCTTGCCCTGCGTTACACTGCCTGACGGATTTTGGATTACCCTGGGTGATTTTCCTCCCCGTGAGTTCTGTCAGTGTATTTCGTGTTTTGGACTTATTATTTTATTTGCTATCTTGTTTTGTTTGTTCCCCTCGTGGAAAGTTTTCTGTTTGTGAGTAGTGTCTGTTTTGCCCCATCGTGGGTTTTGTTTTGTTTTGTTTATTTAAATAAAAGTATTTCGTTTAACTTCGACTGCCTGAATCTGGGTTCTGCTCATACGTTTCGTGACACAAACAACCATTTTAAAAACATTTATGACTACTTTAAACATCAGCATCCAACCATAATCGTATACTTTATACATTATGAGAATATACCGATAAACACAACAATAAAATCCTTGCAATTTGGTTATTTATTCTGTATTAGAGCACACATGAATACTAGTCCCCGTCAGCTAATGACAGAGATAGATCAAAACATCTAAATCTGGATAAACGCATTTATAATGGCTAAAACATTGTGTATATAATACATTTCAATTGATTTTATTATTATTATGCATGTTTTTATTTTTTCTGACCAACAATTTCAAACACTATGAAAATACACTAAATCGCGTCTTTTTTTCTTTCTTTTGTATTTTGGCATATATATTTATATATATATATATATATATAAGTATTTATTGTTCATTACTTTCATTATGTAATGTACAACTATAGATTACCTAGCTTGGTCAAAATGGAATGTAGTCCAATTTACATGGACTGAAAAGCCAGGTGGATTGGATTTGGCATGACTATATCAAGGCTTTAATTTTAATTTTTTAGACATTCCTCAAGTGGAGTGGATTTGACAGACATCGCTCTGCACTAAATTAGATACAGTAAGTGTGTCTTGTGCCACCCACATACACCATGGTTCTGAACGTCTGCTTGAGCCAGGGTTTGCTCAAGTCCACCTGGGTCATTTAGAGTCCATGTTAATTAAACAACATTCCGTTTCGTCTGCTTAATTGAATATAGCTCTCGAATTGAAGGGAGGCTGGGGGGATCCGGAACCTCCCATAAGGCATCAGGCACATAAGAATAGGGCATAAGAAGTAAAAATAGATTAAGGGGGGTCCCTCGGATGTTTTCATTTGAGTAAAAGTGAGAAATGTGATTAATTTCATGCAATGGTACATTTTGTGAATGAATTATTTACAATAATTGATATTAAGTTTGTTTATGGCCTAGTTGTCATGTCCCTTTAAATTTTAAACACCCCGCCCCACTTCTAAAGACTGCTAAGTGAAGGAAATCGCTGTCATGACTGCTTGATTGGCGTTGCTCCATTGAAGCTAACTTAAGCTAAAGAATGGAGAATAATAAACCTCCACTCGGTTAAAGGAAGCTTCTACTTTTTCTAGGGCTAATTTTCTCTCTCTTTATATCTTTCGACTATATTTATCATCTCCATGTCGGGGCTTATGTCTTCCTTGCATAAATTTTTATTAGGCCTGGTTCTGGGGTGCTAGAGATCTAGATGAATGACCATGTTTTAGTACTTATAACGGGAGTGCTCGTTGTGCAGTTACTGTGCTATATATAATCCATTCAGAATAGTATATAATTTTTTTTTTACTTCGGCATATATAAACGCGATTCACTCTTGAAATAGCTATGATTGACATATTGATAGCCATAATTAGTTCCTAAATAAAGCAGACTTTTGGACTGAAACCGTTGGATGATAGACTTACTCATAACAGTTCCTTGCCGCCACCTACTAGATGTAACAATGTAAACTGCACTGAAATCCTTGAACAATCCCCACAATACTAACACGAAGACTGACAGTCGGTCTTGTTACATAAATTGTAACAAGACCGACTGTCAGTCTTCGTGTTAGTATTGTGGGGATTGTTCAAGGATTTCAGTGCAGTTTACATTTAATTACATTTAATATCTAATAATCTAGTTTCTTGCATTTAAACAAGTCTTTTGGAACAAATATTATTATCACAAAGTGTCAATCATCCAGTTTTTTTTAGGGAAAATAATAAATACTACATTGGTAAATAATGCTATGAATTATTCCGTTGGACATATACTGCTGTTGAAAAGTCATTTCTGTTCACCAAGCCTGCATTGATTTGATCCAAGATACAGTAAAAGAAGCCTGTTCTTTATGTAAGCATGTTGTTAAAAAATATTATATTGTTATGCATATACATTATGATCAAATATATTGTGTATTTTGTATAAATTGTATATTCCAAGACTAGTCCCCATCCCCACCAAAATAAAAAATCTTGTGGTGGGGACCCCCCAAAAGACTCAAAAGGCACTGATTGAACACCCATTATCCTTCATCAAAAACTATGAAAACGAGTTGCATGGTTAAGCAAACCTTGGATTATTGTTGCCGTTGTTTTCCAGAGAGTTTCCAACATGAATTTCTGCTCCAATGAGGCGTTCGCCACAGCAGTCAACTCTGTTAGTGATGACAATTTTAGCGATGTGATAAGAATCCAGAAGATCCAGCCTCCACCAAGGGTTGTCAGTGGAGACCGCCGTGTGTGAGAAGGTTGAGGGCTGACCGTCAATGGCATATGCAGCGACAAACTGATTATAATTGGATGACTGTACAGGCTTTCCCTTTAATGCCAAATTCTCTAGAAAGGGTTTCAGAGATTTTAAAATTGACATGTATCAGGAATATTTACTGAAATGATTTGTCTCTTTATATGCTGTTATTCTATTAAAGGATGTTTAAAGTTGTTACCTTCTTGCTGGGATGTGCTGGCTTGCGTAGTGAAATAAACTCCTGCTCCTTAAGAAAGCAAAAGGCAAATTATATTTTTGTTTTTATTTAAATACTGTCCAATGTGAACAAACATGTCATTTAAAAGCCAATAGCATTTAACAAAAGCAAGATCTTTTAAAATCAGTATACACTTGTAGAATATATTAGGAGGCGAATTTCAGCTAATTAAAGATCTGTCGCAAAAAGACAAATACAGTAAAGCCTGATAAAGATTAAAAGTTTTTAATCAAGTGACCACTCAAAAAATGATCTGGCATTACCTCTGCCAGTGGATGTGCTGAACGCTGTTACAGGAAACGACTGAGGTGCATTCAGTAAAACTAGTTTTGGAAATCACATTACAGCATCTCCGCATATCTGATTTAAACATAACTGACTATAGGCAACAAATAATATGCGCTGGTTTATTGTATGGAAGCAGCACCGCAGACAAAAAAAACCCAGCATGATGGGGCAATATTTGTTTGGGGTAATTAACCCTATCTAAAAAGAAACGTTTCCGAAAGGAATATGCCTTTTTAACAAGAGTTTAAAACTTTGTCTTCACGTGGTAAAGTTACTTCAGCTATAGATTTGAACCTTTTTTTATGGAAGACTCTTGTGTCATTTATGGATTTTTCATTTTTAATATCCTTTTCTGCGACTTTAATATATATTTAACATGAAAATAAATATTTGTCCGTTTTTTTTTTTTTGTGCCCACTGCTTTTCCTTTTTACACTAACATGTGTTTCGATTTACTGAAAAAAAAACAAATAATTGAAAAACAACACAATTAATAAAAAAATCCTTTCCAAATGCAATTTTACGCATGCATTATTTACGACAAATTATTCATATAGTCCCAGCTTGAATGGATTAAGATATATGAATGAACATGAAAAGATTATGTTGTGTCAAAATTTGTAAAATTAGTAGTTGAATTAATTCAAAATTAATTCAGTGCAACAACGCTGACACTATATTGGGAGTTACTTGATGGTAATTGTTTTCACGTCATTGACCAACAAAAATATGAGGATAAGTTAACAATGCCATTATAAACATTTTTGGCTTGCATGGTCCAATAACAGGAGTTACCAAAATAATGTAATTTCTACATGTAAATTAGCCAGAGAACTAGTTCTGAGCCATTTAAAGTTAGCATTTCTTTAACAAAATGCACACTTAACCTAAGGACACTTACCGTGGAGCAAAAAGAGACACCTGAACACCCACATCTCACTTCTTAAGCTTAAACACGGCTCCTTCCTTCTGTCAGTTGATATATACAGTATATATATATATATATATACTGCATTTGATATAAACCAAAATTCGAACAGATATGATTATACATATTAATAGACAGATATATACATTTTTTAATACTGATTTACAATTTGGGTATTTTCTTTACTCACAAGTATGCATTTAAAAAAAACGTACCTTGTTTTTTCCCCTTCTTTTCTCGTTCTCACACTAATCTGATTCTTTTTCAGCTGCTCTCTGTTTTCTATCGCCGACCAAATGGAAATATCTATTTAAATGTATGCAAAGGAAGACTGCTCTTTTGTAAAGCAAATTCTTTCTAAGAATCTTCAAGTCAAATTGTCATGTTCCTGTCCTCTAAGTCAGGTGTTTTCTAGTTATTTGGACAGGGTTGGGACAGTACCATGTCTTCTGTGCTTGTTGTACCATTGTTTTTTTTGCATAGTACCATGTCCTCTCTTGGGGCCCGTTTCAAAATGAGGTAGTAGTAGAGGTAGTGGAGAAGTATATTTACCCTGGAATGAGGGAAACTCTGGGTTTTCTGTTTCAGAATGTAAAGTATGTCTAACCCTGGTAACTTAAGCTTCTTCCTAAAGAAGATATAACTTATACTCAGAGTCAGTAACCATTGTAACACACTCTGTAATCCTAGCCTGATCGGGAGCAGGATTTTCATTAGTAAACCAAGAGGTTCTTTCGATCTCCTCTCCCTTTTAAGGCACAAGTGGTGTACCTCATTCATTAATACAGTCATTTATGGCACACATTTTGATCACACGGCCACAATCTCAGCGACTAAATTGTGCTTTTATAGAGGATCCTGTATGTAGAGGTAGGGGTCCCGACACGGCAAGTCTATTCGGGTCGGGCTTGGGCCGTTGTTTTTTTCTTCAGATCGGGCTCGAGTCGGACTCGGGTTCATTTAGCTTCTCTCCTTTTATTATGCCCATATACTTGCAGAGCAGTGATCACACATAGGCTACTGTATGAAATATGTTATATTGATATATATATATTACAAATATTATACATCACCTACCTACGCAATACGCAACGCATACGCATTTCCAAACGGCCACGCACGCATTAGCAATAGCACAAGTGTTCTCAATGGATGGGCGCGACGCGTTTTACCACTAACTTTACGATGTAACACTTGTCTTTGGACAATGTCTCAGGTTTAGCAGTGAAGATGTGAACAACAGCCACTAACATGCCAAACACTTTATTTAAGAAAGGCGATGTAAAAACAATGTGTAATACTTACTTCTTCCGGAGACGAAGCTTGATCGTGAGCAGCTGGTACTGATCCACTATTGAGAATATTTTTTTTAGCGACACCCATGCTTTACTGACGGGACATCGGAGCTTAGCTTTTTCAACCTACTGGGAACTCTAGTTCCTGACCTAGGAGTCTTGCGGGTAGAGTTGTTCGGAATCCCCGGCGGAGACCTTTCCACGTTTCTCCAAGTCTCTGGACCGGAGATACGGAGCGGTGAATGTTGTTTGTCGATCCGAAAAAAGTGAATTCTTCCCAAACACTAAGTCATCATCGCCCCGCCTGGGAGTTTTGATCGTTAAATACTCTGGCCCCCGAGGTCGCAGCGGGACGAACCTGGGCTCGTCGAAAAGGTCCCCTCCCGGGCTCCTTTTAAGTTCCATTTTACATCCTACAACAGCACACTTTTGTTTTTTTAGACATTTTTGTCTCTGGCTAGTCGCTACATCTACTCCTGCTTGAAAATGGCTGACTGTGTGTCTCTGGCAGAAGGTGGAACTGGTCTGTATGGGTCATGGGTGGGCGTAAATCAATGTGACATCTGATTGTTAGGGGATCGCCAACAGCCTGTTTTTTGTCACTGTTGTGGTTTAATGGAGATTACAAAAAGAAGAATAGATGGATTTGTATAATTACAGGGTTTTTCTTCACACACTCACACCTCAATTTCTGGTAGATAAACATTTTTAAAGTGCATATTCTGGGATAATGCCGTTTAATAATGTTTGCATTAAGAATTCTGAGATCGTTTCTATAATGTTAACCTAATTTTTAACCTAAAAATTCACAATTCTATTAAGTATCGTTTGCTAAATTACTTTCACAAAACGTCTATGACTAATTTTATACAGTATATTCTTTCCCTTACATTTTCTCACAAATGGTTCTATGGATGATGAAAAATGATTTAATAAAGTGTACAAATAAAATGCATGAAAAGGTATAAAAAAAATACAGACATAGGTGCAGAAATGAAGAATAAAACTAATAAATAGTTAATTTAGACCTGGGTTTCCTGTAGCTCAGTGGTAAGAGCAGTGCGTTAACAACGCAAGGTTGTGGGTTCTATCCCAGGGGTTTGCAAAATACCTATGTAAAATGTATAGGATAAAGCAATGTCTGTTGCTTTAGATAAAAGTGTCTGCCAAATGCCTAAATGTAAATGTATTTGTGTTAATTCCTTCCCAAATCTGTTCAGTGTAGGGTTCGAACCAGTGATTAGTCTGATTTTGACATGAAAGTCTGACACCCTAACAAGTTTCCAATACACCATGACGTCTCACACTCATCACTACAGTATTGAAGGGGAGTGTGAACATAATATTTTTTAATCATTGCTGCTTTTATTTCTGTTGTTAAATGCATTCCTTACTCTCAAGAGCTCTCAGCCGCAATGTTAATTTTTCCTTTGGTATGTTGCCATGGTGAATCGTAATATAGGAGCTCCATTGATCATGGCTGTCTTGGTCATGGTGCAAGCCCTTGATTTTTTGGCTGGATTTTGCTGTTGCGGTCAGATTTCCAGGGCCTGCGACAAAACCTCCGGGTCGCAACTAAATCAGTGCCCGTTTTGTTTACCGAAGCTTGTAATGTATGAACAAGTGTGAAACGTGATATGGAACTATCTCCAGCTCTCCAAGATGCTACGATATATTTTCAAACCGGTTTGATAGTACTGCCAAGGGATCTCGTTGTGTCTGACACCGTGGAACTAATCCAGTTTATCACAGTGCAGAAGGTTTGGAAGAAATTATTATTTGGCGGAACTAAAAACTGCTGGCATGTATTAATTAACATTACAGAGCATGTTAAATGCCTTGTAAAACAGATATAAAGCTATTTTAAACTATCCAAAAGCAACAAGTCTGTATAATAGAATATAGAAAACACTTTAACAACATGTTTCACCCTTCATTCCAGTGAATGGTGCAAACGTACCAGCAACTTGTTTGCCATCCACCATCAAACTAGCGGTTCAATCCAAACAGGATGTAACGCTGCTCCAAATACAGAGAAAATTACGTTGATACGATACATTTATTCCTTCGTTTTCCAAGTAAAAATGGACACATTAAGAGAAACAATTGCATTTTCCCTCTGGAGGATGGTTCGGCAACGTTTGTTACCAAAAGAGCCATTTCAGGCCATTTTTCAGCAAAAAAAGTGCCTGGAGCCACAACATATTTGAAACCTTTAAATTACTATAACACAGGTTGTTATGCATGTAAGGTAGTAGTTACCCTGTTGCACCACAAGGTGGTAATATAGTGCAGTTTTTATTGTATTTGGAAGTTAGCTGTTTGTACATTTTCGTTCCTGGCAACAAGTGGGAGTGTTTGAATAGAAAAGTAGTATTGCGTTGTTGCAAGCGTTGCTTTAGTTATGTTTCAGCTTTTAACTGTGAACTTCTGTTTTGGCTTTTTCGGTGTTTGATGGACAGCTATTAGAGACCACCTACTCTCCGTAAACGGACATCATGAGTTATGAGATGCGCAAAAATTTAAACTATGCCGGCTAAAGACCTAAAACTTTGGTTTAAAGACGAAAAACGCACCAATGTGGCGAACGACAAGTGCTGTGTTATAAAGAGACATTCACCAGGGTACTGTACCTTTAAGGGAGGGAGGAGTTAGTTTAGTGATGCAAAAAGCCAGGGCTGGCGCTCATTAACAGCTATGGGAGTGGCCGTGACTGCAAGCTGTCATTCATCACGGACACCTTGTCTGGCCGGCGGCTGCTGGTTGATTCTGGGGCTCAACGCAGCAAATGGCCGGCGACGGCTGTGGACACTATGGTTGGCGGGCACGGGCCCTCGATGGACGGTGCCAACGGCACACCCATTCGAACCTATGGTACAAGGTATGTGGAAGTGTGTTTCTGCGGGGGGCGTTTCGGCTGGGATTTTGTAATGGCCGCCGTGTCTACGTCACTACTGGGAGCAGATTTCCTTTGCGCTTACAGACTGTTGGTGGATGTCGAAAACTGCCGCCTAATCGACGCCCTGTCTTTTGCTTCATACCCCTGCATGCTTGGAGGGGCTGGGGGCACTTTGTCTTTCGAACATGCTTGCCACCGGGGACTTGTATCAACGCCTGCTATGTGAGTTCCCTGATATCACCACGCCCACTTTTTCATCGGCGGTGGCTAAGCATGGCGTGGAGCACTACATCCCCACGGTCGGCCCCCGAGTCTATGCACGGCCCAAGCGCCTCGACTCTGCCAAGCTTGCGATCGCCAGGGAGGAGTGCGCTACTATGGAGCACCGCCACTCTAACAGCCCTAGGGTATCCCCCCTACACATGGTGACCAAGGCTGATCCGTCACCTGAACAACGCCACCACTCCCGACCGGTACCCAGTGCCGCACATACAGGATTTCTCCGCTCACCTAGCAGGTGCCACCATCTTTTCCAAGGTGGACCTGGTGCGCGGTTACCACCAGGTGCCTGTCCACCCACAGGATGTCCCCAAGACAGCAGTCATCACACCCTTTGGCCTTTTTGAATTACTTCGGATGCCTTTCGGCCTCAAGGGTGCAGCGCAGACGTTTCAGCGCCTCATGGACTCTGTGTTGAGGGACATGCCATTACTTTTTGTTTATTTGGACGATATTCTTGTGGCCAGCGCGTCCACAGGGGGCTGTTCCCCTCCCTGCAAAGGTGGACAGTTTCCCACGCCGACCCACTGTGAAGTCCCTGCAGGAGTTCCTGGGTATGGTAAACTTCTACAACCGTTTCCTCCCCCATGCGGCCCAACTCATGCGACCCTTATACGACGCCTTGCGGGTCGGGAGGCCGGCGGACATGTTGGTTTGGTCCCAAGAGACGACTGATGCCTTTGAGGCTGCCAAAGCCGCGCTGGCTAACGCTGCTCTGCTGGCGCACCCGTCTCTGACCGCCCCTGTTGCTCTTACTTCGGACGCTTCTGATTATGCCGTGGGGGCGGTGTGTGAACAGTGGGTAGGTGGAGCTTGGCTGCCACTTGCCTTTTTCAGCAGGAAGCTCTGTGACAACGAGAGGAAAAACAGCGCCTTCGACAGCTCCTGGGTATTTTCCCCGCCACCCGTCATTTCCGGTTTCTGTTACAGGGACGGTGTTTCACGGCTTTCATTGACCACAAACCGCTGATGTTTGCTATGGCCAAGTCTTCGGAACCATGGTCTGGTCGACAGCAGCGTCAGCTCTCTGCCATCTCAGAGTTCACAACAGACATTCAGCATGTGGCAGGTAAAGACATTTTCGCCGCAGACTGCCTTTACCGCGCTGTTGCTGGGTCCGTCCATTTAGGCCTCGACATCGCTATGATGGCTGTGGATCAGACCGCAGACGCTGAGGTGCAAGCCTACAGGGCGGCCCCCATGGCGTTGCTCATGGAGGATGTGGTTTTTGATACGGCCAACGCTACACTCCTCTGTGATGTCTCCACTGGACAACCGTGCCCTATGGTACCTGCTGGCTGGAGATGTAAGGTTTTTGACGCCATCCACAGCCTTTCCCACCCAGGGGTGAAGGCCTCTACAAAGCTGGTGGGGGCCAAGTTTGTCTGGCCGGGCCTGCGGAGGGATGTCAGGGCCTGGGCTGCTGCCTGTGTGGCATGCCAGCGGGCAACGGTGATAGGTCATAACAAGGCCCCTTTGGCACCCTTCAAAGTGCCAGAGAGACGTTTTGATCACATGAATTTGGACCTGGTGGGCCTACTTTCCCCCTCCCGTGGTTACACCTACCTCCTCTCCACAGAGCAATGGACTTTGTGAGCGGTTTCATCGCAACATGAAGGCCTCGCTAAGGGCCAGCCTTATGAGCTGCTACTGGGCTGACCGCCTCCCATGGGTCATGCTTGGCCTTCGCTCTGGACCCAAAAAAGATCTTCAAGCCTCATCGGCCAAGCTTGTGTACGGACAGCCTGTGCGAGTTCCGGGGGAGTTTCTTCCTCATGCCACGGCCCAGTGGTCAGTGGCCTCTAATCGTGCTGGGTTCCAGGACATTGCTGATACTTTTGTTCCTATTCCCACATCTCACCATGGCCTCCCCCCAGTCCTACGTGCACAAGGATTTACCGTCGGCCAAATATGTTTTCATCCGCCACGATGGTCATCATGGACCCTTCCGCGTCCTGGTGGGGGGTCTAAGAACTTCTGGCCCAGCCTCCACGGTGAGGGCGCCCCCTGCGGCAGCCTCGGCCCCTGCCCTGCCCCTGGCCCTTCTCCTGTCAAGCGAAGCCGTTATGGCCGCCTGATCCGCTCCCCTGTACGTTGATTTTCCTAAAGACTGTAAAATCTGTTCAGTTGTGTTATTATGTATAGAGACTCTTGTTTTATTAGGGGTGAATTCTGGGGGGGCATGTGTGGCGAACCACAAGTGTTATATTATTAAGAGACAGTCAGGGTACTGTACCTTTAAGGGAGGGAGGAGTTAGTTTAGTGATGTCCCGGTTTTTACGTGTGTGGTTGTTTTTGATCTCACTCGATGTTCGGAGTGAGAAATATTAAAGTGGATACTAAGCTGACTCGACGCATCTTCGTCTCTTGTCTCCTCATTTCTTGTACTCCACACCAAGCTGATTTTTTTCTCACCATTCCATTTCTACAGTGTTTGGCACTGTCTCACATATGTCAAAGCAGAGAAAAAATGCTGCTCTCTGTATGTTTCATTGCATATACTTAATTTGTCTACTCTAATGAAATTGCTGAAAAAAACAGATTAAATGTGTAAGCTTTTTAAGATATTTCCTGAAGAAATCAGGACAGAAGTAGACAAAGTGGTCAAAATAGACTTACAGCAGCAGGTGTGTTGGAATGTAAAATTCTCAATGTCCCCTACAAAATATTATTCTATGGTTGAAAAGTCTAGTCGACGGAACACACAGAGTTGCAGCGCTGGAGACAAAGTTTGACACAGACAACAAGTGCTTGTTTCAATCAGAGTCCAATGTTTATTTGTATAAGGACTAGTATTTATAAGATTAAAAGGAGGTGTCATAAAAAACCACCGGGGTGGAAAAAGACAAGACTTGATGTTTAGTCTTATTCCTCCTGAGAACGATCAGATATGAGTACAAAGTACGTATTAAGCATCAAAACACATCAATTCACATCATTAGGAGCCTTGAGATGGAGACCGATAGCCACTCAGGTCAGTACGACTCTCAACGAGGCTAAACAACAGGAAAGTAAGGCCCATATTAGGGTGAAGGAAGCTTATACTAATCTAAATGAATACGTATGATAGACAAAAGTTCTATTAGACACAGATGATATATTTAAAGAGGACAGGACGAAATCCAGATTCTCACAAGGTGTAAACGGGAATGTGCCTTTTTTCATCCACTTGCGATCGACCAAAACGTATCTTATTTTCAGGCATTAACAGGGCCTTACAAAGACTGCAATGAGCCGAAGCAGGGGGCAAAAGAGCCACATGCTCTAGAGTTTACACATTAAGAGCTTTAGATTAGATGATTTGATTCAACTTTATTGTTATTACACATATACAAGTACAGTGTAACGAAATGTAGTTTAGGTCTAACCAGAAGTGCAATTAGCAAGTGCAGATATACAGTGTGAATAAATACAGAATACAATATTAGGAAAATACTATACAATGGGCATGTACTATGAAAATGCTTTACAGAAGGAATGTTCTATGAAAATATGACAGTCGGTATGTACTATGAACAATATATACAGAAGGCTAAATGCTGTGAACATTAATATCCAGGTGGCTATGAACATATGACAATTTAGACTATACAATAGTGCAAGTGACTTGAGTGTGCATTAAGGTTACAGTGCAGTAGATTAGTTAATGCAGTTATTGAAGTTATAGTGCAATAGATGAGTAGATGCAGTTAATACAGTTACAGTGCAGTAGATAAGTTAGTGGAGTTATTGAAATCACATTGCAGTAGATAAGTTAATGCAGCTATTAAGGTTACAGTGCAGTAGATAAGTTAATGTTATATGGGGTAAAATTATAAAAGTTATGAGGGGTAGTGGAATCAGTGGGGAGCAGTTTTCAATAATTAAACAGCTCTGGGAAAAAAGCTGTTTCCTAGTCTGCTGGTTCTTGCCTGGAGGCACCTAAAGCGCCTACCGAAAGGCAGGAGAGTAAACAGTCTATGAGCGGGGTGAGAAGAGTCCTTGAGAATGCTGCGAGCTCGACGCCGACAGCGTTTATTCTGGATGGGAGTTTAGTCCCTGTAATGCGCTGGGCTGTTTTCACCACCAGCTGCAGTGCCTTGCGCTCAGCAACAGAACAGTTCCCGTACCAGACTGTGACACAGTTGGTCAGGATGCTCTCTATCGTGCAGCGATAGAAGTTCACCAGGATAGTTGAAGACAGTTGGTTCTTCTTCAGCGTCCTCAGAAAGAAGAGACGCTGGTGAGTCTTCTTGACCAGGCATGAGGTGTTGGTGGTCCAGGACAGTTCCTCCGGAATATCGGTCCCCAGGAACTTAAAACTGGAAATACGTTCAACAGCCATCCCATTAATGTGGATGGAGTCGTGTGTGCCTCCTTTTGCCTTCCTGAACTCCACGATGATCTCCTTTGTCTTGGAGGTGTTAAGGAGCAGGTTGTTGTTTGAGCACCATGTGGCCAGGTGCCGGACCTCCACCCTGTAAGCAGTCTCATTATTGTTGCTGATGAGACCAATCACTGTTGTGTGGTCTACAAACTTGATGAAGGAGTTAGGTACGTTCACAGGCCTGCAGTCGAGTGTGAAAAGGGAGTAAGGCATAGGGACGATGACTTCTGAATGGAATGCAGGGCATAACTTTGCAAGCAAGCCTGCTCTGGCACTTCACGGGCCCACTTAGTGCTAGTCCAAGGGGCCCAAGCAGAATTTTCTCACTTGCCAAAGCTTGGCCCCTTAGTGCTGGCCCTGCACGGGGAGCTCCCTTAGCCTCCACTGTTGATATCACAGTGCTTTTGTTTTTTGCTTTTGATATTTGCTGTTTTTGCTCCATCGTGGTTTTTTTGTTTGTTAATAAAAGTATTTTATTGTTTAAACTGCTGTCTGCGAATGGGTTCTGTATCCGCCATACTGACATAAATCACACACATTTTTTCACTGAAACATTAAAACATTTTAGTGACAGATTAAAAAAAAACACATGATAACAAAAGTAAATAATGTATGGGACTACAGGTATTTTTAATGGAGTTTGTTTGAACAAAAGTATTTTTCTGTAATTTATAACATCAGTAAATAGAGTTTTTCTAAATTGCTAAAACTGGGGCCGAACTACACAATGGGCATTATGGGCACTAGCCCAGTGGCCCATGCACGCTTGGGGCCCAAGCAAGGGGAAGAACATTTTACATAACAGCGTTTCCGTTATATTCATTCTGTCGTGCGCTGTTCTGCCCCACGCACATGGAGGTAAACACACAAAACAGTGTTTCATACTTAGATAGTCTGACTCTTGATTTTGTCTTCACCTTAGCTTTCATTCAGTCGGAAAATATCGGCAGTACTGCCAAGAGAGTGCGAGGTCTGTCTTTCCCGGAGCAGGGATCCCTTCTCTCGGCATCACTCTATACAGTGAGTTGCAGGAAGAAGCAGCAAACATCCTGTCACTGTTATTGACTGTTTGGATATATAAATATGAAAACAGTTCACAAGTAAATATGCACATGGTTACTAGACAGAGGCTGTATGAAAGGATATAGCCGAAATAACTGCTTGACTTCATCAATGTGTAGGTGTATTTATTAAAAACCATTACAAGTACTGAAAGAAAAGTGACTTAATGAGGAGTCAAGAGCTCAACTACAGAAAATACTAATCACAGTAATGATGGATTGTTAAAAATACAAAAAAAAATCAACAATAATAGAAGGTGCAAAGCTGAACAATAGGGTTTCAATAAATCAACCTTAGGGCACGAGGTGAGGGCAGCCCGTGTAGGACCAGTGCTAAGGGGCCAACATTTTTCCCCTCGTTGTATGCACCAACGAGACGAGAGAACGGAGTCGGAAGCACCAGGAGTGACAGGGACGAGAGAGGGAAAAAAAAAAAAGCTATTGGCAGCAGAATCCACGCTCATGGCCAATGACTCCTCCGCTCCCTCCTGGAGGGCCGCCACCCCACCTCAGCCCAGGAGCACGGCATTGAGCTCTCCATCCCAGCCGATTCATCTCGTTCCAGCACCACCGCCTCAGCACCGCAATGCCCTCAGCTGCGAGTGCTCTCCGAAATCATGTCCCTCCTTTCTCCCAGGTTTCGGCACCAATGTAATACAGTTCCAAGTAGGGAAGGAAGGTGCCGGGAAACGTCGAACAATCAATAAAGTTTTGATAAAATAAACAAATAATAGCACGGATGTAAAAGTCCGGCAGCCACAAGAACACAAATACAAACTTAACATATGTCCGGACTCGGTCCTCTCTTGTCCGTTATCCTGTCGCTGATCCTCTTATGCACCTGATCTCCTCTGTGAGACATGCGGGACCAATGTGCGCACAGCTGATTCCCACTATCACTCAAGCCACCGACCCCGCCTCGTTGGCCCACGGCTTTCGCCCCGCCCTCCTCGTTACACTGGTCTACCAGCTAACTGCCAACAATTGAAACTCTTAAGGATAACTCCGCTGCCCACACTCAAACTAGTGTGAAAATGCCTTCTTTTGGATCAACAACCAGCTGCTGCTCAAACTGAAACAAATCTACAAAATATTACAGTTACAATGTTGGTTTTCTACCATCCTCTGTACATCTAGAAATAGATTTGAGACACTAATGAATATGGGTGAAGAATCCCCAAATGTGGTGAGGCAAAAATCAAAAGTGGACACTGCAACTGGCAGACGCTCTGTGTCAAACGGGCAACGGAACTCTGCTCAGAAAGCAGCGGAGCGAATACTTAGATAGTGGGGAAAAAGTATGTAAGCAAGGAACTGTCCAACATCCAGACACAACATATGCCTGAAAATCGTATTGTCATACATGTGGAGGAAAATGATATTTGAAAAGAGTAGTCAGAGCTCATAAAAATGGAACTTTAATGAACTCTTTGAAATCCTTGTAAAACTGAAAGTTCAGTCATTCATCAATTGACCTCTCCCAGCTCGGAGAAACAAATATGTTCTCTCGGCTACTCAGTCTGAACACCTGCAACATGAGAGGACTGAACTTCATTGATAACTTTAATCTGTTTTGGAGTCAGAGACAACTTTTTACAACAGATGGCCTCCACCCAAAAAAACTTGGTTCAAAAGTGTTAAAGGACAATATCCTCTTCTCTCGCAATCCTCCACTAGCAGAGTGTGCCAGTACACTCCTGAATGAAACACATACAACTGGCCTCAGTGACCAACCTCTGCAGTCGTATGGACATTTGGATAACACCATTAGTATTAGTAAATAAACATGACAAACAGTTGTTTTGTTCTCTTTATTTAAAGCTAATACAAAAACGTGTCAAATAAGGTGAAAATTTACTTTGCAATCTATAAAGCCACACAAGCATAATATAACATTTACATTAGGCATATAAGCATTATGACACCCATGTAAGACGCAGGTTAAATCAGTGTCTGAATCAGTGTTTCGATAAGTCAGTGTCCGAAATTGTTATCTCCTTTTCATTCACTTCTTCCCCATAAAGTGGACATTTGAGCATTTGCTATAGAGCTATAGTGAATGAGTGAAGGAGTGAGCTTATTCATACACAGCTTGTGTGTTTATATATTCGCTCCGCCCCCTCTTGCCTACCAACTTTGACGATAATTTCTCTTGTAGGACCGGCTGCGTATATATATGTATATATATAACTATAAAGTCCTGGGGGTATTCGGGAAAGCAGAACAAATTTACTGTCAGCTAAACCCTGAACTCTAGGTTGATTAACCCAATCTTGCTTACTCTGGGTATGTCGGTTCCAGAACACGTTTGAAGAGTAATTTTAATCAACCCTGCCAAAAGATACCTAGAGTTAACGGGCTCTCACAGAAACAACATGCAGACGTTATCAATGGATCACAGATTAAGCGAGTCACCATGGAAACAGCCGGGAAGCTTAACGTTTTTGACAGTAAAACAACAAGTTAATTTCAATAGAAGACTTGAATCTGGATCAGTGTATAAAGTGCCTGATTAAAATCATAAAATTTAATGATTTAAATTATGTGTTTATAAATCTATAAACGCTATAAATGTATAATTTTACTAAATATATCATGACTATCTTTGTTACATAAAGTGTAGATTTGATGAGATGTTTGTAACTGTTATTTTAATGTGTCTACCATGGTATTTTACCAAAATTGTCTGGTGTATATATATATATTTATTCGGTGGATAAAAATCCCACATTAAAAAAATAATCATTTTACATCAAATCATGTGTGCCACAATTATTAGCACCCCTGATGTAAATACTTTGTACAACCTCCTTTTGCCAACAAAACAGCACCTAATCTTCTCCCATAATGTTTCACAAGATGAGAGAATACAGAAAGAGGGATCTTCGACCATTCCTCTTTGCACAATCTCTCTAAATCATCCAGCGACCTGGGTCCTCTCCTCTGGACTCTCCTCTTCAGCTTACTCCACAGATTTTCAATGGGGTTGAGGTCTGGGGACTGAGATGGCCATGGGAGGAGCTTGATCTGTGTCTGGTGAACCATTTCTGTGTAGATTTGGCCACATGTTTAGGGTCATTATCTTGCTGAAAGACCCAGTGACGACCCATCTTCAGCTTTCGGGAAGAGGCCACCAGATTTTGCTTTAAAATGTCCTGGTATTTCAAAGCATTCATGATGCCATGCACCATAACAAGGTTCCCAGGGCCTCTGGAAGAGAAACAGCCCCACAGCATCACCGATCCTCCTCCATACTTCACAGTGGGCATGAGGTGCTTTTCTACATACTCATCTTTTGTGTTCCGACAGACCCACTTAGATTGTTTGTTGCCAAAAACCTCTATCTTGGTCTCATCTGACCAAAGCACACGGTCCGTTTATTATTGTGAGTGAGAAAAGGTTTTTTCCGTGCATGCCTCTCAAACAGCTTGTTGGCATGTAGATAGCGCCTGATCGTTGTTTTGGAGACTTTCTGACCCCAAGATGCTACCATTTGTTGTAATTCTTTCACAGTGAGCTTTGGAGAACTTTTTATTTCTATTACCATCCTCCTCACTATGCGTGGAGGCAAAATAAACTTGCGTCCTCGTCCAGGCTTGTTTACCACTGTTCCAGTTGTTTTAAACTTCTTAATGATTCCTCTGACAGTAGATTATGGGCAGGTGCAGGCGAGTGGCTATTTTCTTGTAGCCATTTCCTGACTTTTGAAGGTCGACACATATCTGCCTTACTTGAATGGTGTGTTCCTTTGTCCTTCCCATGTTGAAGAGTGGATAAGAGAAATAGCCTCTGTGTCACGTCATATTTATACCCCAGGAAATAGGAAGTGATGAATTGCTAATTAAATGTTCCTAGATACTCTGATCAACTTTGTAAACTACTGTAGAAATGACAGAAATACTTCAATTACATTTATTTCCTAGGAATTGTTAGGGGTGCCAATAATTGTGGAACAGGTGATTCTATGAAAAATAATTATTTCTTAGTCAGGGATTTTTTTCCGCCCTTAAAATTCACTTGAGTTGAAGTTTACATTTTTCTACAATTTTTAGTGTGAGTGTATGCTTCTGCGATAAAAATGTAATTTATTTTAAGGCTTTTAACACACCTTAACCAGGGGTGCTAATAATTATGGAGGGCGCTGTACATTTGATCACATTGCTAAATTTGAATGCAGTATTAATCCTCTTTTTGTTCCTTCTGTGTACGTTCTTTTAAAAATCTACCTCTATTTGGTTTTCTGAAAACTGACTTTGCATTGTATCAGCTTTATTTGCAACAGTTGCTGATGTAATGGAGACCACTTAATTCTAGTATCTACTACATTGGTCATAATTTTGGAAAAATGTGTGAAATGCTTTTCAGTACACTACACTATGTATGATAATTAATTTGAAGCAATTGATGAAGGTCTGCTGTGACAGAGGTAAAGGTTTTAAATATTAGGTCCAGTAACATGTCCAATATGTAGCCTATATACAGTATGTCCCTTTCAATAACATACATTCTTTCTCTTAACTTTGTTTTCGAAAAGGTCATGCCAAATATCAAAAGAGGTGGAAACTGTTATCTGTTATCCACTGCTTTGATTGAATAACAGTTTGCGTAGTTGGAGCCTTCTGTGAATTTGGTTAGAGACATAAAGTAGGTTACACATTAGCACCATTCAAAGTTGTCGCACGGCATCAGCATTATCTGGAGACCTCCTGTTATTCATAAATGACCTCCCCTGATCAGTATTCATGTGACGCATTCGCAAGGGATGATTTTCCTCAAATTTACTGATTTATTTCCTG
>CM017895.1:4126490-4405650 GCA_008369825.1 Triplophysa tibetana | reverse complement strand
TTAATTGTTATTGAATTTGTTGCTGGTATTTCTGTTTCTTTTATTAGTTTCAAAATAAGGTGATACTATCATATTGTGAATCTAAAATAGATGTGTGAGAACATAATTTTTGCAGTTTTATTATAGATATTATGTTTTATATTTATTTTGTGTATATTTTTTTTTTTTTAGTCTCTTTCCTCCATTGCCTGGTCAGGAGAGCTTGCTGACAGGGACAGCAAAAATATGAAGGGTTACCGATCGCACACATAAAAGCTACGTACAACAAGTGAGTTGCCTGACGCATTTGAAATTAAACAGACATCCAATTGTCACCTTTCCTTTTGGTCAGAGGCATGTTTCGGCTGGTTATAAAGACATAAGGGGAATTCAGAGACTCAAGATTCAAACCGAATGTGTCCGTCCACTGGTGTGATTGAGATTGTGTTTGCAGAAGCTCACTGTCTTTTGAATTTCATTTTACACCAGCACACACATTCAGGTGACAGACAGCGCAGGCCAGTACATGGTCCGAACCTCATGCGGCTCAGAAGGCTTCAAGAATGTGAAGAAATCCACCCCTGTCGCAGCACAGACTGCTGGGATTTCTGCTGCCGCGGTAAGATGCACAGAAATAAAGATTTATCATACAGCACTAATTGGAGTTAGTTTGTTGAGCTGAATGTGAAATTAAGATTAAGAAAGACCTTATTTCTTATTAAAAAATAGAGTTTTGTATTAAAACAGATTGCAATACACTACACATTTGTTTCAGAGCAATTAATTCAATTCTGTACTGTCATGTATTCGCTTGTCACAACATCAAGTCTGTCATTTGGATGTCGTCCACTGGATGGCAGCGCATTTCTTTCTAGTAATTGATCAGGTCCTGATGGATTGTGAAAGTACAAAGAGCTCTGCTTGTGGTTCTATTGGAGTTCTCTGTCTGATTTATTTTAACATTTTAAGACATGATGCCAGTCCGGAAGGATCCATTTTAATATTAGCAATATGGCCAGTCAAGAACTTAATCAGAGCAAAGAGAAATGCGTTGTCTTCACATGTATGAATTTAACTGCTATCAGACAATAAGACAATTCATCAAATCATTTATTAAATACAATTATTATGCAATAAAATAATAATATGTTATCATTATAAGTTAAATTGATTGGTATTAGACACTAGCCAGGCTGATAAACAAATGCAGACCTGGTGTTATCTTCTGTCAAGGCGTGTGCACCCGATGTAACCGTCTTTAAGAAGTTGGACGCCTACAACGACTCACAGGTGTCTAAGCAGAATGTCCACTGGTGTCTTTCAACAAATTAACTATTGAAATGTTTCATTTAACAGACAGAAAGTATCAAAACACTGTCCATCTTCATTTTAAATTAATTATATTTTATCACATCAAAATTGTATCACAAAGATAAATTATCAAATACATATATTAATGGACGCACCTTTTTAGTGCTAGTATTGTGTAGTTGTTTTCTTTCCTTCTGTGTTTAAGATTATCTGGTATAGCAGTATGCGATCAACTTTTTCAATGATGCTTATACTGACAATCAGACCAGCCATGGATTGAAATAACATCCAGAACTTCCGTTTCATGTTTATACATCCCCCTTGGCTATTTTCATGCAGTTTTTTTTGTTATTTCATCAGTTTTCACCCTGAAGAATCTAATGAGAAGTCTGACTCACAGCAGTCTGTATAATCAGTATATGACTTCTCGCTGATAACCATTCATTTGCTGTATGGACACAAGCGTTATGATATAAATGAGTGGTTTCAGACAGACCTCAGACTCGAAGCCCCGGCAATTTTCTTTTCCGCAGCGATTTATTAGTTTCTCATTATGCTAAATGTCCTGAATTTATGCCTGTTTGTCTTGAGCAGAAGGCGAAGGCGAAGGGGGTCACTTACGTCCGCGTGCTGGTGAAAGGACTCGGTCCGGGGCGCTTGGTGAGTAGCTTTTGGTCTCATCAACAGCTGAGTTATGTGAAAGAAGGGGACAGTATCGCTTCTTCGTGAATTAAGGTGCAATTTATTTGTTGCCATTTAAGAGATATTTTATTTGATTGTAATATGACTGTAATTCATATGTGTTTGGAATGCAAATGGGATGTTTTGAAATAGTGCAGTTATCACCATCATAATTTACTTTACAATGTAACATGTAATGAATGAAAATCAAATACTTTCATTACGCTATTTCACAAACTCTAGCGATAAAAGTGAAAGAAGAAAGAAAAATGAATTCATAAAATTAATGTGGAACATTCTAGATTTTATTTGTCACATACACATTTAACTGAGGTTGCCAGGGTATTGCTATCCAATCACTAAAGTGTATGCAGTTGCTAGTGTATTGTATTGTGGTTTGTGGCTAGGTGATTGATTTCTATCTCAAAAGACCCATTGCTGAAAGTATGTACTGTTTTTGTCTTAGAAAAGTATAGTATATACATTTTAGGCCATATCAAAACTGTATGCACGCACTGGGACATACTTATGCGAAACGGAAGTGGCCATTATTGCATAGACCATAATGTTTACCATAACTATCACATACGCCAAAATATAGCTATTCCTTGCATTAAAGTATTTTTTCACATATTAATTCGTTTGAAATGTTTTCTGTGCAAAGCATCTTTTATTTAATTTTAATGAGTGCAGCATCACTAAACCCCGCCCTCACGCTTTGAGTTCTTGGTAATTGTCACCTGTTATGTGTCCATGGATTCACACTTCGAATTTTCACCTGAAACATCCGGATATTTGAGAATGCTCATTTCAGCATACTGTGATTTGGGACGTACCTATTCTATTTTCTAATACTATTTAGGATGGATATTATGTAAATTGGGACACAGCTCATATTTTATGATAATTAAGGGATAATCCACAGCTAGCTGCGTGTGAGCTGTGGATTATCCGTTTATACCATGGTCAGTTTCCGAGTCAAAGCTTTTATTGATGTTTATACTGTAAATTTAGATCAAACAGAAACGTATAGTTGTTTTGTCAGTTAATTTCATATTTGATCAAACTAACTGGAGCTGCCCATTCCTTAAGGGGTTTTAACGCACACCTTCCAGCAAATCAGAATCGAGTATTCAAACAGACCTTGGTATAATGTTTTAATGCACAACTTCTAGTCAAGCAGAATCAAGTGTTCAAACAGACCATGCTCAATGGTTTAAGGTGGTTATATCCCAGAGGTTGGTTTTTATTAAAAATAGCAGATGATTTTCAGAAACAAAGTTGAAAATTATGAATATACAAACTATAAAATTAGTATTATTTTCACACAACAAGTATTTATACTTGTATATATTTGTACACATCATAACTTGTCCTCAGTTGAGGAGAAAGTTCCACGGATATAATGCACAGACAAAGTTCATCAAACATTACACCTCTGATGAAAGAATTATTGTTTATTTATTCATTTGTTTATTTTCCTATATCTTTTCAGTAGCTTAAAACAATATTTATCAATCTGTCTTTATCAACCGAATGGGAAAGCACAAATTAGGGAGTGTTTATTCAATACTCAAAACTGACCGATGAGTTCTCTAAGCTCAGCTGTGGTCCACATGCTCTCACTCTAAACCACTGGAGGACATTAAGACTGGATAAGGGGGTATAATGAGCCCCTCCAGATCTGAGGGCACGGGGGACTTTAAGATCTCAATAACTCCTTTCATTGAGTCACCTGTACTGTAAAAGAACTGTACATGTTTTAAACTAATCCCTCATTCAAGAACTGTTTTAACAGTATGCGGATGTATATGCTCATTTTGTCATCAGATTTATCTCGTTGCTATCTTGGCCTACATTGATTTTGCTCCCTCTGTCGTATAGTCTGCCATTAAAGGGTTAACCATGGGAGGACTGGAGGTTGTTTCCATCACCGACAACACCCCGGTGCCACACAATGGCTGTCGCCCTCGCAAAGCGCGACGGATGTGAGGAGGAACAAGCCCTGTGTACCCAGATGTTTTGTCGTTTTGTCGCACATCTTCATCGGTGATCCAGTCTGAATAGAGAGACTGAATTATGCAGGTCATCCCTGTTCAGCTTTCAATGCTTTCTATTTTCTTTTTGCAATAACATCTTTAATGACATATGTGTTAGATACATTTTTCAAAATTATTAAAGAGTATTGAAGACTCACCGTGTCTTGTTGGCTGACTTATTGAGCTTCATTTCAGCTTTGAGTGAATGCATACATTTTAAGTACTTTCTAAAGAATTGAGTGTTGGGGAAAAATGTGACAAGCTGTGCTTTTATTTCGGGAAATTGCAACAAAATTATTCCTCAACGTGTGCTTTAAAAGGTATGTTATTTTATATACATGTACAAAATATTTTTAAATAAACATTATTGGTTTATGTACAAGCACTTAATCCGTGCTGAGTCCGTTTCCAGGGTGCAATAGCTACCTATAAATAAATGGACCCTTGTAAGATTATTGCCCTTTCCTACCATTACGTCAGGTGCTTCGTTGCCATGACAACGGCAATTAGCAGGAACTCAGGCAGGCAGTTGAATATAAGTCTGTCCCTAGTACCCATAGCAACCAAGGTCAGGCCTGCAACACACATCTGCTTTCGTAGTAGCCCAGCTTTAGTGCACGCTCTTGCTTGAGGACTGGAAATGATAAAACATTATCTCAGAATTTGGTTGCATTTGAGTTTGCCATCCAAAGGTTGAATATATAAGCTTCCTGCACTATTGTATTTTATTCCTACAGTTGCAGTTTCATTAAAATAAGCGTAGATTTCTCACTAAAACCCCTCACATATGATGCTTCATCATCAGTCCTTTTCCTGCTCTCCTTTCACACCATATAACAATCTCATCAGCGGCAAAATTTGACTCCTACCAGCATTTTAACCCAGATGGCCAAGCATTTCAGATAGCCTGTGTATGCGACAGAGGCTCTGACATGAAACCAGAGTTTCCCTGCTGGGCTTTTGTGGGCAGTGATTAGAAACTAGAGCCAACACGGTTGATTAAATGAAGAGTTAAAAGGTTTGCTCTCTATCTGCGTGTTTGCGAGTCGTGCATCAGAAAGTATTGCTGGCCTTGAAGAACATGTGGTATTATACCCTTTTTCAGCTGGGCTATCAATTGAAATCCTGTTCGTGTTTATTTGTTCCGTGACTTGTATGCAACTATCAGACCGCCAAGTTTCTATTTTCTAGATATGACATTTTATATTATGCTTGGTGAAGATCGCAAGTTGTATTGCTTGGAAATCTTTACAGTTTTATTTAGTTTTCATGTCTGTGGCACAAATGTTGAAGGATGAGGACTTGGTGAAGTTGTATGATAAATAAATATTGCATTTAGTTCCATTAACCAAGGCTTGCATTTAAAATTCTTTTTTCTCAAACCGACCTTTCAGATTCAACAGAGCAACAGATTGCTCTTGAAAACAGCATAGCGGTGAAAGTTCTTAATATGTTATCGTTACACATCTAGTCTTTAAGATGCAATTTGCTCCAAATTGAAGTACCACACAATGTTTTCCTAGTGACAAAAAGGAAATGATTGCATGGAAAGCTTAAATTCATGTATGTTCTAATTTCTTTACATTTACATCTTTGTAGAAACGTTCTATTCTAAGGTGGTATGTTGTTTATGTTGCATAAAACTGTTTGTTTCAATGTGACATTCACTTGAAACGTATCCATTATATTTTGCCTTAGTCATGACGATTTCTTCAGAGCCGGGGGTTAAATCGGCTGTAAATATTAAAGATCCATTTGAAAGCTTGCATGACCTACACCCATGTAACCCTAGGAGCCATATAATGAGAGCTACTCAGGCATCCATTTGCACATATTAGTAACACACACTTTCCTACACTGCTGGGAGAGACCCTGCAGGATATCTGCATTGAATTTGCAATCATAATGTGCGATTTTCATTTAAACGCACATTTATTTAAATACGCTAATCATATGAGAGACACATTAATATTTACCTGCCACGATTTGTCCAGATCCTTTGAGCAATGGACTACTTGCACAACTATCTCCAATTTGTAATTATTGTGGCTTGTGCGTTTCCGGTAATGTTTAGCACACCTACATGAAGATATGCATGAAAGGAATAGTTCCCCTTTAAAATCACCACCTGTCATCATTCACACACCCTGCTGTCAGTTAAAAACTGTGTGAATTTCTTTCTTCTCCAAAATGTTGGTCACAGAAAACCGTTGGTCCCCTTTGACTTCTATTGTAAGGACACAAAACCAGCGCAAGTCAATGGGGACCAATGATTTCCTGTCACCAACATTTTTAAAATACCTATTTTGTGTTCTGCATAAGAATGAAAGTCAGACAGGTTTGAAATGACGAAATGGTGATTGGATGACGGAATTTTCATTCTGAAGGTGAAGCATCTCAATTAGCTTAATTTCAGAAATGAAGCAGTGCTGTGCATTATTAGCGGTTTCTTATTTTGTCAAAGATACTTCAAACATGTTTGGGCTTCAATGACAATTAAATTCGACCATGCAATGATTTGCAAATGCTTTTATTTTGTTAAATGTTCTATTTTGGACTTGATTTCAAATAAACTACCCTTTTTTTCATGCTGGCCGGTCTATAAAAAATACATAGATTATGCAGATTTAAAGAACAACTGAAGTGCAGCATTTAAATGCTTTGTTTTCAGCATTGACAATATCTACTGAAACAGGAAGTTAGAGTGGGATTACATTGAGAAGCCCCTCCCCCTTTTAAAATAATCAGCTTTCAGCAACATTTTGCACACATAAACCAGGAATATAAGGAGACATACTATTATAAAACAGAAGTAAGTCAGGAAATTCAGTACAAGTAGTCCATTACGTCTTTTCAGGCTCATTTAATTGCCAGACTTCTCGCAAGCTGTCAGAGCGCTCAACAGCTCCATATGACAAACCAACTAACCTTTCAAGCGGACCTCCTCCTATGCACCCTACCCAAACCCCTAATTCTGTTCCTCAAATAGGCCTACCTTAGAACAATCTTTACTGCTCTACAGTCCTTTTAAAATCATGATGCACTTTACACACAACAATGGACCTACAGCCATTAAGTATTTGTCCCTAATATAACATTTTATACCGCACTGTAGCCTACTGTATGTTGTACATTTGCTTTTATTATTTGTAGCAATTAGTCTCAGCGGGCCCTGCGACTATACGTTTATAGAATGCGGTTAAACGTCCCGAATGCCAGATGGAAATTCTATTTTGATTACAGAATTAAGGCCGCTAACATCTTTGACATTGTTACATTATTTTTCCGACGTTAAACTGAACAGTAAGATGCATTACTGGAACGAGAGTCCGGGGGCTTTTCAAGAAAGTGAAAATGGAGTAATATGCAATAAGTTCTACAGAAATCACTAAATGAAAAGGGTCAAATGATCCACGAACTCATGCTGATGGAGACGTAATTGACATATTTTTCTTTCTTACAGCAGTCCTAATTCTTAAAGGTAAAATTCAAGTAGGTACATGTGAGGGTATTAAAAGCAGAAAATCCAGCTTCATGTAGAACTTGAGTGCTTGATAATGGGCTTCCATCCAATTATCCGCTTCCAAGAATGTAGACATATAAGTTGTAATTTTCTGTAAAGGCAGGATGTGGACGTTGGGGAAAAAAGGATAAAGTAACAAAAAAAAAGATGTTAGAGGAACTGTGATGTGCGCCGCTGGATATTTGTCGATTTTGTGGCATTTTTGGACCACAGGAGTCGGTCCTAATGTGCTGGCCTTTAGAAAATGTTGAAGCCGGCTCGGCAGAAGCATCTTGAGATGTCCGCCTTTTTGTTTTCATCCAAAAATTTCCCTTATTTCCCCTCCCTCTCCCCGCTCATGCTTTTAGCAGCTGCTGGCGATGGTACATTATCAAAATGGAATAGGACGCAGAGAATGAAAGATTAGAATGCTCATTGGCTATTTAGTCAAGAAGCCTAGTGCCCACTTGAGCTCCATTTGGGCGCTCTTACCTGTCCTGCTGCACTGAATAGCATCTTTGTTCTACAGACCAAGAGCCCGGCAAGATGGTAAAGCCGCTGGGGTTTAGAGAACACAAAGCATTGTTATGAGATAAAAGACACATTTCCTAGAAGATATTATGAATAATTTGCAAACCGGGGACAGGCACTAATTGTTGATACATTATATTAATGGCTAGTCTTTTGTCGACCTATTAGGCTACTGGCCTTTTACAGAACAGCCTGTTTGGCTTAATGTAGCATAATTTACTAGTTTCTACTTTCTGGAGAAGTTTGGGGCGATGGAGCGGGAAAAAACAAACGCTTGTTGAATCTGAACCTTCAGCTTAATTAACTTTGTATAAAATATATAAATCACTTTACTGTGACAAAAACACATTCATTTAAAGATTTAAAGCATCATTTCAAGGTGAACAGGTGTTTTCGATTTATGATCAAATGAAATTTCTGGAGAGTGCGAAATTCCCCCGTGTGACTGAAACACCAACGCAATCGGTGTGAATTGGCAGCAGCCAAAACAAACGCTCTGCATGCAGCATTTGGTTTGTCTAAAAGGTCCAACGAGGGATTGCTTGGATGATTAGCCATCAAAATGACAGATCCCTGTTGCTTAGGAACATGACGAACTGCATGAATTGTTGCATCGCTTGATCTCCTCCAAGCAGACTCGTGGTGACAGCACTTGTTAGTTCCCTCTTCGACGTGTGTGTTAAGGTACATTTAATGCACTACATCGGTTTGCTGCTAACCGCGGTGCTTTTCAATGCAAACACAGCACTGAGGCTTCTAGCGAATATAATTCGAACAACCTATAATGTAATTTTTAAGATTCATTTGTTAATATTTAATTTCTTTGAGTGTGGCATAAGTCGCATCCACGCCTGTATATGTGGACTGTCCTGATACTCGCAAACATTTCTTTCTCGAGTACTAGCAGCTTTGTGATGCTGGTTGCCATGGTTACCTATTGGCACCAAACAAAAGGGGGAATAAGGAGGAGGAGGGGGGAAACCTAATGAAAGTGGGTGACTGGCCTTGCTTTTTGTGTTTTGTAAAATTTTGTTAACAGGACAAAGGGCATAGTGAGTTTGCGGTATATGTAATTCAGTAAAGAATGTAAGATACAGAATTTTGACTTTGCAGGCAGGCACCATTCGAAATAAGCATTCTTGTTCTGGTCCTCTTTACATGATTTGCTTAAATATAATGTTTTCTTAGAATTGCACTTAATGATAACAGTACGTCAATCTATTTCTGTTTACAGATTGTTAAATTGTAAGAAGGGCAAAAAATACTCCACACTCTGATTAAAATAATGAAGACATAAGTGAAAACCCCTTTGGGGGCATGAAGGTTGTTAGTGGATTATAGTGGTAGATTAAAGTGGCCCTGTTAAAAGAGCGAGAATGCTTGAGCCAGTTTACTAAACACATCTTAAAATGCCTCTTAGAATTTATAGTATTAAAATGATCAAGAAATAATGAATGCTTGATTGTATAATTAGAGCTCAAGGAAAGAGTTTGTAAATAAGGCCATTTGTATACAAGTTGAAGACAACTATATAATCAATTTTAGAAAAATAACCTTAAAAGTAGAGTTTATTTTATATTATTTATAACCAGGAAACTCAGGGAGTCTAGGGAGTGAATTTAAAGGGATGATGGAGTTCCAGTTCAAAATGTAGAGGATTTTCATCTTTTATCCACAGAAAAGCTATGCAAATTTCACAGTTTCATAAACAAATATAGTGTGATTTTATGCATACATTGAAAATAAGAAACACGTCCCCAAGACCAGTCACGGCAGGGAATCTCATCAATGTCCACCATTGTAAGCGCATGATATAATACTTATTCTGATCGCCACTTACAACAAACAAGTCAAAAATCCTTCAGTGCTTGTTATAGAATTGTATTATTAATTTACATTGATTTTAGAATAGCTTCCTGTGGAGAGGTCATAAATTGTATACGAAATAAGGAGTATAACTGTAAGTTAATTACAGATGTATATAATTTCCATTATTAAACTCGTTCTTAATTAATATTACTTTTTGGTGACGTCATCAAAAACACTCCTCCCCTGTCGCGGTGACGTCATTGGGGCTCTCGTGAAACAGCCGGGCCACCTGTCGGTGGAGTGAGCGTCGCCTTTAAGAAGCTCGTGCAGGGTGAGAAGCGGAGCTGTCCGCGGCACATGGTGCTGTAACACGCCGAGACGTTCAGAAAACGCAAAAGAAGCGCTGCTTACGCCGGAGAAAACGGGTTGAAATGAAACCGGTGGAGAAATACATCGCTTTTAGTATGTAGCTATCACATTTTCTCCGTTTTCTAAGCATGTTGACGCGATGTCATCTGTGTGTTTGGCGTGGGAGTGAGTGCCAACGACATCGGTGGACGTAGCAACAGGTAGTTTTTCTTTAATTTGTACCATTTATTTTGATTTTATTGGGTTGTTGATTTCATTCGGACGTTCTAAGGTCATCTGTGAGTTGTGTTTTATAACAGAAAGGAACAAATCGAGAGTTTTAAATTCAACGTTGTTTTTCCCCCGTTTCTTTTCTTAAAGGACTTCTTAGTGTTTGTATTACTCGCGACGATTATTGTAATTTAGTCCTTTTGAAATACAATCAAGTTTTTGGAATCTTGTAGGATTTGAATGATTGTCGTTGTCTTTGGCTCAACGCCTGCCATTCCCAGTGCACAGATTGAGTGATTATGTCCATTTGGTGAATTTACATTTTGGCTGTTATGTAGTGTTGCTGTATGATGCTATCTTGTGTTGGTACTTTTATTTCTGGTTATGTGCATATGCATAATTTAAAAGGTAACTTTTCTGTTTTTGAAGGAACGTCATCTTTAGAAACAGAAATTGCCCTTTTCTATGTCACTGACAAAACAATATAGTTTGTCTGGTGAAGGCCCCGGGTTGGTTTTCAATTTCTTTTTTTTCAGTTGTCCTCACGTTATGTTCATAGTCAAAGCCAGTTTAATTAATTTTTTAAAGTTTGTGGTTTTCCATCCGAAAAATACACTTCTGAAAAACATATGCCTAAATATGCAAATGCACCTTTTCAACCTATGAGAGTTATTATGCATTGTAAAAATGATTCTAAATATTTTTAATTACAGATTTCTGTTTCCCTTAAAGATATTATGTTTGTGAGAATACCTGGCACAATTGATCTGGTTGCAGAAAAATCATTATTTTTTATTGTCATTACCTTTCTGCATCTTCCATTATTGCTTAATTGTTATACACGCACCTTTTCAATCATGCATTTCTATCACCTAATTGCAGCACTGCATATATCTTTCTTGCTGCTTAATCAGCATGACACCAACAGAAATAGGTGGTTTCCCATATGGCATGTCTATGCATGTACACCCAACTTTGAAGGGACGTGCTTTTGAAGAAGCAGGCCTTTTGAACCCCAACATGGCGTTTGAAAAAAAGAAGATCAAAACTTTATAGAATGTGCTCAAAGAGGGGACATATTTGATGTGGCATTACAATCAAGCTTGGAGGAGGACCCGATCTTGCCCTATGGTCTCTAAGGGCACAGAGGTGCAGGGACAGGATTTGATCCACTTTTCCTAGACCCAGGTGCTTTTAAAAGAATGCAATAGCTGGATTCAGGTAAAAACCTCTTCTTATATAGAACACGTTTAAAAGGAGATATAATTAAGTATCTGGTTGCTTTGTGCAACAATCTGTAATTGGGTGTGAATTTTTTGCAACTAGGAAAGGTGTAAAAGCTTTAAATCATGATATAAATCATTATGTGATTTAAACCAGTCTACATAAATCATTATTAAAATAAATTCACATTTAATTTGCCCATAAATTTACTGTAATGTCTGTTACCAGGTCTTCTGGGTTTCATTTCTATGTTTAAGGGAAATGAAAAACTAAGCGATGGATAGTTGGCTACATATGGTTAGGACACTAAATAACATTATCTTACAAAATGATCATATAATGTGATCATGCCACTGTCACAGGGTTTATTTCAGGGTCATGTCTGGCGGATGGAGCCCCTAATAAGGAGATGTGTCACAGGAGAAGTCTTCGCTCAAAGCATTGCAGTAGAGGTGACACCCAGATGAGAATTCTCATATGTCCTTACTCAGAAGAAGGTAAACACTCCTCATGCAACAGACTTATAAACTATAAAAAATATACACTAATTTAAAACACCATTTATTTACCATAACTTTGTTTTCAAACTTGTTTATGACTCATTCTTCTGTGGAACACAAAAGAAGATATTTTGAGAACTGTCTAAGTGGTTTTCTGTCTATACAATGAAAGTCAATGGGGTCCAATGTTGTTTGGTTCTTCAGACATTATTAAAAATATCTTCTTTTGTGTTCTGCAGAAGAAATAAAGTCATATGGGTTTAAAAACACTGGAAGAGTGAGTTAATGATGAAATAATGATTCTGCTTAAGTCTACAAAAGGCGGACACATATGGTTAAACCAGAAAACGTCGTATCACTGCTGTGTAATTCAAGCCAGTTACTTCATTGCTTTTAAATGGAAGACCCACAAGAACAAAAAGGAAAAAAGGTTTTCTTTTTACCAGACAGCCTTGTTATACTTTATATGATCTAAATGAAAGCAGAACTATATGTCTGACATCTTCGGAACTGTGAACTAAAGACATCACCATAAATCAAATATTAAAGATTGGAATGTTATAGGTTTTTAAAAGACAAATTTAAAAAAAAACTTTACCAAAAAATAAAAATAAATAAAGGTAATGCCCTATGTTAAAAAAAATGTACCATACGTTTTAAAATATAATATTAAAAAGATAGTGTTGCTAGGACTTTATATCTGATGGTTTTGAGAAAAATAACGAGATTCCAAATTTGAGATGAAAGACAATATTTGTGGGGTTTAACATTAATATTTCCCCTTTATATGCATTCACTGGAGTTATTCAGGTATTGGAATTAGCAACTGTATTTTTAAGGAAAACAACTGTGATTTAGCCGAATCACTGACTCGAATAAGCTTAAAAGAAATGCAACTGACACCTAATGTACTAGTGAATTAGAACTGCCACATTAAATTTGTTTGCGCATAACTGTGAACATGCATTCTTTAAATAATTCTGCTAAGTAATTATTTCAGTGGGAGGTGGTTTCATTAATATGTTGGTAAAATTCGACCTCAGTAGAACAGAATATACAATTTTGCTGTGTATGTTATACAACGTGAACATGAGCAACGTGAGCAGTTCTTCTGTTGATCTTTCTGAATTGTTTGGATAAATAACAATAGGACTAAAAGATTGACAACATTTATATTATCAAACTTGTTAATGATAACACGTCACCCTCTAAGCCAAGAAGGGTATGTACTTGTTTGTTCCTTTTACTCATGCACGTTAATTGATTTTTTTATCCGATCATCCTCTGACAGGCATCTATTAAACAAACAGACAAGTGTTTTTGTGTATTTGTGCATTGTGTCTCACGAATAGGTTGACAGTTAAAAAAATAATGTTTTATTTTGCCAGGCATTTCCACTCAGTGAGGAGGAGGAACTTAATTAAATGGATATAATAAAGACCATGTTAGACCATGCTTTCTCAGATCTCTGTGAGTAACAAGCTGATGAAGCATTGTAATCACATTACAGTAAACGTAGAGAATGTTGCATGACTTTTAAAGCAAACACCATTACAGTATAAGCACAAAGTTTTTGTTCTTATTGCTTCACAGAATTGTTTCCATTTTTTCAATTTTGACTTAATTTATTCAAGATCTGCCCTGAGGATGAATTCAATCCACAGCTTAAAAACAAACCATTTAATAAATAAAAATTGAATGAGAGATGTGGATGTTTGATGCCATGTCATTCCACAGAAATCACAAAAATGTATACTTGATAACATAATATCTGTTGTTTCCCTACTCCTGAACATTTTGAAATAAGAGTCAAAAAAGGAATAGTGGTTCTAGAGAATCGATAATTCCTTGAAAAGATATTCTATGAAAATCCTTTCCATTCTTACATTTTCCCTCTTCTGTCATTCAATCCAACACGAGTGCCTATAGAGAGTTTCTCTCTATTCTCCTCACAAAACAGACTAATTAAACTATTCTTCTGAAATAGGCAGTCCGGTTGTTGTATTTAACGGTGGACACAATTTTCAGAACAATATTTCTGTTGTTTGTATTGTTCGCCTTCTCATTTCAGAATGTGTGTGCAATGGTTCATGAATACCAAGTCAACCAACTTGCACAAGTGCTTATTATGAACGTTAGTGTCTATTCAAACCACACGATTACCAACCTATAACCACTTTTACACACAATGCTTTAGTGAAAATTGTGTGGAATGCATCTTTATTTACCAAACGGGTAGAATAAATTGAAATGTAATATCGAACGGGTCAGAAAGGCTCCCGTGGATATAAAAACGGATGCGGACAGCACAGACTGCCTCTGGAAAGGGCATGGAGATTCAATGGCTTAACATTATTAACTCCACCCCCTTTTTTCTGATCCTGTCTTCAAGTCAACGTATATTAAACAAGTATTTTACTGGCTCCTGGTATTTTTTCTTCATATTTGTAATGTTTCATACCCTTGTGTTCCATGTGCACTTGGTTCTAAGGTTCTGTTTTTTGGGCACCTTGGAAGACTAGTGATTTTGTTGTTGTAAAGTCACCAGTGCCGACAACAAGTCACAGTCTTCCTCAGTGACCACAATCCACTCACCTTGACCTTCACTCGCCCTCGACAGACGATCATCATGAGCGGTTTAGGGACCAGAAGACATTGATTATGATGGATCAAAATGATAATAAGGTACTAGATCTTGGCATTGGTAAGCAAAAATCATAATTTAATAAATTTTACTTCAATCATTTTACTTTCAAAGCGGCTTTCCTTTTTTTATGTTGTTTTGGTCTCCAAATAAAGAATAAATTTAAAACAAACGCCTCTATTTTTGACAGTTTGAGATTGGAAGCTCCTTCAAGTGATAGTTCGCACAAAATTAAAATTATTTAATCTATTACCAAAACCTGTCAATGACTTTTTCTTTTGCGGAAAACAAATGACAATATTTGGAGAAATGTCCCAGTGGTTTTGTTCTTATTATGAAAGTCAATGAGGTGTTGTTTGTTTACTTACGTTCTTCAAATATCGTAGCTTGTCTTCTGCAGAGTCTTACTGAGGATAGTAATACAGGTTTTGGATAGACCTGGGGTGAGTAAACGACAAAAAAATGGTAAACTACCCCTTTAAAAAAACAGTTATGCAAATGCAGGATGAAATGCAATATTAGTACATTTAAGCAGTATTAGAGAGAAGGCAATGGCACGAATTGTTTTTAAACATCTATGAAAGCCAAGCTTTGGTAATAGACAGAAATGGACTGGGAAATGGTAAGAACTGCAGTTGCAAGCTGAGCATAATACTGCAACAAGAGAAGGAATATTCACTCAATGTAGGCCTACATCAGCATCTAATAGTTTTGATTAAATGGCTTATGGTTTATAATTGAGCTCTTGAAATAAAAATCCTATACGTTTTATATAGATTTGTAACAACATTTTGATGAATGCTTATTTATCACACAGCTGTGACCCAATTCCTAAGAATGACAACAGTATTCTCTGCAACATTACTAAACTATACATTCAATACTTTAAGAGTGTAGGCTATTTTACATTTGCAGTTTTTGCCACCATGAATTCATATTTGCCCTTTCTAACATAAATTGTAAGCTTAAATCTTGAATAGCATTTGGTTATACCCACATTATGTAATACCCTTAAATTGTTTAAAGGATCATCAATGTTCCACCATTGATATGACACAATCAATTTGAAACGATATCGAAAAACAACGACATTTCAGAAAAATAAATCACTATACTACGCTTTGTAAACCATCCATACATTAAAATAGCACAGATGTCGTTAAATCAATAATATAAACACATAAGTTAGGTTTTAATATTTTAATCAGGCATCTGGGGAGCCGACTGAATAGGAGCTGCGCAGAAAGATCGCATGAACATCATAGCTCCGCGACAGCGCATTATAAGTTAGGTTTAAAACCAGTCTCGCGGTAATTGATGTCATACATCTAACAAACTGCGCAGGGACAAATGAGATGCAGACACCCATCGACAGAAACGCATCCCGAGGGCTGGTCTGAATCTGAATCCAGACAAACCATCTAGGGATTGGGATCCAAGGCAGGGGGATCAGATTGATCGACTACGAAAAAACAGTAAGTTTAGAGTTATGATACATACTACAAAACAAAAGCGTCCAGGCTTTCGTGTTTTTCTGGGATGTGTGCCGGTTATGTGGATGTTAAAGAGGCTCGCTGAAACTTCTGAGGAGTCTGCTAGCGGCTACTTTGTAACATTAGCAGCTGAGCTAATCTAATTTAAACGAAAAAAACATAAACGAAACCCCGAATTTTAGAGATTTTCACCACTGTATTTAATTTCGCCTGGTGGTTTTCTTAAAGAAACGCTGAAAATGTTCATGTTTACTAGAGAGTTACCAAAGTTATTAGACATTGAGCTCAGAAAGTTTTGCTGTTTATTATTATTGTCTCGAAGTTTCTGTCATGCAGTTTGCGATTTGTCTCTTAATTAAATAGGTTTGACAAAATGTCACACAAATCTTACAAAAATTACGTCTGTTCTTCCTAATCTATTGCAGCATTAGTCAATATTAAGGGTAAACTTACAAAACACTATACAGCACAATTACAAGGAAATAAACAATTAATATTGCAATTCATGTGGCAACTCATGACGACATTTATATGTAACGTTAACGAAAGTTTTTTTAGTATTCTAGCCAAATGCCAAAAGACATTTAAATTACACGGAAGTTACCTCTTAATGCAGATCACATTTAATGGGCTGTCACACTTTATGGTCTCTTAAACAGTAAAGCTAATAACTACAACAATTCATTAGAACAGCAAAAATGTATTGAGCAACATAACAAAATATTGTAATATCCATCAAAAATGAAATTGAATTCGGTAATAGAAGTCGCAAAAAAAATCCAGTCCGTTTTAAAGTAGATGTTTCAAACTATTATTCAAAACCACAGCTTGTAAAAACACATTTTTGCATATCTGGGCTTAAAACCTTATAGTTACAATAAGGCCAAGTTCTACAGTGTTTTATCTCAATATATTAATTATTCAAAACAGGCCTGTGTGATATTGAAGAAAAATGTGGTATGATACTGCTGAAAGTTTGTAAAATCTATCACAAATATTAAATCATTAACTAAAAATTATATAACCATTGTACATGTTTAACACAATTCCTTGGAAAAGAAAGCATCACATGAAAGTGAACGGCCATGTTTTACTGTTGCTGACTTGCTGTACATAAAAATTGTCAAATTCTAATGTCATTTTAACTATTTTTTATATTAGTTTGGTATTATAACATCTTTGCTTGCTCACACATCCCAAGTATTAAAATCGTTCTGTTTTTGCAAACCTTTGTGATGAGCATGTTTTTTTTAATTGCGATAATATTTTGCAACCCTGTAAAATATTGAAATGGTTGTAGTTGTGTTTAACTGAATCTGTTAAGTACATGGTTTAGAAAACCCGTTTTTGTAATCACTAATAACTATGTTGTATGATCATTTATCATTGTAGGACAGTACATTTTATTTCATATCTGAAATGTGTTTTTTGTAGCATGTTGTTAAAGGTATTAAAGTCTGAATACCATTGATCTTGTTTAAATGTTTTTTTTATATTCTATTAAGTGGCTGTAAGTTGACCAAAGTTGTCTCAGACCTCTGAAGTCATGAGGGACTGCTAAACAGATCAGCGATGTCTCCAAAAGGAGTCGGCCAGAGCAAGGTGGAGGAAACCGCCGTGCAGGTGGCCGTCCGGGTGCGACCACTTTTGCCCAAAGAAATTCTGCACAACCATGAGAGCTGCATCACGGCAGACCCAGAGGAGAGGATGGTCACCTTGGGCAATGACCGCCACTTCCACTGTGACTTCGTCTTTGAAGAGAGCTTGACCCAGGAGGATGTGTACACCGACTGCATTCAGCCCCTCATTGAATCCTTCTTTCATGGTTTCAACGCCACAGTTTTTGCCTATGGGCAGACAGGCTCGGGCAAAACCTACACCATCGGAGAAGCCGACATTTGTGAGTCTGTTTTAAAAAAATGCTTTCATATTCGAGGTATATCGACTTGAGTATTGTGACAGCCACGTGTTTTGTAAACAGATCACAATCGTGCCGTTCTTCGCTTCCTTATAGCATATTATTAATTGGGCTCAATCTAGACCAGACGTGATTCACAAGGCTATGAAAAAGCTTGTCTGTGTCTTGTTAAAATGCTTCCATGAGTTGGCACGCTATCGCCGCCAGCAACACCTCCCCCGGCTCAGTTGCCACCCTTCCCCTTGCCATCTGAGATCTTGCTTTTCAGCATTCTGCCGCTCCGAGTTATTCATTAACCTGCTGTTGGTTTTTTGGCTGCAGCCGCTTTGAGGGAGGATGAACAGGGCATCATTCTCAGGGCCGTGGCCGAGATCTTTAAACTGCTGGACGAGAATGACCTCATCGACTTCTCTGTTCGAGTTTCCTACATCGAGGTTTACAAAGAGGTCTTCAGGGACCTGCTGGAAGTGGAGACAGCCAGTAAAGACATACATATTCGAGAGGATGAAAAGGGGAATGTTGGTAAGTTGTGGACTGGACTTGAATGAAACGTGAATACAATATATACATACAGTAAACCTTTATCCCAAAAATTCTTAAAGCAAGCCTGTTCCAATATACAACAAGCACATGTTTTAGAGAAAGAGGGTTAAGCGTCTATTCAGGAAATCTATTGTGTTTCGCTGCAGTGCTGTGCGGTGTAAAGGAATGTGAAGTGGAGGGGCTTGATGAGGTTCTCAGTCTCTTAGAGTCCGGAAAGACAGCCCGCCACACAGGGGCCACCCAGATGAACCCTCACTCCAGCCGATCCCACACCATCTTCACGGTGTTGATGGACCAAAGGCGTGGATCTTCACGAGGAGCGAGCGGAACCGTGCAGATCCTGTCTTCCAAGTTCCATTTTGTGGACCTAGCTGGATCAGAGCGCATCCTTAAAACTGGCAACACTGGTGAGCGGCTAAAGGAAAGCATTCAGATCAACAGTGGGCTTCTCGCTCTCGGAAATGTCATTGGAGCTCTTGGGGACCCTAAGAGAAAAGGCACCCATATCCCATATAGAGATTCTAAAATCACCAGGTACAGATTTTTTTTACTCTTTTGAAACATTTACAATGAATCAGTGCTGTTTGTTGCACCAAACTGTTACTGATTTGCAGCCTATTGTTCTTAGGATCTTAAAGGACTCTCTCGGAGGCAACGCCAAGACACTCATGATTGCCTGCATAAGCCCCTCATCCTCAGACTTCGACGAAAGCCTCAATACCCTCAACTACGCCAAGCGAGCCCGCAACATCCAAAACTCAGCTACCATCAACTGCCGAAGAGAGCCGGACCGCGTCGGAGGCCTCGAGCTCCAAATTAAAGCGCTTAGACGTGCCCTTGAAAACCGTCAGCGATCTGAAACCCGCATCATCGCTCGCTCAGACCCCGGTAAAAGACTGAGGCCCTTCGAATTGGACGTGGGGAAGCTCCAAGCAGAGAGCGCCCACTACAGGACATGTACAGACTCGGCCTACAGACTCTTTACAGAGCTGCAGGGAGAGGGAACGCTGAACGCTAGTCAGCTGTTGAGGGTGAAGGAGTGGCTTTGCGCTGTGGAGGAGGAAAGGAGCGGGCTGACCTCAGCGTCAGGTCTGGACAGTGGCATTGAGACCAGCTCTACTGAGGACAGCTCAGCGCTGAAGAAGGGACGGGCACCGTTTAATAACCAGGTATGCTGCTGGAAGTTGATCTTTGAATATTAAACAGCACCAGTAGTGTCACTAGTTTCTTCATCTGGCAGTGGGTTGACAGATGGACAGAGATGGGATGTAACACGCTACATTTTTTTTGTTACATTTACTTGAGTCACATTTTAGAAAATATGTACTTTGAAAGTAAAATGAAGAGTGTACACTTTTTTCTCTTACTTGAGTAAATTTCTAATAGAAAATCTGTACTTTACTTCGTTACATTGCATGACATTCCTTCGTTCCTTCATTTTAAAATATGCACTTTAAAACGAGTTGTTTATTTCAAGGTTGTCATCTCTTTTTAAGGGCATTCACGAGTGATTGATTCTTTTAAGTCGATTCTTTTGAAAGCATTACTTGAACAATGGGCAAAACCATTTGAATAGGCTAATGAATCAGTCCAAATAATTTGTTCAGTTTGCAGCACGATCTGAAATTATCTGAAGCGGCGGATTACTCACTCCTCATAGCGCAAAACTTAAGAACACCAAGAACACAAAGAGCGTTGGATAAAGTGGATTGAATATTTGAATCTATATATATACAATCAAAACAGCAAATGTGTCATATTGCGAGCAATGATAAATGTCCGTCATATCCGTGCGACCTGGTCATCAATCACAGCAACATGTCAGACACAGATAAGTGTGCTTGCAGGAATATACATTTAAAGAACAGAAGGAAGAAAACTTGTTGATGGGTGTGTGGTTCATTGTTTACTGTTTATTTACAAGAGCGTTTCAAAACATACACGTGACACAACACGGGAAACATGAGCTCTGTCAAAACTTTGTATTTCATTTAAGAGAGCACTGCAAGTTTTCTTGATCATCTTAGGAAATTTAGTTAATGCATTTTAAACGCAAAACTATGCAGGTTCAGTTAGTTTGACATGGCAATTATTATAAATAAGTTGTCTAAACTACATTAACATCAAGACTATATGAAATTTTTAGACACCATTTTCTCTTCTGTGTTTATCCCTTCTTTAATATCTGTGTGTATATTGCAAAGATAGCTGCTCATGATGATTAAAAATATTGATTAAAATGTAATATTAAAATATTGCCGTTAATATTAATTTTATGAGTAGGCCAGCGCTATATAATCAGATACAAAGTAACTAGCTTCTTGAGTAGTTTTTTCATTGCATATTTTTTACGTTTTTAAAGTATTTTTTAAAATAGTGACTTCATTTTACTTGGGTAACAATTTCTCTAGTTACTTGTACTTTTACCTGAGTAAAGATTTTGGCTACTCTACCCACCTCTCCAGACAGATAGTACCGCCCTAAATTCGCATTATAGGTTAAGCCAATGTAATGCTTAAGGAAAATCTGTCTTTTTCTGGGCAATTTGCTTACAAATAACTATCTTATTTAATAGTTTCAATCTGCATATTATTTTTGGATAAGAAAAAAAATCTTTGCACTGCTTTATATTTACAGTTTATAATAAAGGTAATGATAATGTATCTTGACTAATCATTTTTTTCAGATTATTTTGGGCTGTTTGATTATATTTAATGCTATTTGAAGTAATACTTTGATGTATGTTGACTTACTTTGAGGGTGTAGATTAGAACATTCACTGATGCTCAAGAAGCATGAGTGAGGGGTATGCAAACGTTTGAACTAGATGTTTAGTGTTTTTGGCTTTAATACTAACATTTTTTAAGTTCTGTAAGGGACATTTAAATGTATGAGCGGAACTGAATATCATTCTCATGTCAATGGGTTTTTTTATGGCAAAGGAGGAAGTAAAAGCAGATTGGAGCTGTGATCGAGAAAACGGCATTTCTCAGCTGCAGGCTCAGATACAGCAACTAGAACAAGAAAACACAGACTTCTTGGCCGCGTTGGAAGATGCCATGGAACAATACAAACAGCAGGTGAGTGAAGCATCTAACAAAAAAATCAGAAAATGTCTTGCAAAAGCGTCTCAATAAAGAAAGACCAGCTGCAAGCTGTGCTAATTATATGTGCGCTGGTCTGTGTTTGTGAAAGACGGGACACATTCATTGAATTCAGTTTAATTCTTATAGCGCTTTTCACAATTGAAAAATTGTTGCAAAGCTGCTCAACTGAAAAGACATTTTAGCACACTACAGAAGGACAAAAAAGCCGAAAAATGATGCGGAGATATATAGATAATTGTGGTCGTGTGACGTGATGTCTCTCGGGTCTGTCTTAAGAAATTATAGGCACGGAAACTGTAGAACTGTTATGGAAAAATGGACTTGATATGAAACATACCTAAACACATTTTGACCATGGATTAAATAGATTTGTATTTATTTGTTCCACTGTTTTTGAGCAACTTCGTACTGCATAATTCCTACATTGCAAAAAAAGTAATTCTTAAACATGCGCCTATTATGACTGTTACAGCAATTTAGATGGTAACTACAAACCTGCATGTGGTACAAACTAGGCGACACCTACTGAGATACAGATACATTTCGACCACACTTGCAATCCTATTACCCATTTTGGGAAAACAAGATTTTTTTTTCTTTTTTTTAAATCCCAGAAGCCCAAGTATTTACTTTTTGTCAAATAATTTGTCTCTCTATAACAGCTTTAAAAACGGCATGTTCTGGATGCTATTACTAGACATCGTTCTTTTTGGTTTTCTAGAGTGATAAGCTACAGGAGCAGCAGGATCTAATAGCTGAGCTTCACAGTCTGTTAGCCCAGCCTGATGGAGGGGGGCTCGTGCACTTGAGACACAGACCTCACACCGCCCCCATCAACTCTCTACTTCAAACATCTGACGGCACGGGACATCTGACTCCTCCCTACGACGCCGATGGAGGCAGAACCACCAACAGACAGGTAAATAATACGTTTTGATTTGTCTTGCAGTGTCCTCAACCTCAAACAAGAAATGTGGAGATGGTGGTCTAGTGGGTTAAACCACTGAACTGGTAAATCAAAAGGTTGCTGGTTCGATCCCAGCAGCCACCACCAGTGTATCCTTGAGCAAGACACTTTACTCCATGTTGCTCCAGGGGGATTGTCCCTGTAATAAGTGCACTGTAAGTCGCTTTGGATAAAAGCGTCTGGCAAATGACTAAATGTAAACAGGCGTCAGCTTTAATTAAAGGTGCAAACCACAGCTGCCGCCACTGGGGCTGAGCTGTTAAGAGTAAACAAACATCTTGAAACTTTTCTCGCATTGCCATGTAAAAATCAGAATGAGGTCACATGTACACATTTGATGCTTATTTTTGTCACTTGCTTTATAGCGATAAAGTTAAAGGTGCTGTGTATAATGTTTTGGATGATCTATTGAAGTTCAATATAATGTCTTCTGAGGTGTGTAAAGACCTGACATAATGAAGTGTCATGTTTGAATTACATTAGAATGTATGTACAAATCAGGGCCCCTTGAATGGAATAAAAAATTTTGTTTTACCGTAGCCCCAAATGGACAAACTTCTCTACATAGCATGTTTCGTAAATACGTTTTCTCCTTCGGCAAAGAAACGAAAATGTGACCAAATGTTTGTCTTCGGTCAGCCACCGTAGTGTTCAAAATGGAGGGGGGAGTGAGCCGTTGGTTGCAATTCACAACCTCAGGACTAGATGCTGCTAAATTCCATATACTAGACATTTACATTTATGTATTTGGCAGACGCTTTTATCCAAAGCGACTTGCATTGCTTTATCCCATAGATTTTACATGGGTATTTGCAATCCCCTGGGATCGAACCAACAACCTCGCGTTGTTAACACAATGCTCTTACCACTGAGCTACAGGAAAGCTAGCTCACATTTAATTTGTTCACAAATGAAAAATATTTCATGGCATATCTACTGAATGAAATGTTAATAATGCTGTTTTTGTTGTTTGTTATAACTGTTTTTAGGCTGGAATGGGCGTGTCAGTTAATGGCAGCTCATTTCTAGACCATGCGCAGTGGGAGAGGGGCTTTGAAAACACTCACTGCGAGACCTTTGGGAAAGGAGCGAGTTGTGATGGTGAAGATGGACCCATCAAAGCCTGCAGAGACCAACTCAAGTATGGGTGATCACATTATTATATACCAGCATTGTTTAGATCCCTTGTATCCAAACTGTTTACTGTTATCAATAGATCCATCAATGTTACCTGGACAAAGAAAGATTCCCCAGTACATCAAGGATTTTCTGCTGCGAGCAGGGCACCCCTGTCACAAGTGCTTGGGCACAACCTATTTCCAGCTGCGCAGAACGCTAGACGTACATGTAAGTTAAACTTCTCTTGGGAGTTACAGTTTGTGCACACTACGGTCCAGCTAATTAAAGATACAGAAGTGTAGTGTAATGCAGTGTAAAGTACAGTGGCAATAAAAAGTATGTGAACCTTTTGGAATTTCATGGTTTTCTGAATAAATTTGATATAAAATATCATCTGAACGTAATCTAAGTCAAGGGTATTGACAAACATGAAGAAATGTCTTTATTGAGAACAACCAAAAGAAACAAGTGCTTGTGGAAAAAGTTTGTGAACCCTTGAGTTAATAACCTCAAAAAAGCTATTTGGAGTCAGGTTTTAGAACACCTGGAGTCTCATTAAGATAATACGTTTGGAGTTGTGGACTACAGCTACTTTGACTGATAAAAACCCCTCAAATTTTTGGAGTTTGCGCTGAACCAGAAAAACACACTTATGTGAGCCACGCCTCCCCAAAAAGAGCTTTCAGAGGATCTACGATCAAGAATTGTTGATTTACATAAAGCTGGCAAGGGTTACAAAGTTATTTCAAAGACTTAAGAAATTCAAGAGTCTACAGTAAGGCAAACAATCTACAAATAGAGAAACTTTGGGACTGTTGCAACTCTATCAAGAAGTGTACAGGAACAACCCTGAATGACAGCCAAAGATTTGAAGGCATCATTGGAACTTGCTTACATCTCCGTTCATGAGTCTACAAAACGTAAAACACTGATCAAGCAAGGTATCCATGGCAGGACACCAGAAAGAAACCCCTGCTTTCTGAAAAGAACATTGCTGCATGCCTGAAGTTTGCAAAAGAGCACATTGACACTCCACACCGGTATTAGCAAATGTTTTGTGGACTGATGAAACTAAGATTGAACTATTTGGAAAAAAACACAGCACTACATCTGGTGAAGAAAGGTTTGTGAAATTTAACTCAGTTATTCAATTCAACACAGTTAATTCTAGGGATCTGCATTTCCACAAATATTACATTCGAATATTTGAGCTCATATAGAACGAATATTCGAATATTTGTTCATTTAAATTAAGTTTAATCAGGCATGCATTTTTTTCAGTAAAAGATATTATTTTAAAAATAAAAAAACACCAATACCTATAGCAGGCGGCCGCTTAATTTTTGTACAGAGCGTACATATAGCTTTAACATTATGCTTTAAACTCAGTTGGCATATCTTATCTTGTTTTATATGTTCTTTTGGAGGAAAACTAGCATGTCGACATGATCGGGTGAAAGTCTATTGACTATAAGCCCAGCTGCAGAGAAAACGCGATCTGCCGGCACAGATGTCGCTGGGACACTAAAATAACGGTGCGCTAAGCTTACTGCTTGGTCTTTACGCTTCGCTCCGGGGTAGATCTCCGTCTTTCGCCAGTCGCGAATGCTGTGATGGGCAGCTGTCCGTCTTCATTAGGTGGGTCAATAATTACGTTTTGGTGTTTGCACTTCATATGATTCCTCATTGAAGTGGTGCTATGATGATGACTTAGTTTCGCCTGACAAATTTTGCACATGAAATGTTGATTATTTTAAACAAAGTAGTTGCAAACTTCGCTGCGCTTACAGGTCGAGGAAGCCATTTTGTCATCAAATGCACTCCTCTTACTTTCACTGCGCGCTCCACAGCTCCACCCCGTTCATATACGTATAACTGTTAGTATTAGTTTGCGTCCTTGGCCAGCAGAGCAATATTTTAGCAAAATTTGAATAGCGATTTTTTTATTTTTATTCGAATTAATACAGCAGATCGAATATTCAAATTTTTGAATATTCGTGCACAACCCCTAGATAATTAATGATTTACCAAGCGGGTCAATTACTTTTTCACATAGGGTCAGAAATGTTTGGATTATTTTTTTCCCTTAATAAAGAAAACATTTTGAATTTACTCTGGTTTTCTTTGAGTTATTAAAAAAATTGTTTATTCAATCATCTGAATCATTTATGCAGGACAGATATGAAAAAAAAAAATCCGTAAGAGGGCAAATACTTCTTCACACCACTGTAGCTATGCTGTGATCATCTTTGTTTCCATTTCCATTGAGATTGTCTATATGCTGGTTGCTTCTTGTCACATGACTTGCGATATACTTGCGGCTTTATGAGAAGTTGATGTGGCGCCGTCACACCTGCAAAAAAAGAGCTCTGCATGCGCGTCGCGACCCCATCACCCCCTATCATTTCATCTGAATAGAGAGTGCATGCAAACACGGAGGATGAGGATGCGCATGAGGGTAGTCATGCTGCCAGGCTCCACTCACACCTAACAAGTCAGGAAAAAGAGAAGATGTGTAAGTTTTGTTTATCCACTTGTTATCCGAAAACAGCTACTGTCATTAGCACGGATGGATAAAAAAAAGTGACGCCAAATATACTTGGGCAGCCATAAATATGCTCGGGGGACCGCTCAAGTAAATGCATTGTATGAGAACACTGCCATATATTTAATAGTTCCTAATCTGTATAAATATCTTTGTTCTGATGAACACAGAGAAAGAATGCTTATATCCAGACAGATTTTGCCCCCCATTGACTCCCACAGTAGGACAGATACAATGGTAGTCAAATGGACCCCAGAACTGTTTGCTGTCCTACATTGTTGAAAATGTTTTATTTTGTGTTCAATAGAATTTATATATTTTTTCATTTTTGGGTGAAGTATCCCTTTAAATGTATTTGAGAGCTTTGTTGTTATTTTTCTTTTCTCTACTTCTTCTATGGACATGCAGCAATACATAGTAAGTAAATAAGCATGTTGTTACAAATTCGCAGACCCTCCCATTGGTAACGTGTAGAGATGTATTGTGTAAATTTCATTAGTGATATGTACCGATTCTGAAGATTAAATTCATTTTTCTCACTTTTCTGAATGTTATTATTTATTCATATAATGACTGTTAATGCTGAACATCAAAATGTGGTGATGTTTCTTAACATTTCTATATACAGTAACGGGGCCAATAGTGATACCAATACAGATTTTTGGCCAATATATCATTGAATCTTTAGTGTGTAGTACTAAAGTAGCTTTCCTGTGGCTCAGTGGTTGGAGCATGGCACTAATAATGCCAAGGTCGTGGGTTCGATCACAGGGGATTGCACATATTCAGAAACTATATGTATAATACAATACAATGTAAGCTACTTTGGATAAAAGCTCCTGCCAATTGCAAAAATGTAATTGAAAAAGTGATGTAATCTATTTGTGAAGCTTTACTTGAGATTGATGTTGCTAACAGAGTCTTTTATTATTTTGATTCAGCTAACAGCAGTATTGGCGAAAGCTCGGCGTGGGAGAGTGTGAGAGGCTTTGGAAGTGAGCTTTACTCAGAGAGAGGGCTTCTTCAAGCCCAACAGAAGATCAGAGAACTCTCCATAACCATCCGCATGAAGGAGGATCTCATTAAAGAGCTGATCAAAACAGGTGAGTCGACTAGAAAAATCTGGTGGCGTTTTAGTTATGCACGTAATTCTCATTGGATCGCCTATATTGACAATGACTCAATAGAGAAAGAGAAAAGGACTTAAAAAATCAGCTCAGACGTTATATATTTTGGTAGCACGAGTGTTATATATTCATATTGTTTCCCAATCAAAATTCTTCCTCTGCTGTTTCAATTATTATTTCATTTTTGTATCCCCTACTCACTCTCTCTCCAGGTAAAGATGCCCAGGCCATGAACAAGCAGTACAGTTGTAAGATCTCGGAGCTGGAGTCCGAAGCGGAACAGGCTCGCATTGAACTCACAGAGGCTCAGAAGCAGCTGCAGGACCTGGAGCTTCAGGGCGGCCGTGACGCAGCTGACCGCTCCAAAGCCCAGGAGTGCAGGAGAAAGATCGCAGCTGCACAGAGCAAAGTTCAGGTCTGTGTCTTTGCCTCGCCTTCCTGATAGGCAATGTAGAAGCTTTTCTGAAGGGTTGTCACGTCTTCATCTGTACAAGTGGTCTGTGGCTGTAAACAAGAAGACATTGATGTATTTGTGGTTATAGCTACAGCACGCTCAAATTTGAAACACTCATTACACAACAAGATGGTCAACAGCATGGAAACCGTTTTTTTTATCGATCATCTGTTCATCTTTAAGCTTAAAAAAAATTCTGGTTTCAGTAAACATTTTAAAGATCGGGTGACAGGCAGGCAGTAGGACGGAACTACAGCAGGAGCGCACAACATTACACACGTACACGGCGATTGCCAACAAAAAACGGCCGTTCATGTCCGCCATCTTTTAGTACTGAGACGGCCCCATCTATCAGTTTCAAACCATCTCCAAATCCGGCGCTATATCAACTGTTTATATCACATCCATCACTGAAACGCCGTGAACAAACGAACATTCCTCGACTCCTCTCACTGTCGCAAGAGTAACAAGCTGAACCTGAAGGCACACAGTGCAGCCAATCTTGATAAGCGGGTCTTTCTATGCTCGCCAGTTGGCGTGTGGGCGGTGTGTTTCTTTCACCTTTCCATAGGTTTGGTTTTCCGTGAGAATTGCCCAATGAAGGAATAGGATCCCTGTTACGAAACAGGGTTCGAGACTTATAAAAAGTGTATAAAGCACAAAAATACTCCGTCATACATCTAACTTGTTTTTTAACAAGTTGACCATGTTGAGCATTAGAAGCCAGCACATTCAACAGTGTTAAGATGTCAGAATGCATGACATTACATGTTACCCGCATGTTATCGTTAAAACCTACAAAATGTGAAGTACTGTTTACGCATGGCAATGCAAATTAAGTGCAGATGTCAAATCTGATTTGCAGAAAGCAACCGAACCATGGTGGGACCTCATCTCAAAAGTTTTTAAAACAGGTTCGGTTCTTGTATTGAAAATGTAACTTTATGTGTTTTATTTGTGCAGGTGTTAAAGCAGAAGCAGCGAGACACCGCTCAGCTCGCCAGCCTGTCCGCACAGAGCGAGCGGCGCGTGCAGGAACTCGAGAGGAACGTGCAGAGCATGAGACAGCAGCAGGACCTGCTGCAGAGGCGTCTACGAGAGGAGAGCCAGCAGAAGAGACGACTGGAAAGTGAGATGCAGAAAGGAAAACACAGAGTCAAGGTAAGCTGACTCACTGTTGTGTGTAATACGATTCATGAAAGGGCAGGAAGGAGACGGGAACCGGCAAACATTTAAAACATTTAATAAAGAATATAACAGCCGACGGCCCCTCACGGACGACCGCCGGCTAACAAACAATATAAACATAAATAGACAGCCGGCCGCCCCTCACGGACGACGGCCGGCAAATAAAACATAAATACATGTACACACAAGCTCGGGCCCGGTCCTCTTTCATCGACGGTCCGGTCGCGTGTTCCCTTTATATGCTCCCAATCTCCTACGTCATGCGAGGCCGGTGCGCGCACCACTGGCGCTAATTAACAATTACTTACCGGCCTCGAACAACGGTCTCGCCTCGCATACTCCACTACATACCCCCATCGCCCCTCACAGGCCGGGGGGTACCCCCGCGACTGTGCATGCTCCCTCCCCCTCCCTTGGGGGGGGGGACGGGGGGTATGCAGCGACGAGACGAGACAACGGAGACGGGAGCCCTCGGAGCGACCGGAAAGAGAGAGGGGAGAGAGGAAAAAAAAAATTATAGTCCGGTTCCCTGACATGCTGCCGCTCGTTCCTCAACCAGCCGAGAGGCTCTTCCATGCGGTGCTATGCGGTGGTGCTGGACGTTCGGTGGACGGCCCGATCTTCCTCCGCCTCCTGGCGGTTGGCGATGGCTCCTCCGTGTGAGGGCACCGGGGTAGCGAGTCAGTCCGCCGTTTCCTGCTCCTCACCATCATGGCTGTTGGCAGCAGGATTCCGGCTCACGGCCAACGGCGCTGACTCCTCCGCTCCCTCTTGGACGGCCGCCATCCCACCTCGGCCCAGGAGCACGGCAGCGAGCTCTCCGTTCCACCCGAATCCTCGCTCCAGAACCACCGCCTCGGGCAGCCACTGGCGGACGCCCTTCGTCCGCGCTGCCCGAACTCCTCAGCACCGCGATGCCCCTCAGCAGCGAGGGCTCTCCGACAGCATGTCTCTCCTTCCTCCCGGGTTTCGGCACCAATGTAATACGATTCATGAAAGGGCAGGAAGGAGACGGGAACCGGCAAACATTTAAAACATTTAATAAAGAATATAACAGCCGACGGCCCCTCACGGACGACCGCTGGCTAACAAACAACATAAACATAAATAGACAGCCGGCCGCCCCTCACGGACGACGGCCGGCAAATAAAACATAAATACATGTACACACAAGCTCGGGCCCGGTCCTCTCTCATCGACGGTCCGGTCGCGTGTTCCCTTTATATGCTCCCAATCTCCTACGTGATGCGAGGCCGGTGCGCGCACCACTGGCGCTAATTAACAATTACTTACCGGCCTCGAACCACGGTCTCGCCTCGCATACTCCACTACATTGTGTTTTTAGCAGAGCAGACGAGGAATGAATCCTGGGCGAAATATTGTAAATGGAACTAAAGATGAAGTGTGAGATTTCTGTTCTGCTAGTAGTTAATTTTTTCTAAACGGTGGAAAGATTATAAGCAGTCTGAGAGCTAAATTCTGATATGATGATACATTGATAATCTCACTTGTTCTGGTGTGTTTCATGACAAAATCATATGACATCTATTTTTTGGTGAATTATTCTTTTAATGGACTACAGCATGGCTAGTCAACTGGCGGCATGCGGCCCAAATGCGGCCGCCAATCATCTTTACCTGGCCCTCCTTAACATTAAATACCTGGTCCTTATATAACATAAATATTCACATAAATTCATTCGCTTTATAAAAAGCCAATTTAACGTCACAAGGGGCAGGGATTACTTTTATGTTGAATGTATTAGCGTTTTTGACTTTCATTGTTTTGACTTCAATATTTCAACTAAATATCTTCGTAAATATCTTCTTGAAAAATCAATGCCAACCACATCTTGTATTGACTGGGGATGAGGATATTTAAAAGCAATTTCAATTTGGATGCCTTTAGGAATATAAAACACAGGTACAACTAGACAATATCTAGAAAAAGACTATATCCCTTTCAAATTGAAAATCATGACAAGGAAAAAATACTGGATGCAATATTTGTTACCATGTTTCAATATATGACCTTTAGTAACAGCAACAAAAAAAAGCAAAAAAGTAACAAAATGGAGTAAATTACAGAAATACAAAATAATAGAAGAAATAAGGATATGGTAAAAAAATTGGCTTCATCCTATTTATAGTTTTGGAATCTGGCCCTCCAAAAAAAGTAGTTGAAGACCCCTGGTCTAAAGTGTAATGTTTTGAAAAGTTCCCCACTAGCTTCTTTACCAAACAAATTGCTTTGTAGATTCAATTTGTAATTTTTGCGTTGTCAACTGCTCAGTGACCTCTCAGTTACTTTGGTGTCTTTTATGACTTGATCTGTGTCAAACCTTCTCAATCCTTGTCCAGGAGCTGGAGATTAAGAACGAACAGCAGCAGAAGATCCTGAGGATAAAGACAGAGGAAATCGCTGCGTTTCAAAGGCAGAGAAGGAGCGGAAGCAATGGCTCTGTTGTGTCATTAGAGGAGCAGCAGGTAGAAGAAATTTACCGCATCTATTTATAAAACTCTGTTTACTTTATAATGGTGTTTATTACATTCACTTACGTTTGAAAGAATATTATTATTGTTATTGGATAATTATTCAGGAGAGCTTTGAGATATTTGAACATAACCTCTGAAATGCGTGTTTGGCTAAAAGCTTTTAAATTTAATTGAGCAGAAGATAGAAGAGCAGAAACGCTGGCTTGATGAGGAAATGGAGAAGGTTCTGGAACAACGGCGGGGTTTAGATGGCCTGGAAGGAGAACTGACCAAACGAGAAGAGATCTTGGCAAAAAAGGAGGCCTTGCTGATGGAGCGCAGCGGACTGGAATCCAAAAAGCTTCGATCTAGTCAGGTCTTAAAGAACCTCTACACTTCGCCGTGTCCCATCTCCGGTTATTGAACCCTTTTTGTTCAATACACTTTTGATCTCGTCGCTTTGCAGGCCCTCAGTAAAGACCTGGTGACCCTGTCGAACCGAATCGAATCTCTGGAGCGGGAGCTGACCGAGAGGAACGGTCTTCTGCGGAGTAGCAGCGCACAAGACTCTGAGCAGATCAGACAGGAGATCTCCAACCTCAGACAGGAAAAAGAACAGCTTCTTCAACAGAGGGTGGAGTTGGACGACAAACTGAGACAGGGCAACCTGCTTTCTCCTGAGGTAGAAATCATTAAAGGGGTTTCGGCACCAATGTAATAAGGTTCAATAAAAGGAACAAAGAAGATGGGAACTGGCGAACATTCAAACAAACTTTAATCAAAAAATAAACAAACAATAACACGGAAGTAAAAGCATAATACATAAAAAGTAAAACATAAATACAACGTAAACATATGTCCTGGCCCAGTCCTCTCTCATCAGCAGTCATGTCGCTCGTCCTGTTATGCTCCCAAATTGCTCCGTGAGATATGCGGGACCGGTGTGCGCACAGGTGATCCCAACTTACACTCACACCACCGGCCCACGGCTTTCGTCCCGCCTTCATCACCACACTAGGTAAATCCGCAGCCCTTTATTCCTCATACACTGGATGTGATTGGATGCCATGCCTTCAAGAGTTCTATAAGCACATACTGTATATCCAACACAAGCATGATCCCCTCGGCACCTGGTGACATATTAACGTCTTGTGAAGCAACTCGATTTTTATTTGCAGTTAACGGAATGTCATTTCTAAAATAACAAGCGGTTTTCTAAAGCTTACGCAAAACGTGTCCTTACCGCACTTACAGTCGCGTAAATGACTTCTTACAAGATCTGCACACGCGTCATTTCTCTATGTTGTAAACAGACTGGTATCGTTCAAAGAATATACAATTCCATACAACTTTATATTATTAAATAATGTAAGGGTATTCAGTGTGGTATTCTGAGCATTGCTGTAGAAACAAATACTTTCTGGATATGAGGAGAACTGGAACAGATGACTGTCATCTCTTAATTACAGTTATTCTGACACAATGTGAATGCTGGAGTAGAACACTTCAGCCAATCTTTTTTACATGCTGTAAAATGTGACATTCTGAAGCATTTGTAGTAATGCTGCATTCACTGCACGTCACAATTAACGTCAATACAAGTTGTTGACTTGAGACCATTTACGTCTTCATCAAAAGATTCTGCAGCCTAAATCTATAGTTGGTTACAGATACACATTTCTTTTCAGTGTCTTTTACCAGATATGTTTTTTCCTAAACATTATAAGCACATAGAATTGAATTCATTTTCGTTAACTTCATCCTCATCAAAGCTGCAAATAGATGCAATTTGGCTTTCAGTAAAGATTACTTGTTTTTATAAAAAATTGTTCTAATATGTCTATTTTTATTAGTATATGCATTCTCTAGGAATCAACCCATGACTTGCTGTTCCTAAGCTGTTACTAGTGCCATGCTCTGCAAGTTACAGAAACTTTGTAGGCCATAACTATTTAAACTTTGTCAACAGGAAGAACGCACTCTCTTCCAACTGGACGAGGCCATCGAGGCTCTAGATGCGGCTATAGAGTACAAGAACGAAGCGATCTCCCAAAGACAGAGACAACTGAGGGCATCAGGAAGCATGCTCACCCAATGGGAGATGAACCTGATGGCCAAGCTCACCTACCTGTCAGCCTCGGAAACTCGAGCCTTGTTGTGTAAATACTTCGATAAGGTCAGTCCTGGGTTGTATCTTTTAAAAAGTTGTACACTACCTCAAACTTAAGTCTCTAGCCTCTGTGGTAACATTGAGCCTGTTTTGGCAAGGGTAGACCCAGCTTTTAAAAACTGCTTAAAACTGTATGTGCTGGATAAAGGTCGTGTCCCTCCGCGAGGAGGAGCGGAGGCTGCAGTTGGCTCTGGCCGAGCTGGAGCTCAGAGTCGAGGAGCAGCAGAATCTGGTTGGTTGGCTGGAAGCAGTTCTGGAGAGACAGCAAATAGAGGCAGATCGCAGACTCACCCAGCAGCAGAAGGAACACGAGAGAAACATCCAGCTACTGCTGCAACAGTGCCGAGGTCTGAATGTTATTCACACAAAAAGAAAAAAATGGAGACACAGCTCGGTATACTGAAGCTTTTGACAAGAATCATAATTGTTATTTTGCTTTTGTTTGATTATTTGACCCACCCAAACTTCATCAAACCTCTTGTTTTGGGTACAGATTATAGGCTTACAGACACAATTATGGATCTGGCAGGTCCCTATTTAAAACAGATTTTTGTGTTCAATGTAGATATTTTGTCACAGGGTGTCCGCGGTGTCTTAAAATGTATTAAAAGTTGATCAATAAATTGAGAGAAAAATAAGGCCCTTAAAAAGCTGTAAATGCCATATTCCAAGATATTCCATTTTGTATCATGTTTTTAGATTTAATCAAAGAGGTCATATGCTAAAGTTGGCGTACTCCTCTGTGTGTCGCAAGGCGATTAGTTTCGTTTCTCTTTCCAAAAACCTTGCAATGGGTTAATCACTCAATTAATTACCTTGTGCTTCGTCCCCACCCCTCCGAATTAATTTATCACAAAACCTTTTTAAATTAAAAAATTTTAAATGTAAAAAATCATAGCTTCATCTGAATGAGATGAAATTTGAATTTTAGCTCTGTGAACACAAAAAAAGTATGCTTATGATTCGTATATGTCGAAAGGGATGGCTTTCCATGTGTTCCCTTTATAACTAAATTTTCAACTTTAATCTTAAAACAAAACTTGGTACTTTTCAAACCAAAAATACCTAAAAGTAGACAAAATATGGACGAAAAGTAAAAAAAAAAACATCTTTTTAGATTGCATAAATGAACATTAAAATCCACAAATCCTAAATCATTTCAGAACTGCTAAGTAATTCATAAACTTCTCTATAGAGGGCTATACTGGAAACTAGTGGTTACTCCATTACATATGCCACGGCACTTGTTCATGCTTTGTTTACAACTAGAAGGCTGTAATCAAACAATACCAAAATATGTGTTTGAATTACCTGGTCTCTGTTTTAACCTAAAATAGTGCATTGATTTCATTTTTTTTTTAATATGTTAAAAAAATTGTTTATTATTTTCAGTGGGTTAAAATGAAAAATAATTATTGGATAAATATTCATTAGTAGTACCATCAAATTATCCTAAAATTTGAAAGAAAAAAAGAAAAAGCATTATTAAACAAAAATGTATTACAATTACACATCTCTTCCGCCAACATCTGACTGATCTGTTCTGACTCTATTTTCTCCTTTACTCTTTTCTTCTCTACTCTTTTCTTCTCTACTCTAAAAAAAAAAAATGTATGAATGAATGATTCTGTATACTGTGTTAGGCTATATGAGACCAGTCTTCTTTTTGATTGCACTTATGCTTTTGTTGTACTTATGCTGTCCCAATTGCTTCCATTACCTACCCCACTTGTAAGTCGCTTTGGATAAAAGCGTCTGCTAAATGACTAAATGTAAATTATTTTCTTGAAAAAAAGTTACATTTTAAGGCTTTGGGCACATTTGACCACGAAGGATTAAAGTGTGATCCCTAAATGAAGATTCCCAGAGGGTTAAGACTGTTTAGTTGTGCTATCTTACAATCAGTATATACATTATAAAATGTAAGTTAAAGTGTCATCAATGTATGATTAAAACTTTGAATCTTATTACTGTATTTTGCCTGTTCGTTGTGTCTGCAGAGCAAATGGATGAAGGTCTGGCAGGTAGACAGCGACAGTATGAAGGCTTGATACACAACCTCCGCAAAGAGCTGAACCTCTGCAGAGCAGCCAATCAGGAGCTAACCGGCAAACTGAGGGAAATGCACAGCCCCTTGAATCAGGCTGGGGAACAGAGCAAAGGTGACAAATGACGCTGTTATGGTTAATGTCATCTATTTCATATATAAAATATTATTCTCTACAGTCAAAAGCACCAACTGCTTATATAAGACTTGACTTGACCCGCAGGTGTTATTGAACGGGTCCCGGGCAGAGTCGCTGACGACACAGTCAGGTCTTCCCTCGAGGCTGAGAGAGTCCAGAGATCGAGGGAGGAGATGCGGGACTTCGTGAACGCGCCTCTACCGCCGACGTGGAGGCGCTCATCTCTCCCTACTGAAGATCAGTGTAACATGGAGGAACTGAGACAGACAGCAGCCTGTGAACTGCCAAATAATCGAGTACTTCAACCCAGCGGGCTTTCTGCACACTGGAACGGGACTGCCTCCCTACCTCTCTCACGACCCCGGAGGGAATTCAGGAGATCGAGCCTCAACACGGGACCACTATATACCAATTCAGCAATAATTGATGTTCGTAAAAATCCAGTGTAGTGAAAAACCTTTGTACATTGAAAACTTGTTTATGATCCAATAATCCACTTATTTCTATAATATCGCATTGTTGTATATACATTGTAATGGTATGCTTTTTTATTGATCCTCCTTGAAGTGTAGGTTTGACCCCTCTCCGTTACATTTCAAGTTTTTATAATGGAACTGTTTCAAGTTTCAGACCCTCTTTCACATTTTTTGTGATTAGATAAGGCTATTTCTTCCCTAGATTAAATAAAAAGTAGCCTTGACCGAAAAAAATGCTGTATTTTCGTTTAAATTCCGTCTTAACGAAACTGTTAAGATTGTGTGTTTTCTGCTGCTTTCAAACATATTATGTAAAGTGGGGAGAAAAAGAATCGAGCCAGCCAGGAGTCGAACCTAGAATCTTCTGATCCGTAGTCAGACGCGTTATCCATTGCGCCACTGGCCCCTGTGAAAACCGAGGTTTTGGTACGGTATTTAATTATACGCGGTAAATATGCGACATATAGAGTTTCGTCTATTTTAATACTTATATATAATAATCATTTCAAAAATGTATATTTCGGCATATACGCATTGTCGCCCGCACACACGTGACCCGCCAATTTTGAGCAGTGAGTGGAATTTGGCATGGTTTAATCAGTATCACGCCAGACTGACAAAAACAGATAAGTTATTCGCGTTCGCTATAGCGTTATATTCTCAGGTGACTTGAAATTTCTGTAGTAAACGACTTTATTGGACCTTTACCTAATGTCTAAAAGCTTTTATCTGTTCGCGCCCTCTGCTGGTATAACCTTCACAAACACACATTTTGAAGAAACTTCTAAATCGTATCCATTGGCATTAGCTAACGGCCTCGTGGCCTAATGGATAAGGCGTCTGACTTCGAATCAGAAGATTGCAGGTTCGAGTCCTGCCGGGGTCGTTTATGGATAGAACTTTTGTGTCTGCACGTAAATAGTTTGATACAATATATCGTTTATACAGCCCGTTCGAGAAAAAAATCACATTTGCTAAATGTGACAACATGTTTTAGATTAGATTAGATTAGATTCAACTTTATTGTCATTACACATATACAAGTACAGTGTAACGAAATGTAGTTTAGGTCTAACCAGAAGTGCAATTAGCAAGTGCAGATATACAGTGTGAATAAATACAGAATACAATATTAGGAAAATACTATACAAATGTTGTACGAAAAATATGACAGTCGGTATGTACTATGAACAATATATACAGAAGGCTATATACTGTGAACATCAATGTACAGGTGGTTATTTACAAATAGTTAGTAACTTTAGTTTGGTGTTGTACTCACAAAATTGTAAGAGTGCGAGTGTAATTGAAGGCAAATGCGAATACAATTCAAAACATTATTTTATGGAATTTTACTTTTTAAGTTTTTATTTATAAATCTAGTGGTGAATCCCAAGATGACGACGCACGAATAACCACCAGGTGGCGCCATAACACCGCATCTCACATTATTCCAATCTAAACAGCCAGTGACATTCTCAGCAGCGATTCCGCTTGAAGCTTTGTAAATAAACGATGATTAAAAGTAGAACACGATAATTTCGATTTAACAGTAAGACAATATATTTCTAAATATTAATATACCTATATCATTAAATAAGCAAAAGAAGGATGAGCAAGTACAAAAGAGTCATTGGGGGAAATGAAATTTGTAGGAAAATCCTCTAAATGAGCATTTACAACTTATTCTAAAGGGAACAGTCAACATCATATGGTCAGAGTGCCTGATCTGAATGTTCCTCATCCTGTCACGTGTGCTTAAAATATCGTAAAAGTGGAAATATGGGAGAGAAGTTTTCAATAAAATGATCCATTAAAAAGGAAACGCAATTTACAGTAAAAATTATTTATTTCCAATTGGCAATAACAAGCATTTGATCTTTAACCATTTACAATCTCGTATGTCATTGCAAACCTGTATGACCTCGTTTCTTCTGCAGAACACAAAAGATGATATTTTGAAGAACGTTGGTAACCAAACCACACTGCTTCCATTGTATGGACACAAAACCACGGTGACGATTCACTAAATATCTTCTTGTTCATATGCAGATATTAAACAACTTGAAGGTGATGATTACAGAATTTTATATTTTGGGGGGAACTATTCCTTTAATGAAGGTTAATGGACCCAACAAGTAGGCTAACCAAACACGTACTTTAATGAATTGCCTAAAACTGTTTACACTTTACTGTTGATCACATTTTAAATAAATTTGAAAAATCGTGTCATATTACAGTCCGACAAATTAAATTATTCATAACGTGTTCAAATAATGGCAAGTGGTGATGAAATACAAAATATGCCCAGCTCCACCTCATCTCAATCTCATTTTTTCTAATGAATAAAAACCGTGAACAGAAGAAGTTAATTTTAGAAAGTAACAGATAACACAGTCTACAAACTATATCAAAATTAAACCAGATGTTACCAGATTTACTATCGAAGTAAATAAGATTACCTGATTCGGATGATAGCGGATCCCTCATTTAGCTATCATTCGTTAACAGGATCGCAAATCAACTTGGTGATTTTACACACTCTTTCATCAAAATATATGGTCCCCACAAAATTTTAGTTTATTTACGATTACACTTTATTAAGCAAAAAACGCATTTTAGACAATATTGATTGAATAGAGTAAAAATAAAAATGCTCCATGTCGAATTCCTTCAAGACAAGAAATAACACTGTTTAAAAAAATCGCTTTAATGTGTCTGTCATACCGTGTAAAAGAGTATCACTATAAAGATGTATTTTGAAACGTGAAGACAACATCGTAAAGTGGCAACATTGAATTTAAAAACCTTAATTCACATTTAACACACAAATTGTTCAATTGATTATCTACGAAAACTAAAGAAGCGGCACACATAGCCTAACTTCACATGGCTATGGGTTTTCTAAATGCAATGCACGAATTTTTTGGACAATGTCAAGTGTTCAATATCCCATAGCTCAATGTATTGTGAATTATATGACACAATATACCGCTAGACGTCGCTGTTGCCCAAGTCAGATTTCAGCTTGCGCCGTAACTTGTCAATCATTCTTCTTAAATGCCTGCAAAATATAGAAAATACTGCAAAAGTGTACCTTCCACTGAGTAAAACTTTAAATTCGTGTAAATTTAGTTTATTTCTTGTGTAAATTAATGTCAAGAATAAAAATGCGTGGAAACCCTTCGCACCACAAAACGATTCCATAGCCTACTACGATGAACACGTTCATTTAAATTCGGTAATAATAACAATATAAACTGAAGAATTGTTGTGACCAAATCCATCATGCCCAGTTATATGAAGGGAATAATCAGAGATGAAAAATATTATATAGCAAACATAAAAAACTACAACGTCAAGAATAACATGGAAAAATCGTGAGATGGAAATGTTTTATGTATACCCAGGAGTATTTTTTGGGATAAACCCATTTCAAGAATCGACCAGTTTAAATGAGGATGATAGAAAACTTTAAGTGGTACTACAGTTCAGGAAACGTATGAAAATACCACACTGATGTATTGCATCTTGTTAACCAGATGGGGCGACTTCGGTCAAAAGAGTCACTGACCATTAATTTACCCCTCTGATCTCTGAATGAAGCGAGTAAACTTTTTACTTAAACTCACACGTCATAATGCGATAGGATCAGGGCAAGAAAACATCTCCATTGACCATCGGAATGGACAATTGGTAGCTTACATTGCTCCCGTCAACTGATGCTTGCTGTTAACGTTTATAAAGCAGAAAATTGCTTTTGAAATCCTCCCTGCAAAAATACATAACAACGCTGTAGACATAACTTCTACAACTACAGATGTTTTGCTATTTAGCTCTAATAAAAAGAACAATAATAAAATAAAAAAATATTCTACAGTAGATATGCGTTCTCTTTCCGGACTGCTATAGGCTATAGCAAAAATATTAATTACATCTGATAAGGTAGAATGTCTGATAAAAATGCATATACATACAAAATAACCTTCGTGCTTAAAAATAGGGAATTGATCAGGGAAAATATTGATACATTTTACTTTGATCCTACAAGATCTTTCGCACATGCACTAAATGGCTTTCATCTGTCGTTTTTGCGTTCTCGCAGGGATTTTTTTACAATCAATAGTTTGAATAAAAACTATACGAATAATAAATTAAATCACATTTAAACGTATTTGTTATTTGAGGGTTTGTGTTGCATTACATTTACTGTGTAATTTAACTTCAGAAATGAAACGTCTTCAAAGGGATTTAGCTAAAAGCTCCCGAGACAGTGGTTAAAACTGCTCTTTTACTCGCTCTTAATGGGCTAGTTGTTACCTATCAGGTTTTAAACATCCCATTTAAAATCGTCCTCCTTTATTTGTTAATTCTGGACTCTGTTAATTGTACGAACAATCAAGCAATATCAGTGTTTAGCTAAACAACTGGCATTCAATAAGGCAGGGATTTTCTTTAGGCTATACAATGAAGATTTCACAGCAGAACGTGTTTTCAGCACACATGTATTTTTCAAAAATGTCGGGACGAGCTGCTATAGAAAATTCTTATTTTAAAGTTATCTAAATCTAAAGCTAAAAAAACTGTTGGTTTGGATCTTGTTTTAGCTATGTAGGCTACCATGAATTTTGCTGCTTCATTTGTCTAACTCTGAGACGATTTAATCGCAAAAATCCATTGAGAAAGTCCCCACTGATTTTTAAAAACATTCGCCTCTAAATAATACATGTGCTAGCCTTATAAAATCAAGACTGATAATCATATATCTATATATAGCATCACTGCAAGTTGGACTTTGCCTTATATATTTGCATTTTAAATAATCCTTCAATAATGCTACAAACGTCGATGAAAACTACAAATGGGCCTAATTCACGTCAGGTCACTATAGGAACTGTGCAACCATATAGGCGACAATTGCGTCGCTCTCTGTCACTCTGTAAAAAACAGTGCAGCCGATAGAGAGAGAGCGAGAAAGCGCGCGGCTGGTTCTGCGCGCGCGCGGCATTGTGATTGGCCGCTCGGCTGCCTGCTACTGGAGTGACGTCACTGCAGGAGAGAAGTGACAGAGGAGGATGCATTCAGTGAGAAACTAGACACTTCCAGGCTGGAGAGGGAGAGCATCACATTCACAGAGCTCAGGCGAAACGAGAGTATCGCATGCAGGTTACATTTGCGCTCGCTTTAATAAAACAACCACGCATCTTCTCCCGCATCCGTGCGTAAACCCTGTCATCAAGCTTTGCAAAAGAGGAATTCCCCATCTTGGAAATAAACCTGCCTGTTCCGTTCTGTGGATCGTCTGGTTGACGTTCGAGGGTTGAATACTTGAGGACTGCGACTTTTTCAACGGGAAAATGCAACGTCGGAGAGATGACACAGACGAGTGTGGTTTTTAACAAAAGAGATTTTTTTGCGACGTGCTCTTTAACGCAAGACGCACGGGAACCTCTATTTGTCCCCAACACACGGGCACTCGTTCCTTACTTTCAGACAGAGAGGAATATGCGCGTCGTTTTGAAAACGTAAGAGTTTTACATTGTCAGAATGATTTCTCTTTTTTGTTTAACATTGCGCATGTGTTTTTTGTTTTGACTTTTCTCGAAATGACTTTAGCAGACTACATTCAAGTTCACGTGGCATTAATGGTAAAATTGAGCTAATGCACGCAGATGAGATCTAACAAGTGCTTAAAACTGACCCCATGTGACTGACACGAAGGCCACGTTCAAAGCCATCTGTGGCCCCCCGCGTCCGACCACTCTCTGCTCTCTCAGCAGATGAAGCGGACATGGAATGCCATAAAACTTTATTGATACCAAGATTTTAATTAAACGTTTAGCGTGCACATAGTTATACAGTATTACACAAATAACCTTGAAACAATTTTACAGTAGTTTTTTGTATTACACACACGTATATAGGATACATGTGCTTAATTGTTTTACCAATTTAATGAAAATATAGATATTCTAAGGTACAGCATGCCCATTTGTATTTAAAATCATATATTCTATGTTGTTTAAATATCTAATGATGATGAATGTTTTCTTATAATTCAACTTCATTTTAGAACAACGATTTTAGGCCTGTAAGTTGTTGGGATCCAAAACAATACTACTCGTATTTGAAAAGACCTAAAGAATACGAATACGGTTTGGTTTATTTAGAAATTACAATATGCTTGTTCGCAAAATATTATAAACGTAGTAAGTTGCATGACGTCACAATCTACGTGGGAAAGCGTCAAAAGACACATGTCTGAGTCATACATAATATCCTTTATTTATAATCAAAACAGAAATACATTGTTAATAATATGAATATCAGCTACTGACGACATAAACTTAATATTACATAACGACTAAACGATGTACACCTTTTATTTATTCTATTATTTATTGACTGCATAATATTAAAGACAACATTTATCAGATAAAACCAGACAGTGTAGAAAATGTCCTACCTTATGCAGATCGAGGAACTATAATGCAAGGCATGAATATGAAGAAAATAAAGTATGATAATGTGCTTCTGACAGAGATGACTGAATAGGCCTTACAAGTTAAATATAGCCTACATTATTCCACTTATTAGTAATGTAAAACCAAGATGTTTTGCAACGTTGAACAAAATTCTGCTTTTAACCCCCTCAATAAATCCAGAGGCTACATTTAAAACGCATTCACACAAAAAGTTCAACTCCAGGCCTACACCATTGTGAATTCTGAGCGATGGCTTGTCTTCAACACATGGTGATGGTCTGGCGAATCCTATAAGCCTATTCAACGACTCACCTGTTAACAATATTTACAGGTCAATGATAAAGAGACTTGAGTCTATTAAATTGAATTTTGTTGTATTTATCTGGTTCATGCGCATTAACCCCGTTTTCATTTGTCAGGTCAACTTCCCAAGATGTTCCAACTCTAGAAAGTGTTAACAGGAGGTGGTTGCTATCTTTGGTTATCTAGCTGTATGAGTGTTTATCTTCCTTCATAAAGCTAGATAACCGAAAGTAGAAACGTCCTCCTTAACTGCACAGCACACAAGTTCATTGGGAAAACTACATGTGAGAGTTTAAAGCATGAGGTAAGTTCAACCTGTACGATGATGCGTGTCATTTTAAATCTTGTAACAATATTTCAAATTGATAGGCTACACACTAACTATGGCTTCACACTAATATGTATTTAAAATCCAGACCTGAGCAGTCTACTTTGGATTTGTTGACAAAAAACAGGTACACGGGTTTATCTTATTCAATATCAAAATTTGAACACTATAGTGTGATTTTCTACTGTGTTCAATATTTATTTTGAGAATAATGAAACACTATATTGTTTTGTGTAACACAGAAATATTTTACTAAATAAATTTGCGATGTTTCCAATGGAAATGCGTCGTAAATGTTTATTTACTTGATATTGGCAACGAACATTTTTTCCCATCTTAATGTGTCTTTAATATTTTTATACGTCACTGAAATCCCTTCAGAGGCGAATAAAAAACATCGGGGTTTTACGAATCAGATAATAATATTAATAACTCAAGCATCTCTCCCTAAAATGGCATTTAGTGCACGTTCATTTTTTTCGTTCAGCGCCCCGACTGGAATACAAGGCCTACACTTACGCTCAATCGAGCGTGTGGTGGATCTTTTCATTGCTCTGATCTAACCGAACTCTACCATGCGTATACATTCTCCATGTGGATTTTACCACTTCTTGATAATCCAGGATGAATGAGCATTCAAATACGTTAAAATCTCTCTTCGCATCACGCACACACGTCACACCTCTAAAGCAATTACATCATGCTAAAGCAGCTTCATTATGCACGGCTTTACTTCTGATGTATACAGCCAGATTAATAGTGACAGAAGATGGAGCCAAAGTGGAATGAACGCATTTGATTTGAAATATAACAGAAGATTTCCGTGTTCTAGCGTATGACAATCGAAATCACATTAGGCCTATAAAGCCTCTAGGTCCGTAAAAATTAAACCCATGTAAATATTAACGAACATTTTTACCGTCCAAAAAATTTATATCATATAATCGCTTTAGTCCAGCTCACAGCACACACACATAGGCTACACACAGTTAAGCACAGCCTAAATTCATTTAATATGACTCATTTGAAAATAAAACATGTTAGTTAAATTCATTATGATTTAAATTTATACAGATTTATTATTGTTAGGGATGATGAAATATCACCTGAAAGATCAAGAGAAATGGCCTACATGCTTCCTAACATGTAGGCCTGTTTAGCTTGAATTTGACAGAATGGTTTGGCTGGTTAATGAATCTTATTTTTAATGTTGTATACGGACTAAAAACTTGGCGTGGTGGCATGGCTTACTTGTAAAAGACAGGCAGGAAAGGGTGTATCAGAGTATATGTTGGCATATGTGGGAACTCAGTACACACACACTGCAAAATGTCAAGTGGTCTCAATGAATCTTTTCAAAATTAAAAAATAACACATTTATTAGCCAATGTATTGTACCTGTCAAGTGTTGGTCTATATAAGATGTCAATTAGTCTTAGTAAAACCTTTAAATGTTATCATCTGTCTGTCATTCATTGCAAATCATGTGAAATATTTACATCCTTAATACACCTGATTGTTGTATGACATTTTTTTTCTCAATATTTTCTAATTTTGGTGTCTTTTCGTTTTTTAATTCTTTCGACTCACCACAGGCAGTCAAAGCAACGTGTCTTTGTGAAAGACCAGAGGACAAAAGCTTAAAACTACACCATCTGGTAAGTGCTATCGAAGCTTATTGCAATGCAACATTATAATTAAAACAATTAGTCGTGGAGTTAATTTGAAGAACACACTGTATATCATGAAGTATATGCTAAAGAACTTATTAAGTTGAAAGGAGCTAAATGCAAATATGAATCCCCAATCAAGTTCTCAGAGTGTGTTTGTGTGTGTGTGTGTGTGACATGAATCATTTATTGCTACAGTCTATAGAAAAAAATATATATATCAGATATACATACATGTAATTCAATGTCCCTCTTTAAATAAAACACACGTTTACACTTATCCACCAAAAAACACCTGCCAAATTATTTATAAAAAAAAGACATTTGGTCTTTTTAGGCCATACTGTATTATCAGTGCTGACCACCACAAAGCAAAATAATTAGAAAATAGCCCCCTAACAAGATATCCAACTGTCTAAAGGGAAAAAACACAATTATCTTTAAAAATACACTAAATGCATTAAGTGTAACCTGTGTAAAAAATAAATCTAAATCAGACGGTATTTAAACACAGTTAAGAATACGTTGTGTGACTGTAGGACATTAGGCCAGGGGCTTCAATGGGATAAATGATCAGCGAGAGGAAATGATATGTCCGTCTCCAGCTTAATAATGATAAGAACGTATGGGCCACTATCACATTGCATATTACTTTATGTAAAATTAATGCGAGCAAAGAAATTCTGTCATCATTCATTAACGATGATCTTTTCCAGCTAAACTGGTTAGCATGTACAATTGAATAAGGGTTACACAATGAAATTATGGGTGGACAGCAATTGATGTTGGCTTCACAATGACCAGCACTGGCAATCGGCTGTCATAAAACAAAAGTCACGGCTGCATGCCTTTGCACAATTCACATTAGCCCAGTCAAAGCACAAACAATTACGTTAATAATGTTGAAATCGTGTTTTCACACAAACTAAGAAATTAAAGTCAGCCGTTTATATTCTCTAAAGAAATGTTATATAGCAGTTGCCATGACATCTGGTTTGGCAGTGATAAAAGGGGTTGTTTTGTGCTTTATTTTCTTGTTTCCCCTTAGCAACTGCTATCCATTTACACACTGCCTTTTTGGAGTAAGAGGGGGAGAGGAAAAAATGGCGCAATTGTCCAAATGAAAGAAAAGGCGAAAAAAGAAAAATAATAGTCAGACCTCATCCTTCTACCAGCTCCCCTCCCTTCCTGTCATCAACGGAAGCATTTAGTGCCATCTGTGCCCCCGGAGAAAAGCAAAAAGAAAGGAGTGAGACTCTACATCCCAAGTGCCAACGGGGACAAAGAGGCTGCCAGTTGCCATGGACCACCAGATGCTGGGAGACTGCAACACTGAATGAGGGGTGTGCTTGCAGGAAGCCATCTTGATGGAGAAACTGGCTGCTGCTCCCTAAAATGGCTGTGTTGGCATAAGGTAAGCTGCATCGTTGCCTATATCAGACCTTGCTGTCGCTATAATCTGACCTCTAGCACACGTTTTAGCTCGGCGGATATTTTGGCACGTCGTTTTAAATGAAAAGCAAACGAGAAGATCCCCCAGCAAAATTTTACGCTCTAGGTCTTGACGTTTTTTGTTTTCAGCGTTGACCGCTTTGGCAGAGCACGATTGGGCCTTGCTGCCAGAGCTTGAAGCCAAAATCTTTTTCCTTTAAAAATAAATATCCCACTCTGATCTCTACTCATTAGAGAATAGTAGGACGGTTATCTATATGCCCACACTGAGATATAAACAAAGAACGGCAATAGGATGGGAGTGAAAGCAGCTATTAATTTATGCGGCACATATAAAGTTAAACCAAATCCTTATACAATTCAACACAACTCCCCCTCAAACAAAAAACAAAAGGGAGTTCGATATCAGATATTTTAATGACTCCAAAAAGCTGCTTGAACTCAAGAGATACCACTCAAGTAATTACTGAAGTTAATTGATGTACATCCTCTTGACCAATGGAACAGTCGACCTAGATTGAAGAGCATTCCTTTTTTTCTGCCATTTAATGGTACACTACATTACTGACACTGAGGTGCCAAGTGTCCTCAACAGTCACCAGCCTACAGGATCACACACATTCTCAACTCAACTTTATTTATATAGCGCTTTTTACAATTTTCATTGTTACAAAGCATTGCCCTGACCAACTTTAATGTCAGACTCTGTGGCATGTTTACAGATTAAAATGTACACCGTGTGTATCATTAGCTAGTCAGGTCTTTAGTTAAGGTTTAAAAACTGCTTTTTTGGCAAGGGCATTTAGTCAGGCTGCTGAATGCAGTTATGTCATTGAAATGAATGAAAGAAAGAAAACGCAGAAAGGTGACTGGTTGCATCATAAGGAATTGCAGATGACATGCAAACAACTGTGCTGCTCCATTTAAGCTATTGCTAAAAAACTTGCATAGTCAAAAACAAGCACGTGAAACATGTTATATTATGGATGAAAAATGTAACATGTTTTGGGGTTTTAAACACATTCTGAAAAAATTACAGAGCGTATATGGTTACAATGAAATGCGTAGACGAGAAAAATGAAAGCGTCATCTCTTGAATATTCCTCCTCATAGGAGCAGAAAAGCGGTTTTGCATACTTACTGAACGTGGAAACCGTGTCTGCCTAAAAAACACATCTCGTTGTCCTTAACTTCATCGCAAGCACCGATTAGCACCCGGCTAACCTAAACAAAGGATTTTAAATGAGAATTTTTGTGCTGAAAAATATAGACGTTTTATCCTAAACCAGGAGGTTTGGCAATATCGACGCGTGAAAAAGATCAGTGATGTACGGACGGAGCCCGCAGAGCTTACAAATAAAGCAAACAATGAGGCACGCTCTCGTGTTAATGAAAAAGAGCAGACGAGCTGCGCATATTAACATAATTGCATAGGAACAAGCTGCGAGGACTGAGCCCGCAATTAAAGGAGCAGCAGCACATTATCAGTAGCGCGAGGACACGTTGTCTCAGTCGAATTTTTAAACATTTAAAAGCGAATCAGGATTTTATTTCGAATTTTAAAGCTGTTTCTTCTTGCAAGGGCTTGTGGTGTTTACAGAAACGCTTTTGGAGATATGAGAGAATTGCAGGGAGATCTAGACTACTGTTTCAAACATGCATTCTGGAAATTTGTAAACGCAAGATGTATACACATACTGCAAACATCACAATGCTTTTGTTATTTTTACTCTGGTATGCACGTGACATACAAAAACAGGGGCTATCATCTTCATTAAAAAAAAATACAGGTTATGTTATTATTATTAGCTCCTAGTAAGCCTGAAAAAGACGATTGATGCACCTGCATCAGTTACAATTGTTAGGCTATATTACACAAATAATATGGTCTTTGTGCATCATGCACGTATTGAAAAAAGATCAATAGGGATGATGTTTTTCTTAGGTCTCTATTTTATGACCAAATACACAAGCTGTGTTTTAAATTTGCTGTACAAAAGAGTGCCCTGGAAAAGAGAGCCTGTACCTTTAATAGGGAATTCATAATTAGGCAGTGTATCATGCAGTGAGGGGGAGGGTTTCCTCCCTTTGCATCTCTCAGGGTTTTATGTAAAAGACCTTCGCTGCTTAAATATCTCAGACAGGGCCACAAAACACATTTTATACACTGGAACAGAGAGCCTAACCCAGCAAGGTTGCAAAACAAAATGACATTTTCTCAAATGGTACATAACTGTATCATATCATAATGGCTGTGGTTGATTTGCCAACACTGCAAAAAATGCACAAATGTACAGGAGCAAAGAGAAATGCACACGTTTGTAGATGATGTGTATTTGTTGTGTGTGAGTGAGTGAATATAAGCAGTCGAGCAGGAGGAGTGGATGCTTGTCAAAGCATAATGTCACTGCAGCGCATTGGCTTAAAAGTGTTAATTATGCTGCTTGGCACGGTGCCAAACCCATTCCAGATTTTTCCAGTTTTCGATATGCAAATCATGCGCTGAACTGTGTATTGTTTTCGTGGTTTACCAATACACTCATACTGTGTTTTCATACTGTGGATATTGAATATGTGAATCCTATACATGTAAATGCATGCATAAGATAAAGGCTTTATTCGTTTTTAATCCATTCTGTATAAAAAAACACAGTTGCACCATATTACAATGATTGAGTTATTTTGCATTCATACTGACCAGTACAAATCCTTTTCCTTATCACATTGGATTACTTTCTGTAGTAGCAGTCAAACTTAATGTGCTTTTATGAAGATGGCATATGTCGATTTTTAGACATGACCATGATTATATTTTTTCATATCTTGAAAAGGGCAGTTCTTTAAAATGTCTGACATTCAGCCTAGAGATATTTCTTTCTAATAGGCGAATTGCATCCGTGGGTCAATGTGTGTGCCTATGGCAAAGTCAAATGGTTCCAAAGATTGGGCTAAATACCTTACACCCAACCCGAAATTATCATCACACGCAAACCCAGCAAAATGTTGATCCGTGAGCCTTACAGAGAAAATCTGCAGATAAGTAGTAAATAGTTTGATAGTGCCCACATTATTATTCCAGACCCCTCTGCTCTTCTACAATGGCAGCATTGTACTTGGAGCACTTGACGTGGTTCCGCAGTCCCCCCTGCTTCTCACCATTGTCTGTACGGATGGAGTTCAGAGACAGCGGAGGGTAATAAGCTGAGAAAGATGCTCGGGTCCAGACAGAACCAGATGCCTAAATTACCAGCAAAATCCTGTACGAGACAAGACTTTATTTTTTCCCCGCATGTGCACTCGGCTACATCAGTGTATTTGTGCATGAGCATTTTTGCACAATCATGTGCGGTTGCACACCACAGGTACTGCCGGGTTCATGTGTGGCATGGACAGGCCCATGTAACGACAATTATGCAGTTAAATGAAACCTACGTGACTTAAACTTTATATTTATGTGATGACCAAACTCATGTAATATTGAGCGTAAAAAATGTGCATTGGCGCTTTTTATCTATTAAGTTCTGACTATGTAGAACGATGGTTCAACAGATTGTAATACTGTGCAAACAGTTCACGTCAAATCGGAAGGACGGTTTGTTCCTTTTCCTCCTCTTCTTGAGCACAGGAGTGGGGCAGCAATTAATTAAAACTCCATTACAATATATTACCCAGTATAATGGAGCCAGTGATACAGAAAACCAGAGAAAGTTTTTATTGAGACAGGGACAATATTTTACAGTGAAACAAAATAAATCTGCATAGAAAGGAGGAATTCTTATGTAAAATAAGACGCAATGGACAAGATAGTTGGAAGACTTGAATGAAACGTCACCCAACTAACTTTTCCGAACCCCATTCGAGCTTAACAAATGATGTTGAATTAAAAATACTAATGAGACGAGGATACGAATGCGAAGAGGACGCATGTTTAGAGGAAAATAGATGTGGTGTGAAGATGGGGGGAGGGCTTTTACTGTCTGGCTCAATCTGTGGCCCCACGAGGCTGTCACTACAGCTGGCATTTTAATATCAAAGGCCTACGGGAGGTGGCTATCTGGGAATATTTGTCTGGCATACTAACAGTTTTCTCCCCTTCATGTGTCATATTTATGTCCAGCAGTAAGACATTTTTTTTCCTAATCGTGGCTCTTTGAGTCTCACCCAGAGCTAATCTCAGTCTTTGCTTTTGTGATGAAAACTTTGTGACAGGATATATTTGGAAACACATGTGAAGTGTAACTAAATGGGTTCCTTTTTAAGTCACGTTTATTGTTTTCCACTGCTTTAGAGGAAAAGTTGACAGCTATAGACAGTTAACAAGAGTGGGAGAGAATTAGGAATCCCTCTGGTCCCTCTGTGAAACCAACAGTGGGAAAACACAGGACCATGGGACGCACACCCAAGCTTTCGCAGAAGCATCTCTTGGGTCTACGTTTAACGCGATTGTGTGTATTACCGCAAAATTCGCTTTTTCCCTCTTGTGGATACCTCAGCTGTCGATCCTGTCTTAATCTCGGGATAAACACGATTATCCTGAGAAGGGTTGTTCTCAGCTTTGTATCAGCTACGGGAGAGCTTAGAAATAGTCTCCCCCACTTTTTCTCCTCCTCGGACGAGTGGTCTCGAAAAGCCTGGGATTGGGATTCCCGAGCAGGACACCAGTCGGAATAACAGGCTGCTAAAAGAACCACAGTCAGCAACTAGAGTCTGTTAGGAGCTACTAGAGTACTTGGGCTCCTTGGGCATCATGAGCTCCGATGAAACGTGGGCAAATGCAGATGAGCATTGTGACCTCAGAAGGCTTTTTGAACAGTAGAAAGTTTAACATGAGTTTGAAACTATACTTTTATGTGACGGATGCACATATGAAAGCATTTCCACGACTTGCTCTTGATTTTCAGGTCAATATCATTAATATCACGCTATTGATATTGTAATAAGGGCATAGTCTAAAAAACAAGGTCAGCTTTCTGGAAATTAGTTCTTTTAAAGATTTTTACTATTTTATAACCAGGGAAAGTGATGATGAAGATGACTTGTATGACCATACTTGAGTCTAATCTGACTCAAGTTTTACCAATGTACTTTTTTATTACAGAAAAATGTTTTTCTCAAACAACATCTATAACTGTATCCTGTGCATTTAAAAGTGATTTTTAAACAAAAATGACAAAAAATGAAGAGACCAGGCAACACTTAAATCTCCAACATGACCTTGAGAATGATAATCATTTAAGGCTCCACTTTTTACTCTCTAACCAGAGAATTGCCATCACGTTTTGCATTAAAATAAATAGGAAACATGTTTTTAAGACCATCACGTCGACATTTTGAAAGATATTGAAACATCATTGTTAACTGCGATCGTCACTGTAAGCGAATGCAGAAATCACAAATGAGGCCTGATGCTTGCGATACATATGCAAATATACCGCACAGGGACGTGCAGAGCGCATTATTGGTATCAGAATCAAGTTCAAGTTCATTGCCTGTGGGAGTCCCGCCAGACTGGGAACTTCTTCATCCACCCCTGTGAACCAGCTCACCCCCTGTAACCCACACCCTATCTGCCCCTCACCACCCCCCGTCGTTTCCGTGGCCGGCTGGAGGGGGCTCTTCACTCTGTGCCGTTGCTAAGGGAGAGAGTGCTGGCCGGGCCGGCAATGCGCTGGTGAAAAGGCCCGCCTGTCAACGTGTCTGAGGGAAGTCAGGCTGGTTGGCTCCCCCTTCTTACACACACAGTTTTATATACAGCAAGTGTGTGTGTGTGTTCCAGACCCTGGGAATGGTGGCAAGCAGCAAGCACTTTATATTCATCAGGCCCCCCTTGTCTGAGTGACTTTGGTAAACAGCCCCCCCCCTTAAATGTCTAGTCCTATTCCATCCTATAATCCCCTCTCACTGCAAATTCACACTCCCGCAGCAGCAGAATGACTTCGGCTCTTGGTGAAAAAAATAACTGGGGATAATTTTCCAGATAATATGAGCCTCTGTCCTGTGAACAAACTTTATAGGCCTCTGTTGGACATTTCAGGATGATGTTAAGATATTAACAACTTTTAAAAAATATGATTTTGTGTAATTATTACACTGGAGTGATGCAATCCTATTTTATTAACATGGATGACTTTTTCCATATTACAGAAGAAATCGGTGAGAACTGAGTGTGTGTGTGTTTTTGAGGTCTCATTCAAGGCTGAGGACGAGAATTGAGAATAAAAGCCAGTGATTTGCATAAGCTGCATGCTGTCTGAGGAGTTTGGCGGGGGGGGGGGGCTCAAGGAAAAAAGATATGAGGGAATATAAAAAAGAGAATGAAACTCCACATTCTAGAGGCACAGAAAGAGAGAGGGGTTTGAATGAGGCATAGGGTGAAAATTGACGGAGAAAGGGTCTTGCCAAGTCTCCTGCGGGGATTAAATTGTCCAGAAACTTCTATACATATAATTTGGGAAAACTTGTAATGGTGTTGGTACACCACATACACAGTGTCTGAATAATTTTTTTACAACTTTTAAAAAGCAAATGAAAAATAACACCAACTACAGTCGATGAGTGTTGCAAAAGTGCTGTTGACTTTACCCTCCGCTAGACAAACAAATTATTTTTACTGACTGCAATAATTTGGCCGATATAAAAGTCATACTCCAAATGGCATCCTCTTTAAGCCTATAATGACCACTAAGCTGACTGAACCTGGTGATGTAGTAAAAGTGTGAAATAATGCACCCAAAATCACCCATTATTATCCCACACTGAGACTTCGATGCCTCTCATTAAAATGAACAATGCAAAACGCCAGTGAAATAAACTCCAACCTTTCCACAATCTGAAGCCTTTGGAATTTCAAGAGCAGTACCCATAAAACCGCCTCCACTTATTTGCAAGGAAATAACCATTATAAAAATGTCTTAAACGTGTCTGTAACATTGATATTTCAGTCCACTATTTCCATAGTAACAAGATCACTCGGAATCGTAATATATTTATAGATTAATCTGAAATGCAGCTTGTCTTTTGCAAACAGCCACAACAAAAATGTATTCTCTTACACGTTAAGGTGGTCAGATAAAGTGCAGAAATATTCAAGCAAGCAACAAATCTTGCACATGAATCATTGTATGTTTTCCTTAATGTCTTAAAAAAGCATCAGTGAAATTTAATTCAGAACAAAAAAAATCTGACATCTCCTGTTACCTACCATCTCCAGATCTCTGCGTCTACTTTTAATGTTCATATTGTTTTATCCCCGATAGCAACACTGACTGGCATTACAGACCAAATCTGATTACCTTTAATGTTGTCCTTACTTTTTGTTCATGTTAATATGATGTCTTACCTTTAGATCTCTCATAAAGGCAAGCCATGTGGTATTGTTGCTTAAAATGGATATTTTTTTTCTTCTCTCTGTAACCAGGTTCCTGGCTATGATCAAAAAGGCGGAGAAAAATCACTGTCAACAGCTGCTGAAAAAACTGAGGCCGTGCAGCTATTTTTAACAGGGACGGTCAATCACAGCACTCCAGGAATCCAGCATCCCGCATTTACTCCAGACGCCTCACTGTAAAAATAAAGCAAGCGGCACGAGAAATGGATTTAAAATGTGCACTAATTGACTGAAAAAAAATTACTGGAACCTTTCATCCTGCAGATCTCTACGCAGATGTGTAAATGTATAGAGGACATGCTGTTAACTCAGTTAAATTGTAGAAGTTAAAACAAAGTGTTGTACAATCTGTGAAGTGAAGAAAATAATGTGCATTCATGTGAAATGTTTACAAAGTTGACATTGTTAAATGTCTCTATGATGTCAATGTCTGCACTCCGTCAGGTAAATTTAAAGTATTTTTTATGTTTAATATTGGAAGTATGAACTTCTGTGGTCTGTCATAACGATTCATTTTCTTGAAATAAAGCCTTAAATTAAAAACAAAACTTTGGTTATTGAATTTGGAAAATACTGATGTCCTCCCTATAGACATGAACTTTGATGAGGCAGCTTCACATGCAGTGACAGCAGCAAGTTGTAAGCTTATAGACCTGACACTCCTGTCAGCACCTTGGACAGCACACAACAACATGACATGGGATTCATAACTGTAACAATAAATCACTTCTCTTTTATATTTGGACAAAAAAAGAATTTATGCTCCAGAAGAATGAGAATGAGACAAGCCATGGTGATTTGAGTAATCTTGCAATGTTTTGATATAAAGGAATTCATCTTGAATGTGCTAATAGTTCAGCTCAGTGAGATTTTCTTATCTGCCAGGCACACATTAAATAGACAATGTATCCAAAATGCACGTATAAAAGGGACATAGACTACTTTGTATAACACCTTACCGTTTTAAATAAATAATAATATACACAATGTAGAAATATATTTTAACACAGTAGAAAAAATAAGTAGGCCTCTGTAATTATATCTTTTTTTCATACATAATTAGCGTCTACAAGAAAATAAGCCATATATAGCGCTTTAAATCGAACAATTAACCTTAAAAAACGCTCATAGTTTTCCTAGGAGCTGATAAAATGAGCACTTTACCTGAAATACACAAATTCGCATCTTACTGAAGTTAAGCAGGTCTGTCTGAGATGTGGCATGGTTTGAAAAAAAGAAAATGATTAAATCATATGTTTCTATATATTTTAAATGCCAAACGTATATGCAGAAATAGTCAAATTGCTTAAACAATCTAACAGTCAAACCTTTGTATACGTTGCAAAAATGAGCGCTAATTAATCTATCTTGTATGGCGGCTACAATTCAAAGCGCTTCAACATACGTATTAGTGGTTTGTAGCTTTCGAGTTCAAATATTTAAGTATGCACGTGATTTCGCAATCTGAAGCCTACAATTCGCAAAAGATGAACATATCACAGTGCTGAGATTAGTTATTATATACTTTCAAATAGTTCGTATAGTCATTCAATAAACACACATTAAGAGAAAATTAATGGCGATTTACCTGCACTTTTCTTGAACGTATTCAACGTACAACGGGTGATTATGTCTAAATGAAATGCAATATGTTCTCCCTTTTGTTTTATTAAGTAACGAAAAAGTCAGTAATAGGCTATTTAAGAAAATATATGTATCCAGATGATATCAATCTTTACCGAACGCAACTGAGAACGAAGCTTCAATCATGCAGCACTGGCTATTCAATAAACATGTAAGCAATAAACAAGCTCTATATCAGTTTTGGAGAAAATCTATGAAATGTGATCCAGCACGCAGTGTTGATGTCTAAGTGGCCTGTGGTGATAGAAGTGACTGTTTTTGTGGAATATTGTGCTAATCTTTGCCACAGCTTGGCTGACCGCGGTTTAAACGAAAGAAAGGGCTTGTGGTGGGCAAACTGACTCAGAGCAAACCACTTGCCCTCTTGTGAATGTCTCTAAAGGCAACCTTATGAGGCAAAGATTTTTTTATTACACGTGTTTTCTTGCTTATTCAGTATATATAAAGTAGGCGGAAAAAACATGAAAATCTCTTTTGATTTAACATTTTTGACAAAAAATAATCCACTCTAATAGGCCTCTGTAAAATTAATGTCATAAATAATCGGGAGACTTTTTGTTGATGTTATAATGCAATGTAATTGTCTGTACTTATTTATAATTTACACGCTATCCTCTCTGCACTCAAACACGCCCATCGGTGTTCATCATTGATGCTGATGACTATCAGTTTTAGGTTGATGTCAACATTAGTCTCCTGAGGGCCAGGCAGAGCTGACAAAAGGGTCAAAGGTGAGGGTCTGGGTTCAAGTGGTTTGTCCAGTAATTCCCATAGGGCCAATTGAATGATCTGATAAAAAGGCTGACACCATGTTGCTATGTTTATTAAGAAAATGGTTAAAAGGGCAATCTCATCAGCTATTCAGGCATTAAAAATTGATTTTGTTCTGTCATATAGTAGAATTTTAGCCTTCGAAATTATAATTCGGCTCGATTTATGTATATATATTTTCTGTATATTTATTCTGTATTGTGATGCACATTCTTTTGTCATATTTTATGTTGTGGACTACATCCGTACGTCATACTCCATTCGAGTAACCTTTTCGTTACATGCTTATTGGGTTGGGGGTACATACTTCATGACTACGTCATGTAGCCTACTACGTGCAATTAAAGATGTGAGGAAGCGAAAAACGAGGAATTTTTTCCCGCCAACGCCGGTCTTTGCGCTGACCGCAGGTGTTCCGTCACGTGGCGCTGAACGATCATTTGTATTCATCATTTAGTTACTCGAATTTTCTGCTTGTCATAAGAAGATAAATAGCGACCATTGTACAAAGAATCATCGTGGGCCCACCTACAAAATAAACACTGAGAAATTAATATTTTAACCCGATAGGAGGCAGAAACCACTACGTATTTTGCGAAATAAGGCAAACAGACAAACTGGTCGCGACTAAGAAATGTTGCTTAAGAAGACAAAAGCCGTAATTAAAAAGTCAACAAAATAGTCTATCCAGTGAAAAACTTAAACAACTACTAGATGCGCCTCAGCAATTCTTATTCGTGAGGTCTCAAAGCGTACGAGCATGAAAGAGAAAGGGCTCAATATCTTTAGTCTTTCATTAAAGGCCAGACGAACAGCTATTAGCAACAGAGAAACTCGGGATTATTGTCCGATCATTTAAATCTTCCAAATCAGAAAGCATTAGAGTCTTGATTTGTACGTTAGCATAAGAATAGGAACAGGTCCTGTGAACTTCCTCGACCTTCTGACCCTCTTTACCCAAGATGAATAGCACCACTTTCAGACAAGCCCAGTCTCTTCAACAGGCTTGGAGCATGCCTAAATTCCCAATCATGGTAATTTAATATATTTTAAACCCCCCTGATGCTTGAGTCCTATTTCTATAGTTTGATTCCGCAAGTATTCCGTATCGCTCTGTCATTCGTGGTTTCTAAGAGTATTAATTTTCTCTTGGTAACTTAAGAAGCCATGCATCTTTTTCTTATGAGTATCATTCTAGTTTGTTTTTTCAACTATGGACAGTTTTGACCTTGTGGATGACAAATCCGTATAATAAACTATATGAGTGTTACAGAAGTTATAACATACACTTATTTATGTAATTTTTAAATTTATATGCATTTAAAAAAATGTATGGAACGTCGGCTATTTGTGTTGGTTCCCAAGACAATTTCAAAGCAGCCATTTTATTTTTATATTAACGTAAATAAAGGAAATTTACGATGCTAAAAAGATCCTGCATATTTTGCTACTTTAAAATTTCTTTGCACTTTACGTCTCATATTTCATCTAAAAAAGGTTACTTGATGTTGTCTCGTTTGTAATGAACATATATTTGGGGGAAACCTGGTAGCCCACAATCCGAGAAAAACCTCCCTTTGGAAACATTCTCATTTTTAGAAAATCTTATAAAAAATACATAATAAAAATATATATATATATATATTTGTGCATAAAGCTTTCTTTTAGTGATAGATTATAGGCTATAAGGCTAAGTCATATTTATAACTAACTGTGTATAAAATTAGAATTTAATGTTTTTAGCTGACTGGTAAACTTGAGTGTGTGATTTTATTTCATTACAACATAACATTTGATATATCAGATTCGTTGAACCGTTCTTTGCCTTAACGTTCCCTTTATGCCATAAAAATATGAGTTCAACCATTAACTTATAAAAGCCAACTTCAATGACAAAATGTGCCCCTAGCTGAAGAAACGACCTTAGCATATATACTTGAAAGAGTAAAATGACTTTACAATTACCTGCACAACGGCCAGCAAGAACTCTGCAGGGTTAATGCAGGTTCAACAGAGCACCAAAGACGGTACACACCACAGACTCAAATAAAACACACAAATAAAATTGATTCCTATTTTGCAATTGTAAACTGTTTAAACTCGTTAAATGGATCACCGAGGATTGCAATTTCTTCAAATAACAGTCCTCGTAGTTGTATTGAAGCTCATTGACTGTTTCATTGCTGAGTATCGGGCATTGGTCGCGCGTGCGCCAGGCTCTAACAAATCGCCCCTGCCTCTTTGATAAATGGCGAATATCTAATGAGGCAGATGGGAAACCTACTGTACTTTTCATTGTTTCCTGATAATACGTCGAGAAAAGAGCCCTGGCACATCTGATTTAAATGTTACATGAATGTTTATTAATAGCTTTCCAAAATAATGAGACATAGATGATGGGAGACGTGTTCTGCGTCAAGCGCACCCTGCGATCTACCTATTTCTGCCACAGCAGAATAAGAGGAGAAAGGCGACATCTTTTGGTCGGAACAGCGTCAACAGAGAATACAAACTCGCCGAATCATTTGATTTTCAAACAAAAGACTGAAGCATGGCGGTGTGCGCAACTCGAAAGCATTGCTGACGTGAAAATAAACGTGCGGAATAAATAATCAATACCAAAGTATCCAGTGCCTACCCCATAATGATCTATATGCCTCCTTCTAGGAGATGAGCGTTGGTGTATTCTGCAGAGTGGGTATTAAACTGTGTGAACGTCAAGGCATCAACAACATTAATTATGTCGCGTTAATTTATGCATGGACTAATTGTGTGTGATGTCACGTTGTGCACGTTGTATCGCGAGAATAAACATATTGCTGACGCTTTAGTGTTCCTGTCGTTTATACACTGGTAAAAAGGCCCCTTCACTTATATTTATGTGCACACGTATTTATTCTACGACATAGTACTTTTTAAAATAGGCAAGAGACACGATCTTAAAAGCGCTACATTATCGAATTTAAATAACCAACATGCTTATACAATAATCTATATCTCATAATGTTTGGTTTCGCAAACAAAAACTATATTTTAAAAAGATCTAAATTATCTTATATTGGTTATAAGGAAGGTGTTAATGGTATATTAATAATTTCTTATTGGAAAGAAAATGTTCAAAGGACAGCAAACTCACGCAAGGCCAGTAAATGTCAGGTACCTTTAGTTTATGAGGTCTGCTGTTGTAATACCAGTTTGCCTTTTAGTGCTTGTGGTGCCGCGTTCAGCACACGGAACAGACCCTTTAAACGTCATTACAGCTAATGTAACACTTGGCAAGAGGAAGGTGCCATATTTGGCAAGCATCCAAGACTAGATCCAGTGTAATAGCCTGTCGTGATAGATGCATGCTGTTAACGAAAAATCAAGAAACATCAAACATGTATGCGACTTTTCCTTACATGCGGCATTTTGGTAATAGTTTCTAATAAGTTAAATACCGTCAAGATGCTTCAAATATGAAATATATTTTAAGTATTTGAATATGCACTTATTATTGGTAAAGTTGATCTTCATAAACCATATAATAAACATGGACTATAATATTAGCCTGTTCAAGTAAAAAAATAATTTAGGACATCTTTCTGGGACATCTGATTTCTAAGAAAAGCATTAATGTCTTTGCATTAACTAACATGATGCACTCGGAACGTTGTTTTACTTGTTATTTATCAACACAATTATGTAAAATAAACTAGCAACATGGAGGAGCATTGTGTTACGGCACATAAGTATGTGCGTAATTGGATTGGCGCTGATCAGAGGACGTCAAACTAAAATATGGTCAAACGATTTTTTTCAGCACTGAAACTTCTTTTTGTTAAAAGAAAGATTAAACATTACGCACATTTTAGAAACACACTATTTTTGCATTCATACGTTGTTATGCATTTTTATCCGATCACACAACATCAGCATTTTTTTTGTCATTGTTTTAAATCCTTTTATCATATAAAGTAAAAAGCAAGGATGTCGGACAGTACTATACATTTTTTATCACCAAAACTTCAGAGAATTGGGGATTTAAAAAATCATTACTACATTTAAAAATTATATTGAAAATGTCGACAGCTCCTGACGCAAATATTCCTCTAAATTGGCGCAGTGCCACATGGGCCTTCAGTTAATCGCACGTCTGCATTAGTCTGTTTGCTTTTGTTTCCCAAACGAGATCAGGAATTCAACTCCAGTATAAACATTTTTCGTTAAAACCCTTTTCATTTGAAAGAAAATAACTTACAATTATAACGAAATTAATCAATTAAATCATTCGCGTTTACACCGTTAAATATTAACGAAATAATTCCTAACGAGTCTATCTTAGGTAACAAGATAAGAGTTAATAGGCTGAAAAACTATGCATTCGGAGTAACTACTGTTAAATCTCTCCAATGACGTTATATTGTACAGCACATTATGATATGTCTTTTCCACATAATACTGCCAAAGCGTCAACACAAGAGGTAATGCTTCTCTTTGTCATCAGGTCTTTCATCTGCTCATTATCGCCTGAGCAAATTCATCTGTAATCAAATGAGACATAATCGTTACTATAGTGACAAAGAAACGCAAGCATTTCTAAACACCAGGACAATTCCACAGGAAACACATAACCTTTTTATATAACAATAATAATAATAATAATAATAGCCAACTTGAAATCCTTTTAACAGCCAGTTAAAATATAGTTTCAACCATGAAAATATTGTGATCTTTTGAACATCGTTTACAGATGAAATGTAAAAAGCTTAAATGTATATTTTTCATGTTCAGATTAAAAACTGCATTGATTGGAGGAGGAATAATTCTATTAGTTGCTCATTCTGTATGCAGTATGATTGCTGGTCAGTGTGGCATCTAGCACCAGAACTAAGATCACCAACATACCAGAATGCCAAAACTGGACCATGGACCCAGAGAAAATGCACAAATACAAGTGAGGACATCCCTAAAGACCAACCGTTTTATAAAGCATAGCTAACACACAATTATGGAACTGTTACAATATATATTTTTTTAAAACCACACATGTACTGTAGCCAAGGGTTGAGAAAAGCATTTCTCTTTCCACTCAGTTTGGCTCCACAACGTACGGAGAGATTTAAAACGTGGGATTGTGATAACCAACAGAAAGCTAAAAAAGTTGACCCATATAGATTCATCTTGTGTGCAGTAAGTGAGGAAGTTTAAGAGGAGGAAGTCATACAGTGGAGTCATTGTATATCAGACTGCCATACTCACAGAGCGATTCTGCATCGCTTTTCAGGGCCCAGAAGCTTGCACAGGACTAACACAGAATGTTAATGTACTCTGCCCGTTGTGAGAGCAAGCTCACACTGCTGAGGGCCTTTTCATAAGCAAGAGGTCGGCGTGATTTGTTGACTGTTTTTTCGTCCTCGGCTTCCTGTGTTGCATTGAGTAAAGTGTAAAGTGCATTGAAAGAGGAAAGGCAATGACAAAATTGATGGGTAGAAGACTCTGGCAACCCTCCTATGCTGTCCGTTCGTGCCACCACGGCACCTGGCACGTGGTGTTTCCAAGCAAATTTTGGTTTGTCTTAGATAAATAAAGGAACTCTTTTGCTTTTTATTTGTTTTTATGGACTCTATAAACTGCAGAGTGAATGTTGATAATATAGCACGTGAAAATATTATGGCTGTTCTATGTCAAAAACACATTTCTGCAGCTGTTTTAACTTCTCATGCAGATTTTTATCTTTGAATTTCATCAGAACTTTTTTGACTGTGTGAACTTCTTTAATAGATTTTAATCAACTCTGACACTTACAGTACATGAACATACAAATAAAACAAACATATCAATCCTAGATACTTTTAAAGTACAGTTTTTAGATAATTACTAACTGGTCAAAACAGATAATGAAGGAAAATAAATGTATGGTTTTGTAAAAAATTGTTTTTTAACTGTAAACTATTATAAATATTGCAAGACTTCTATAACAAGATTAATAATCACACAATTGTTTTATAATTAATAATATATTAGTCTACTTCAACTTTGCAATAAAACCACAAAAAAAGATTATAAAAAAGACTATACATACTGTAATATCTATTTTAAGGTCAAACATTTGGACTAAAACACAAACAATGGTTTAATATATCTATTGCTAAGATCTCTGATCTTTCTCCTGACCCATACATTATTATCAAAATGCATATTGAGATTATTCAAAATCCATAAATTATGATCAGATGTTATATAGAAACAGTATTTTTTTCACATCTCTTAAAATCCATGTCACACATATGACTGTCATATAGAAATATATGTTAATGCAAAACACATACTGTCTCAGTGCCAGACAAAGCAACAGTGCCTGCATGCTTCGAGCCATCAGTTTGCCACTGTGGCACCATCTTGTGGCAGCAGGGTTATTAATGTAAAGGCAATCCTAATGGCTGCCTCCTTTCAATTTTTTCCCAGCCTTTCAAATCGTATAACCAACATCCCATAATTCCTGTATGGACAGTCCTGAATGATCCAGAAATACATATTCTTTCTCGTACGAAACAAGATTTCACGCTTGGATTGCAAAAATGACACGAAGCTTGTGCAGATTCCCGGCATCCAACAACCAGTAATCCGAGAAAAAATAATTTCCCACCGATCGTTTTTTTGATGTCATAGTTTCAAATTATCGAGTCTATGAACAAACAAGGTAGACAAGAATTTTCATAAGACCCGGCCTTGTAAAGAGAACAAGGCAGCCAGTCAGGGACCAAGCTGCACCTCACGGCCCGGGCAAAATTTACTTCTCGCTTTGTACGGCACAAACAAAGCGCAAACGTTCTCCTCGCTGTGCCCGCTTTGCCCATTTGAAGCTCCCAATTAACACTGAATGTCCTTGGAGAGTTCTGATGACTACAATTATCTGCTTGTGCTTTGATGGCGCAGGCTCACCATCACTTCCAGTGGTTGCACATTAAAAACCTTCGCTGTGGGCCTACACGCAGCACAATGAGGTAGGACAGTGTTTCGTGTGGATTCTTCCGACAGGCAGCCCAAATGTATTGAGCGCCAGATTAAAGGTCTGGGTCATTTTACTCACATTCCAGTGCACATTGCAACCACTGCATTGCTAATGCCCATCCGGGATTTGTTGCGTTCAGAAAGGCAGTGCTGGGTATGTTTTGGCGGTCTGTACATGAAGACCTATCAGGAACAATGAATGAGACACATGTACACCTGCATGCAAATTGGCATACACGTCTTTACAAACATACACACAAGCATTGGCCTAGCTGAAAAAGACATAAAGTCTTCAGATTTTTTACATGAAGCTAATTATAATCACTATACACAAACACGTAACCTTTATTGACAATGTTTGGCATAAAATAAATCCTGAATATAGTAAAAGCATCATATTTACTTTCTTTGTGCATGCTTAAAATAGAATAATGAATAAAAACTAGGTAAATGCATTTCTTTACATGGGCATTTAGGATTTGAGACTGTCAGCTTTTTAAACTTCTGGTGGCAATTTTGACATAAGCTTTAAACAAAGGTTTAATTTACCGGAAGCCAGGGTTAGTTTGTCAAAAATAAATAAATAATTAAATAAATAATTATTAAACAAATAGAAATTATAATAAATTAATAAAAAACACTCAAGTTAAATAACACAAATATTTGTCTTTCCTATGTTTTTTTGTATGTTTGTTTTTCTTTCTCTTTGTTTTAAACTTTCTCAAATGATTTTGGGGACCTTTGTTGTCTAAATTAACATTTCAATATCATATTTGTGTTCCTGCTGTTAGATTGTTGGATAGCATTGCATACAGCAGAAAAAAATGAAATTATATTGTTGAATGCTATTTAATATTTAAATATTTTTCATTATGTGTTGAGTATTCCATTATGGGTTACATTTTTGACAAGTCAACAAGTCAAACAAGTCAATAGCAGTTTCCATTGTGATCAATTTACCACTACATAGACAACATACAATGTGTGTTTTTTTCTGGGCAACAGCTGCAATCTTTTAACCAATATTTTCTGTCCTAATATTTGCAGTTATTAAATGGACATTTTTTTAAATATCTCAACCAGTAAAATGTCCTCACAAGTTGGTTGTGGTGATATTTCACAAATGCCCTCCTTATGCCCTCAGAAATATAACAAAACCTGTATACACACATAGAATATTTCCAGTGGTGGGAGAGCTCATTCGCTCCTCTTTTTGATGTTAAAAAAACATGGCCGATTTACAAAAGTGAAAATAAAGTAAATCACAGGGCAACACTGTCTCGCTGAGGGCAAAGCTGTTTGCATTTGGACGTCACTATTTGTGGTCCCTTGACAATATGTGACAGCTCGACTATAACTCAGCGAACCCTTCATTTCGGTGCATTTTCCAGCCTTGCCCATTTACAATGCTTCAGTGGAGATTTCTTTATTTCAACACAGACAATGGTCCCTTTCTTTATGGCCGTTCTCTCACACGGATGCACGCTCGCTCACAGAGGCGCACACTCGCACTCGCTGCAAAGCACATTTTGATGGTAATTAATGACATCACTGCAGAGCCAGTGGAAGAAAGGCTGAGGTGCATTTGTTTGCCTCGCAGACCGTGGGAACCCCGAACCTCTTGAAAGTGGCGAGTCAGGGGCTGGGACAATGCTCTAGCCCAAACACCCCCTTGCATGCACCCAGATCCCAAATTCTCCCTCCTTCCTCTTTGTCGAGGATCTCTAATCAAGCTCAAAGATCTCCTCCTCTATCCTCCTGCTAAAAGTTATCGTCTCCACTACTGCTCAATGATCTGCTTTTCATGTTCTCCTCTCCTCCTGCTCAATGACCTCCTTCTCTCTCCTACTGCTGACTGATCTCCTCCTCTCTCCTCTTGCTTAAATATCTCCTCCACTCTCCTCCACTTTATTAAACTTCCCTCTGCTCCTGCACAAAGATCTCCTCTTTTGATCTCCTGCTCAATTAAATTCTCTCTCATTCTGCTCAAAGATCTCATTCACTCTCCTCCTGCTCATTTATCTTCTGTTTCCTCCTGCTAAAAGATCTCCTCCTTTCACCAGCTCAATTACCTTCTCTCTCCTCCTGCCCAATGATTTCCTCCTTTCTTCTTCTGCTCGTGATGTCCTTCCCTGACCCCCTACTCAGTGATCTTCTTTCTCCCCACTGTCCACAATTATTTTTTATCTCCTTTCTTTTCCTGCTACAAGATCTCCTCCGTTCTCCTCCTACTCAATGCTTTCTTCCTATTTTCTTCTATTCTGTGATCTTCTCTCCCCTCCTGCTCAATGATTTCTTTCTTTTCCCCTCTACTCCATGGTCTCCTCCTGCTCAATGATCTCCTCCTTTGTCCTCCTACTCAGTTACCTTTCCTCTCCCCCTGCTCAATGATTTCTTTCTTTCTTCTTCTGCTCCAAGATGTCCTACTCGGTGATCTTCTTTCTCCTCACCATCCTCAATGATCATGTTTGCTCTCCTCTTCCTCAAAGATCTCCTCCTCTCTCCTCCTACTCAATGGTTTCTTCAAATTTTCTTCTATTCTGTGATCGTCTCTCCCCCATCTCTCTTCTCCTGGTCAATAATCTCATCCTCTCTACTCCTAATCAATAGTTTCTTCCTATTATTTTCTATTCTGTGACCCCCCCCATCTTCTTCGCTCACCTCCTACTCCATGATCTCCTCTCTCCTCCTGCTCTCCTTATGTTAAATGATATCCTTCTCCTTCCTAAATTAACTCTTTCCTTTCACTTCATTATCTCCTTCTCTCTCCTCCTGCTTAAATGTCTACTTATGTTCTGTACTCTCCTTCTCCTTCCTTAACAATCTCCCACTCTTTCCTTCCAGTCCATGATCTCATTATCACACCTCCTGTATCACAATGCACTTGCTACCTTTAAGAACACTTAAGCAACGATATAGTAACATGCTCTGAAAACCTTGGTTACCGCATAGTAATGTTAGATACCATTGCATTAGAAACAACACACTAACAACCTTACAGAGTACTGTTTCAGTTGTATTTCAACACCCTAATTGCTCACACCCTGTACAACCAAGGACACCTTGGCAACCAAGCCATCACTGCTTTACAAGTTTGAGGTTAGTTATGTAGTGGAAAATTGTCATGGTCCTTACATTTCCTCCTGAATTGCCACCTAATCTCCTCTCACCCACCTCTATTGCCCTGGAGCAGCTGTCAAGTCAAACCACGGTCCCATTTTGTGGGGAGCAGAAGGTGGGCCAGGGCTGCCTGTCAATCATCCGCCGACCTGAGTCTAGTGGTTAGTAATCAGCCCTCACTTCACCATGAGGTGTTCAGAGATGAGTGGACAGTCACCTTAGGTCATGTTCTTTAATAGTAGAGTCTCCGCTCCGCAACACGGCAGCCATGTAATCACAACCACTACGCCCTGATGGGACATCCTAGCGTTACGTCTATGACCATAATTACACCCTTTCGAACACTTTGCCACTGAGCTGAGCAGAATTGTTCTTTACTGTTATATCAGCGTCAAGAGGAACAGAACTGCTTTTGACAGGTTTTTTTAAAAGATCCTTCAATAGAGGGTTCTTAGACGTTTCGTTTTTCTATTAGGAGCACATGACCGGGTGTATGCTGTAAATGAAGTGAGATGTGTGATGTAGCAGAGGCACATTGATGATTCCCCTTGGCGTCGGGCATGCATACAGAAATTATCTTTGCCTTTAGCATCTCTATTTGATCTTTATTAAAAACACACTCAGAATGAAAATGGGTTTTGACCACACTAAAAAACTCAATTGTGACCAGCACATGACATGAATTAAGATGAATACATGACGATACTCAAACAAGACAGCAGATAATCACTTACCCTGATATAGTAAACAACACCAGACAAACGACAGTGCAAACACACATGCTTCATACTCTCTGCCGTGAAAAAACTAGTGAAGTAGGAACCAAACTGAAGTAGGGTAACATTTACATGACAATGATGGCCTGTATATATTGAGACTTCAAATACTGCACATATATATATTAACTTTTAACCAACACAATACTAATATTTACAAATACAAATGTAAATGTATTTTTTAATGTGATTACCTCGATTTTATCACAGTTTCATATCAGTCTTTCACATTGCTGTTGAATGACTTTATGTCACTCATGAGGTTTGATTTGGTTGAAATTCAACCGACACTGGACTGGAATGACCATATACATCTAGAAATGCTGATTAAATGAAAATTTCAAATGGTCTCTTAATTTTTTCTGCAGCTGTATATACTGTATCGTTGAGCTGGGACATAATTTGACTCAGTCTCACTTCCGAAAAAGATGACTTTATACCGCTTCCATCTATTGTTCAGTGGACAAGGTTTATTGCATCTTAATTTCTGCAACTTCTCTCCAATGGCTGATCAATTGTTCCTGCATGGCAGAGTTGCCAATAACTCCTACTTGACACTCAGCACATGCGGCAGTAAGTGTTTGTGCTCCCGGGCCTGTCTTTATGTGTCTGTCACACGCTTATGATGTATAATGTCTGGAGGAGAGATTAAACGTTCTGTCATGGAAAATTCTGTTCAAATATAATCATGCACTTGAATTATTGCAATCGCAGGAGTGTCAGGAGTCATAAGATACATACATAACACTTTAGGGATTAGAGCGACAGAAGGGCTTAATTTTGATGTTCTCATTTCAGCTGCCTTGTGAGAATTCCCATGGATTTCACACAATAGAAGTCATGTCGGAGAGGCAGTCTAGTCTACGAAGGGGTAGATTAGTTGCTTCAGACTGACTTTTTGACCCCGGTGTCTGGAACTGCGTCCCCCGATGGTCATGGGAGGCAAATGCATGCAGCCATATAATCAGACAACCTCTTTAAGTCAATGGTGTACGTGACTCCACCCCTCTGTCCACGCCCTCCTTTGTCAAACAGTCCTTGGACTTGAACGTGGCGCGGTCCGGTTCCAGACAAGAATCTGTCTAGATTGATGTCTATTAAGAGGCTCTTGTGGGCGGATCTCCTCTCACGCTTCCTATATGCTGCTGTCATGCTGAAGCAAGACTCTGGGAACCTAGAGACTGTTCCCAGGGGCCCAGGGGCCTCAGATGCTCTTCGGTTCTCAGAGCTGCATGCAGAGATATGAATATGCATGTGTTGATAAATGGAGCTAGACCGGCTTGCGATTGTGTTACAGTTGTTAAGCTTTATGTCCCGGAAAGTTAGAGGCCCCGTCTTCCAGTCTCAAGACACAGGTGACTGTCTGGGTCCCTTTTTTGCAGACACTATGTTTAAGCATTTACCCGAAAGGTTTTTGATGCTTACACTGTCATCCAAAGTGACTTACGGTGAATTCAATGAATTGAATCCTTAACATTGGTGTTGACAGCAGGCTCTAAAAGTTGAACTGCATGAATATAAATTTCGAGGCCACTACAATTGTAAGAAATAAAAAGCATCTCTTTCAGCCAAAGAGCAATCGGGAAATCTGGCTCGCACATACTCAAAAGCAACTTTTTCCGTGAAACCACCCAGAAGGTCTGGGGTCCCCTTCACTGGGAATCGGGTCCTACGTGAGGTACACAACCCAGCTGTCATTCAGCGCCCCGCGGAAGAAAAAGATGTTTCAGCCAAGACGACAATGCTGCCAGACGACATGGCGTGCACTCCTCGGCTTTTTGCCCTGACTAGCAACCGCTGCCAGCGATAAAAAGGCTTTCATCCCTAGCAACAGGAGCGATGAGATGGAGAGGCCTTACACCTTAGCAACAAGGCCAGAGAGGGCGCTTCTCTGAGAATGCCTGAAAAGACGGCCCTCTCCCTGTCTCCCCCCGCATCTTTTCTCTGGTGTGAAGTTCATCTGATGGCTCTAAAAACTGGCCCCTTCCCCCTCTCAACCCTTGTCAGCAGAAGAAAAGAAAGGGGCAGATACTTGATGGATAAGATCATGACTAATCTATTGTTTTTTGCTTCCAAGATCCGACAGGGCCTCTGTAAAAGCTCACGAGGGCTGCCGGCAGCAGTGCATACAGATGTCACCGGGTCTCTTCTCTGTATCAGAGGGTGGGAATCAGTATATAAAGGGTTACTGAGACTTCATTTGGGCGGGAAAACCATCTCTTTCAGAAATGGATTAATTTTTGTTCAGTAAATTTTTAAGCTCCACTAAAGTAAATGGAGAATTAAAACATAAAGTTACATTTCTTGCACATTAGAAACCGTTCACTGTGTAGAAAATTTGAAATTGAATTATTTTTTGCAATACTTCAAAAATAGGAAGCTACATTTTTTTGGTTACTTTGTATTTATTTTGTTTATTACTATTATTGTTATTTACTCATAAAATGCAAACCTTGTAGTATTTGTGTTTATGGTTCAAGCCTCTGGAGTAAACTTTATCAATTTGTTGTGGATAATGGGAGACACCTTTGTCTAATGCCTACTTACAATGCCATTAAAACACATTGTTCTTTATGTTGTCATTTTAATCACAGCGTTTTACATTGACAATTCTGTTCTGTTTAACCACAAAAGCAGAAGTTTTGACTGTTTCTTCAAATCTCTTCCATCAAGCGAAATCCTGTGAAATCCATCATCTTTCATCCTTACAAGAACTACAAATAAATAAAACGAGCCTTTAAATACTAAACCCTCGATGAGCCTTTGTAGTCAATTCCGAACCAAAATGTCCTTTCACATTGAACACCCGAGGCAACAAGAAACTTTCCAAAGCAACATGCAATAATGCAGCTAATGACCGTGCGGCTCATCAGCACATCACCTTAACCGCATCTTAAGCAGATGGTGAACCAGAAGGAAGGAGGTGTTTCCTTTAGTCTCAAGTTTTATCTTTGACAGCTTGCTCTATAAGTCCATCCTCAAAGCGTTTTTCCCATTCTCGATCAGGTAGCGATTCTTTTTCCATGCCCACTGAGGGAAAATAATTTGTCCCTGCTTGTGTCACTCAACAGAGGAATCGATCAAAGGAGCCAATCAGTTTATTCCATCCAATTAGTCGCCTTTTCCACCGAGCGCCGGCTTAAAGGAACTGGCCGTAATCATCGGTTCCACCTCGTAATTATTTGTAATTCTAGTTCTGACACGGCTTAAGATCCTCATTTAGAGGACCTGCCACTCTACGGGTGGGAATGTAACGCAGAGAACGGGAAGGGCAACCCGCTCCCTAAACGCAGCAGATGTGTTCGTCTATTGATTCCTTCCCACAAACATACTGAGCATTGAACAACTGATTGAAGGGCTGGGAAAGGAGGATTGATCCAGAGAAAAGGGTGTGATATACCCCACTGAATGTGTTAATGAGGAGCTACGTGTCTGACAATGCAAAACATATGCAAAGCCATGCGGTTGGACGTTTGCTTATTTATCTCCAACATAATGTCATTCCAAACGATGGTTTTGCAACATAAAGATTGTTTACTAAAGATTACTATGAAAAAGCTTTGAGGTTGATTGAAAAAATAAGGCGTCTGTTATACTGCCTCTCGCTGAAACTGCTGCAGGTGAATCCTCTAATGAGAGCGTTTTAAGTGCTTGATGTTTTTTTGTCCTACCTTCCATTGAATTCCCAGCTCCTCATGTCCGAATCAAAGAGCTTGGAATCTTGTGTAAATGGGCCACTATATTTATTGTCCATGGGGTCATGTTCGCTCAGACCTGACCCTTTGACCCATCCAAATGGATTCATGTCATACTGAACGGGTCTGATTGTGTTTTAACGAGGCGTAATGCTCCTGCCGCTGGAAACCCATGAATGCATATAAAGGAACGGCCGACATGAGAACCGGTTTGGGAAAACTAACACACGAGAGAAGGAAGGTCCCCTAACAAGGCACCAATAATGAGGATTAGCATGACAAGAAGGCAAGGACTGTTCTCTGAGGCAAAGGCCTGATTCACTGTCACAATTTGTTGTAAAAGAAATACAGAAGGTAATCCTGAATTACACATTAAAAAGACACATAGATGACAAATATTTTTGGTTTGGCTCACCAAATGCATTTTACATTTAGTTAAACAATAACAGATGTGGCTAAAGAAAGAAACAGAGAAAGAAAGATAGATAGTGTCTACAAAAAAGTCCCGGAGTTTATAAGAATAAAAGCAATTGTTCACCCTTAAAATGACAATTTTGTCATCATTTACTCTGTTTGTTTACATTTTACCCTATTGTCATTTTAAACCTGTTTGATTTTCTTTTTTCTGCAAAACACAAAAGAAGATATTTTACGATAACTTTGTTAACCAAAAACAGTGTGGTGTCCATAGACTTTTGTTGCATTGACATAAAACCAATGCAAATCAATAGGGACCAGCAGTTTTCTGTTATACCAACATTCTTCATAATCTCATTTGTAAGTCTTCTTAGTGAATATCTAACGTTATATTGGAGCAAAAGTGGACATGTGGGAGAAGGAATTTTATCGCGAAAGTTTTTTTTTATAATTTCACCCAATACATATATAATAATACATATATAATAAATATTTAGCTTCATTTAGGTTTTTAGTTTTAGTTAGCATTAGTTTTTTGATGGTTAATTCAACTTAAAAATATTAGTTAACTTAATGAAGTTCTTGTTGAGTTGACTAAACTTGTTGGGTTGACAAAATATTTTTTAATTAACTCAAAAATATAAGTTAACTTGTTGACTTAATTGTCACGTTGAACCAAAATTTTTGGGTAAAGTTTAAGATTCATTTTTTTGATGCAAAACTACAGTAAAGTTGTAATTCAATAAAATAAAATCCATATCTAGAAGGCATTTGTAAAAACATGGTAAACAGTTTAAAGATATTTGTTTCAATTAAAATTCCTGGGAAGTTAAGAACAAATGGCCATGTGTACAGTCAAGACTGAGAACTGCAGGTTATCTGTCTTTACCCCCAAAATTCAGACCTGCTGGAGTAACAGATCAGCACAGATGCACGGATTGCCCGGTGCCGATCGGCCCTTAAGAGTGATATAATCATCAGGTCAGGAGGTGAAAGGCTGCTGAAAGAAAGGCACCACCTTTCCTCCACCCCCCACTCACTGCCCACCATTATACCCCACCGACAACAGGCCAATTTGTCCATGAGGCCCTTGTACTCACACTCCCCGCCGAGTTATTTAGCTTCTCTCCTAGGCTTCAATGGCAGGTACTGATTAGAGGGGCTGCAATCCCCCTCCTTGTTCTCTTTTTTTTTAAATGGGAAGAAAAACTAGCCTCCTTCATTCCGGCAATCTTTAATCTGATTACAGGCTTTCCACAGCTTTTCAGATCGCCAAGGACAATGGCAGGCCAAGTGGTTCCACACACAGCCTTGAGCTATGTGATCCAAGCGTGGATCTCCGGGCGCTCAAGCTCCGCTGGCAGCTCTTTATTAAGTCAACTATGACGGGGTCGGCCCACCTGCCCGCTCCCCTTTGCACGGGGGATTAACGAGAACATCTCTGTTACAGGAGCGACGCCCGACCCCCTGGCCCCTGCGGACTTGTTTGATTAGGGGGAAGAAGTGAATTCACCGCAGCTCTCTTGATTTCGGCCGTACGGCCTGATGTTTCGGCCTTAACGCGAGGCCATGCCCCCTCCCCTTATCCCCTTGGGAAAGCTCCTGGCAATCGATTTACAGGCCATGCTGGTCCATTAGTACCTTTTCGTTTAAGTATCTCCTGTAACAGAGATTAAGTACTGTAAACTTATTCTGAAATGTTTCTCCTAAATAGTAAACAAAGAAATTGAGAAATAAAAATAGAAACAATAGAGACCATTGTTGAGGTGTATGGAGGTATAAATTCAATGTAGATGGCTTAAATGAAATAATCTGTGATTGGGTAAATTTGAGGAGAATTGTTTGACTTCATATTAAAATCTTCCATAATATTGACTTTAGATGACAAATCTGAGCTCAGTTTGTGACATGGTGTAGATCTCTTCAGAAACTTTTATAACGGCAAATGAGGTTTTGGGTCTTTTTACATTTAGCAGACGCTTTTATCAAAGTGACTAACAGAGAGTTCAGTGAGCAATAATACAATAGGTGCTAATACAAAGTTACAAGTTTCAACAAAAGCCAGAACAATACCTGTTGAGAGATAGTTGAGAAGGTTCGTTTATTTTCTCATTTGTCTGTCAAGCATTCACAATTTATATATTTTTTTATCCCTGCAATGTTGAACAGAAATAAGATAACACCCATAAGCATGAAACCAAGCACAAACTGATGTGCTTCATAAAGACGTCCTCTCCATTTGCCATCATCACAGTCATTCACACAAGCAGAGTGTATTCGAAGTTCATTAAATGTCACGGTTATTGATCAGGAAATGACCCAATTGACCCTGTTTGACCCTTAACAAAGAGAATATTTCCATGAGAATGGAGGCGTCTGCCCTCAGGGTGACCAGACCGCATGTTAAGAGATGACCAGCAGGTCAATTAAAGAGTGTTTCTCCAGACTATAACTACCCTGCGGTGGCTCGCCAGTAAATCATCTTCGGTCTGTATTCACCTAAAACAGTAAATAAATTAAATTAAATATACTTATCAATATTGCATTAAGTAAAAATGAAATATTAAGTGTGATGCTGTTTCGTTGGTGCAAAGCCTTTAAATGGCATGTTTATTGGCATTTTACATACATTTGTGAAGTCTATGATCCATAGCAAATTTAAGAATGCTATGAATATCCATAATGCTTGTCAGAAACAGTTCAAGAGGACTAACCAGTTTGCAACATGTTTATGGTGCATTGCAGTTCCTTTATATCTCCATAAGGGCTGCTTGAGACAAAGAGATCAATGTTAAACAAATACACCTATTAAAAATGGGCACCATGATAACACTTTAAGTTTAATGATATGCTTTTAGTAAATATTATATTATGCTCTGCAAATTAGCTTTACATATGCATTCAAATATAAGATTTTATTGATTTTTTTTAATATATATAATTTATTTATCACACACTCATGTTTATGATTTGGCAAGATAAAAAAAAATGCAAATGATGTTGAGCACAATCAGACCACATCAGCAACAATTTATTAAAGAGAAAAATTTAAACCGTCTCAAAGTTAATAAAATATTTATTAAACAACAATATATAGGTGTAAATTACAGCTTTTGATAGTAAGTTTTAAAAAATGATCTAAATTAACTTTTAGAAATCCAGCCTAGATTTAAGCAGTGTAAAGGTTGTTTATATACATTATATGTAAAAATGCTTGAGGTAATATTTAACAACACCTTTACTGTTGAAAAGAAAAAAAAACTTTGACAAAGCTTTACATATTAATGTACTTAATCAACTTAAATAGCTATTGATAAATAGACCTAACTATTAACACTATTATCAAAACAAGTCAATTCATCAACTTAGAGCAGCAAAAATAAACTATATATTATTTAATAATCTAAATATAACATTGAACTGAATCTTTACTGTACAGAACAGATCGGAGCATTCACTTCATCCTTAAAAAGAGTCAATCAGGGGATCTCTGAGCATCATTGTTGAATCAGCTCTGCTCCACAGTGTAGCTAATCTCCGACCTATTAAATATTAAAAACACACCAATATGTATTAAATTGAAGAAATTAAGTAAACACTGAGTAACAGCACATAGGACAACACGTACAGATGAAAAGCATCGAAGAGTGTGTGTGACATGAAAATGTTTTGTGTGCTACTCTGGTGACATCATGTGGTGATATAATGCAACAAGCTCACATGCATTTATATAACAGCTCGTATTTTTACGTTGTATTTTAATTCATAATGGATTTTTTATGATGTTTAATTCATATATGTAACCATTGGATAGTCTTTTCATTATATTCTTGTTTTAATTCTCTAAATTGTGCATTGTGGCAAAGCAGATTTAAAGAAAATACCTTTAAGTAAATAATAAAAAGATATAAGATTCTCAAATCGATTTAAGGAAGACAACATACTTACATCTCTGGGATTTTGCCCGTCGTGTGATTTTTGTACTCGAGAATAGGGGGGAGGCTCTCTTCCTCATCGGGTAACTATGTTATTATACATAAATTATTCACGATATCAAAGTTTTTTTCATACACACATTCTCATTATTTCGTATTTGCGCTCTAAGGTGCCACCTGGTGACGACATCACGAAACTCACCTCCCAATACACCTCATCATCGAAGCAATTATCATCTGATGGGTCTGCCCAAATTGGCAACCTCAGGATACAACCTTCAAAAAACACATAAAATCAAATCCCATAGTTTTTACATTTTAAAAATCTTTCATATTTGCACATGCAGCATTGGTGCTTTACGCTCACCGACGACAATGCCACCTACGATTCCAAAAACAAGAGCTACACATATACCAGCGGCCTGGTAACCTCCCTGCGTGGCAGGTGTCCTGTTTGCATACTTCCCCTTGAAATCAAAGGTGTTTATCAACCTGTCGATGTAGGACACAAAAAATACAGTACTTTAAAGTATGTACCAATACTTTTTCATTCGAGCAAAGCATTCCCTACACAAAGTGATTTTTAAAAATTTGACTTATATTTCTCTAATATCAATGCTTACAAACAATTGACATAGCACCCACCCCTCATGTCCGTATACACTCTCACTGGCTAATGCCGCTGTGATGGCCCCCACAACTCCTCCGAGGAGACCTGGCATGGCATGCAAATTGTGGATGCCACAGGTATCTTGAATCTTCAAATACTTTTCCATTCGTGGCTACATTGAAAAACAAAAAGAAACATATTTAGATCTCGATGTAAGCTTTTTATGCTTTACCGCTCAAATGCACCTGTTCAGCCTTGATACGCACCGTGAGCACCAGATAGCCGAAAGTGGACAGGATCCCGCAGCAGAATCCTATTATCAGTGAGCCGTATGTTGTGATCATAAACTCGGCTGCCGTTCCCATGGCAACTCCTGCAGCCAGGGTAGCATTCTGGATATGCACCTACAAGCATATATATGTTGTGCTTAAGAAAACATATGTATTGCAAATTTGCAGGCGTTGACATATTGAGACGCAGTGATTTACCATGTCCAGCTTTCCCTTCTTGGCTGAAAGACTAGAGACGGCAAACGTGGTGAGAACAGAAGCAGCCAGGGCCAGATAAGTGTTTATGGCCGCCCTGTGTTGACCGTCTCCATGATCTGAGATGGCGGAGTTGAAACTGGGCCAAAACATCCAGAGGAAAAGAGTTCCTGTTAGAAAAAAACTGTTTAGATAATGAAGAGCACCCTGACCCCCCTTCACATAAGATGTGTTCTTTAATCATACCAATCATGGCAAAGACGTCGGAGTGATAGACAGAGCCGTGTAGGCTGCTGCTGAGCTTCAGTTTCGGTCGATAAAGGATCCACGATATGGTTAGACCGTAATATGCTCCAAATGTGTGGATGACCATCGAACCACCAGCATCCCTAACCTGTCAACAAAGTTGGTTTAACATCCAGAATTGAAGATGTTAAACAAGAACACGATGTGGTGGCTACTCACATGGAGAAGCTCCAAAATGATGTGCTCCTCCACCGCAAACAAAGTGATTCCGAACAGCGTCAAGACCATCAGCTGGACCGGACTGACTTTTCCTAAGAGAGCTCCGTATGCAATGAGACATCCGGCGACACAGAAATCGGCATTGATGAGACTATTGAAAACAAATGAGAGCAAAGTTTGTAAAAAAAGGACAAATCTGAAATAAATTGACCGTGGTGTAACTTACTTTTCAATTCCGATCTTGATCGCCCCATCGGCAGGGTCCAGCGAGTGGAACCAGCCCTGCATGAGCAGAGCCCACTGGAGGCCGAACGCTGCGATAAGGAAGTTAAACCCGACCCCGCCGAAGCTGTAGCGTTTCAAGAAGGTCATGAGAAAACCAAAACCCACGAAGATCATCACATGCACGTCCTGAAAACCTGCCAAGCAAGGAAAAGCACAGGGCAGAGAAGGTTTAGAAGAGCAATAAAACTAATTGAATCTCCTCAGCTTCACCTCAGTTATCCACCGACATCAAATGTCAAACAACAAGTACTCACTTGGGTATCTGAAGTAAAAGTCATTCTCGATGTTACTTGAAATGTTCTTCTCCTTCATGTGCATCGACCAGTGCGCATCCGCTTCTTCATTGTAACGCACAAAGAGTCCAAACAAGATGATCATAGCTATCTGCCAGACGAAGCATACCGCGGGCAGGCTTACCCGCACGTTTGGATTCTTCATGGGGCACCAAAAACGCCGGCAGCAGTCTGCTAAGTTTCCCATGTTGAGGTGAGATGTTCAGGTGGGGACTCTGTTGGGAGTAATGAGTGGAGTTGTATTTATGGACGGTAATCCAGAGGTGTGCCCACGCTCACCTGCTGCAGGTGCACCTCCCGAAGACGATTGCCGTGACAATCACCAGACAAAAAGATTGATTCATATCTGCTCTGATGTCTGACTTCTTTTTGTGTTTTTGGTTGTCTCCACGATTACTATAAAATCACATTTAGGGAAAAGACTATAATGCAACTTGCATTTAAACTTTATCCTGGAGTTTAAGCACACCTGTTGCAGGTATTCTATTAAGAGGTTTAAATCTAACTGAATGAGAATGAACTTCTGTGTAATACATTTAAAATCAGGAAAAGCAGGGCAAACACGTTCTGTTGAATCTGGGAATTAGACAGCGCAGGTTATGACTAATTTCCTTTATTCTGCAGGGAATCATAGTGTCACCTTTATTTTTTGAAGATGTAAGTAAATCAGCATAAACTCAACCTCATCCTTTCAATGTGAGTATTGCAGCTTTATTTCGATATAAAAGTTGAATCTAATTTCTCAGCCGTTTTTGTATTTTTTTCTAAATCTAAGAGATGAATAGAGAGCTTGACTGTTAATGGTTATCGAGCTCATTCATATTCGGCTCACGAGTCATGCGACACATGTAAACAGCCGATCAACATTGTTCTACGGTGCATACAAGATGTTATCAGTATTTTCTGACGTAACTGCATTACATAACCTGAAATAACTCTGCTCACGATGCTTAGTTCTTTAATTTAACTCGCGACACAGTTTAATAAAACATTCAGAGGAGTCGAGTTTGTCGATGTTATTAACAAAAGTGCAATTTGCTCAACTGTTATTTTATGTCTATCAATTAAAAAAAAATCCTATGCAAGCCTTGTTGGAAAGATTTAAGCATTACTATTTAAGGGCAAAACCTCGAAGGGGCTATGGCCACTGCCACTTCTGTTGGTATGGTATTAATCTTCCCTAATTAATGGGAGTCTTTGGCAGCCCTATCAAGAGTACATAGGGAATTGATGATACTTGGCACACTCACAGTGGTGGTCCTCAATAGTCCTGTGAGTGGCGACCATCTTGAAGTACAGTATTGCTTTTTTTTCACAACTAGTTCTTGAATTTGAAATCGATTGTTATCAAAATAGGCTCATTGAACTGAGCCACACGGACATCAATTTTCACTGTTTTTCAAAAGTTATGACGTCGAAGACTTTTCAAAGATAACCCAAAAATGTATCTGAGGCTTTGCCATTCTTTGATCTATCTGTTAAATACTAGGTACGCATCATAGTCACCTCGGACTGGGTGTTTTCTGTCAAAATTGGGAGCAGTCCCAGCCATCTTGAAACTTGATAAATGGCTGATGTGTTTGGCAAAAATATATATACATTCAGTATATACAAAATCATAACTAACCATTGTTTTGCCACAGTACTTTACACCTTCACTATAATAAAACGATCATTCATTTTCAAGAATCAAATGTTTTTCCAAAGTCAACATCATGTCTAGTCAATAAAAATGCGTAAGGTCGTAGATGGTTAGAAACCATGTGATGGAGCTTCCGGAGGTGTGTTTCCCTAAAAAAATCATGTGACTGTGAGGGTGGCTCTTAGAACTTTGACAGGACGGCATTCCAGGGATAGCAGGAATCACATGACATGCCTGTCCTTCACATGAACATTCCATCAATGGCGACAAAAAGATATTACATCTTTCGCTGTCAGTCAAACACAAGACAAGCATTCAATATGTACCAGCAGCATCTAGATAACATTTCAATTATTCGCTGGCTGTTAAGAAAAGTATTTTCTGCTTCAATGATGAATCATATCAATAGATGTCAAACTTTTTCTAAAGTGAAAATTTCAGAGTTTTGTAGACCAGAACTGTCCCATTACTTGGTAGGTCAAATGCATAAAACCTGTTTAAAGCCTCTACATCAAACAGCATTGATCTAGCTCTGGACTTCCAGATAAAGTCACTGTAAATTACTTTAAGTCATATCACAGCTGCGTCCAACCCAGATGAAAGAAAAACCATTCTACGAGTAAATTTATAAATCACCTTAATGACAATTTAAGTGAGGCCCAATTGTCAATAAAAAGACGCACACACCGACAAACTAATACACGCTTAGAGGAAACAGGTGCGGTTTGAATATAATCAAATCTTCAGATCTCAGAGTTGCGGTGGACTAAATGCTTTTTTGGACTTTTTTTATAATCTGAGGTGAATCTGGAATGTGGAGCTCTGAGGAGACTGTTGGGCTGGTGGAGAGGAATGTCAGTACGTTTTCTATCTTGAAATGAACACTGTACACGCTGAAAGACGACAGTATCGCTGATACGCACACTGATAGTGAGAGGACATGTGATCAAACGTGTTTAGACATGTGATGTGACACACACGCTTGTGTACAAAAAGATAAAAATCTTTTTATAACTCCTGGTCCCTTTGGTGTGAACAAGGTGTCTAATCCATCCAGCAATGCACAGCATCTCTGAGTTATGCCTGAAGCATGTAAGCTGCTCTTTCATGAGGGATGAGGCTCTCCGGAACAGGGCTCTTGTTATGGCTCTGGGCTGAATTGCTGCAGGTTTAATCATCTGAAATGGTGAACTGTGAACTGCAACAGCAGAAAGAATTCAGTCATTAGAAATTACCCTAGTCTTCACACGTATGTTTGTGTGAGATTTTGACAGTTCTGCGCAAATACTCAGATTGGGATGTCTATGTTGCTGGGGGGCTCAAAACACGTTCCATGTACGGAGATTAGGACTTAACCTTTATAAAGCGTTACTCATTCTATTAATGCATGTTCTTTTCATTTTTGTGAGCTTTGTCATTTTTGACTTAATGTAGGATACGGGTTTAAAATGCAACAGTTTGGTTCACAAATTCAGGTTAAATAAATCTGTTACTGGAGAATGACACTAGTTTGGGATGAAATGATGGTTAGTGGTTATTAAAGTAATTTAGTGGACATAAACTTTATGCTTGAATGTAATTCTAACGTTTTAGAAAGTCTTGAAATTTCTGTTGCAAAAAGTAAGTAAAGGGACAGGTCACCCAAAAAAATGTCATCATTTACTCACCATTGAGTTGTTCTACATCTGTATAAATGTCTTTGATCTGATGAACACCGAGAAAGATATTTGGAAGAATGCTTGTAAGCAAACAGTTCATGGCCACAATTGACTGGTCATTTGGTAGAACTGTTAGCTTTCCTATATTCTTTAAAATGTAATATTTTGTGTTCATCAAAACAAAGAAAGTTATACAGATTTGAACTCACTGTAGGGTTTCTTGACATACATCATTATTCATATTTTTCTCGCCTCTGATGGAAAATTTTAAAGGCGATTTTCTAAATGTTTAGATTTTTTGCACCCTCAGATTCCTGGGTTATGAACGTCTGTATCTCCACCGTATATTGTCCTATCCTTAACAACTCATACATCAATAGAAAGCTTAATTATTCAGCTGTCAGATGATGTAAAAATCTCAATTTCGAAAAATTGATCCATAAGACTTGTTTTGTTGTCTAGGGTCACATAAAGTTTTGTTATATAGTCTACTATAAAAAGCGAATTTGGACATCCGAGGTTGCAGAAGGACAGCGACAAAATGTACAATAGTGCTAGAAAGAGTGGAATGTTTTAAAATAAAAATAAAACATTTTGATCTGAACGTGTGCTTGAAAGTATGCAATATTTTTTTTTCGTTAAAATTAAGCTTTTAAAAAAATCCCTTTCTTAAGAAGAAAAGTGCAGCCCCTAAGAAGTATAGACTTCTTTTTTCTTGATTTTAGCTTAAAAGTAGTATGCTACAGCAGAACACTCAGTTCAACATTCCACTTTAACTAGTATATATAACTATATATGGTTCCTTTCTCCGGAAGGGTGTAAACCGATCTCTAATTTGATCTGATATGATTCAGGACACCAATTGGTGTATTGCGCAACATATTGTGGGGCAGTCCTGGCCTAATGGTTAGAGAGTCAGACTCGTGACCAGAAGGTTTCCGGGGGGTAAGGATTGAGGTGTCCTTGAGCAAGGCACCTAACCCCTACTTGTTCCCAGGGCGCTGCAGTGATAGCTGCACACTGCTCCGGGTGTACGTGTTTTCACCACTTGCTGTGCATGTGTTCAATACTTACTGGATGGGTTAAAAGCAGATGTATATTTCGGAAATGGGTCACCATATCTGACAAATAGGTCACTTTCATATTACACCCAGTGTAACTCCATTTTGGTCATAATTTATATGTGCAACTTATAAACACTCTTAATAAACACTCTTAAAAAATACAAATAAATAAGTATATCAGTGATAAAGAAAATTCACAATGCAATGAATTTTTGTTCCCATATAACGTTCATCGTATAAAGCACTTTTGAATTCAAATGTAAGAGCTTTTAATCAATAAAGCTTCTCATTAAAGGTGCAGATTAACAACTTTCAGATGTAATATGCACATGGGCTAACAGAAGGCCATTTCACATTAAAAGCTAAAGAAACTATAATAGCATACTAGCAGGAGCTTCTTTGACATGAGTGTTAAATCTCCACATCAAGTTAACACCTGTAGGCTCAATGGAAAAGCATGATAATTTGTCTCAAGCAACTCATTGTGGTCATGCATTGACCGGCAGACAGCTTTTCTTTTCCACCTGCAGCCACTGGTCACGATCTTCAGTTCTCTCAGTAACCGAAGCTTAGATAAGTGTTATTGATCAACATGCATTTATTCAAGTGGAGATAGTTTCATTCAACATGCAGGTATATTATTGTTGAAAATGTGCCAGTTTCATCTCCCAGCCCTTTCAAACACCCCACATGCAGTTTGAAAATGTCAAGGCATGAAGCAAAAACATTATGGCCCAGTTCTGTACACTTTATACATACATTGAATGTCATTTGACAAAACCCCAAAGCAAGATGCATGGACTTTTGATTTTGGCGAAATTATGACACTGTTTTTTTATTTATTTATGCATTTTGCTATTACGTTTAACATAAGTAAAATATAGAGAAACAAGATTTCTGCATGTCAGCCACAAATTTAAAAGTCTACGTATGTAGAGCATGGGCCTACGTCTTCACATATACTTTACTAGTTACCAGTTACTCACACTGTATGTCTGATGTTTTTTTGCTGTCTCATTGACATTTTTTATTTAATTTTGTCTTTTTAGGGCTGGTTTATTAGATATTTATTATATTATGTCACAATAATAGACTGGCGTGTAAAATAAAAATCAAATGACTGTAGGCTACAAAAATATGTTAAATAGAAGAAATCGTAAAACCGTGTGTCCAGCAGAGGCGGAGCCAGAGGGGTGTCCTGGGTGTCCCAATCAAATTTTATTGGGCAGTTTAATGATGATTTACATCTCATTTCACCACTTGCTGAAAAAGCGCCCTGTGCAGCGAGCAGCTTTCAAATTAATCAAGGACTAATGAAATTTCACATATAAGGTTTTCAGACTAGTCATCGGGATTTTGTTTGCAGAAATAATTTTTTAAAGTGAAGTCACTGTATGAGTAAACATGAATGTTGGCGCTAGACGGGTTAATCAGATAAGAGAGATCGCTTCCCGATTTAGCCTAAACATTATGTTTATCGTTACATCTGTGCTAGTTATATACACATAAACAGTGCAGTGCCAATACATAACACGGTTTGCCTGTTTACTTAACGTAGGCTAACGTCAGCTACAGCCACCACCAGTGTTTTAATGTTAAGCTAACTTTGAAATTCGTAAGCTATTTATCTGGTCGTGATACTCAAAAGATTACCTCAAATGCAAATAGCCTGTTTACATATCATAAAGGGCTTATATAATACAGCTAAGTTACTCCATAGTACCGCCAACCATGTAACGAATCTAGCTGTGTGTTACGAGATAGAGACTCTGGCTATATTCATGGTATGTGAATAATTTCTTTTTAAGTCAAATCACGTTACAAACACCAGGTTAAGTACATTATTATTTCTCTTTTGATGTCAGGTTAGGGTTACACCTAGAGATGCGCAGATAAGCTAAAATGCCACCCACATCCGCGGTTTCAATTAAATTATCCACCCGCCCGCACGTACAATTTTCTCTGATACAGATATTCGCACCAAACTATGAGGCGCAGTTTAGGGTGTAAATCAAATTGCGCTCATGAATGCATATATAAAAGCGTGCATACACATATATACATTGCTCGCATATACATGTATACATTTGAATGTTCAAGCAAACACATATGAAAACCATGTGCGCACTAATGTGAAATCCATACCAATACATCTTATGTTAATAATGCATGCATATACACTTTTTCGCGCATACATATAAACTCTGCGTACATACACATCTATAAAACACTCGCTCATACATACAAACTCTGAGTACACAAACATCTATTAAAACACTCGCACATACATACAAACTCTGCGTGCATACACATCTATAAAACACTCGCACATACATATAAACTCTGCGTACATACACATCTATGAAACACTCGCACATACATACAAACTCTGCGTGCATACACAACTATAAAACACTCGCACATACATACAAACTCTGCGTGCATCGAATCTATAAAACACTCGCACATACATATAAACTCTGCGTGCATACACATCTATAAAACACTCGCACATACATACAAACTCTGCGTGCATACACATCTATAAAACACTCGCACATACATATAAACTCTGCGTACATACACATCTATAAAACACTCGCACATACATACAAACTCTGCGTGCATCGAATCTATAAAACACTCGCACATACATATAAACTCTGCGTGCATACACATCTATAAAACACTCGCACATACATACAAACTCTGCGTGCATACACATCTATAAAACACTCGCACATACATATAAACTCTGCGTACATACACATCTATAAAACACTCGCACATACATACAAACTCTGCGTACATACACATCTATAAAACACTCGCACATACATACAAACTCGGCATGCATACACATCTATAAAACACTCGCACATACATACAAACTTTGCATGCATAGTCATTTCATATGTGGATGTGCGTGAACTTTTCAGTATAAACGGAAGGCATTTCCGTGTAAACGGAAGTCTTCTTCATTCAGATCAACATGAATCTGAGAGCGATATTTGCCTTAACGTTTATTAATGCTTTGCTTGCTTGTGCAAGTTGCAATGAAGATGAGCCGATTTCTTTAATAGCGTTTTAAGAGGCCTCACACCGGTGACCGGAGGCAACCAGAAAATAGCGTTCTCTGATGGCTCTTTTTTGGTTATTATTTTGCAACCAGAATATAACCAGCAAATAATGTTCTCTCATTGTTTTTTTTTTGGTTCTTTTTTAATGGTAAAAATAGTCAAAGCTGGTAAAGGTCAATGACATGTGCAATACAGAAAATATAAGACCACTTTAACACATGTTATACTGATTAAATTAAATTAATAAATGTGCCCTTTAATGGCTGAAAATAATAAACTAGTTAAGCTAAATGAAAATACAATTATATAAATCCTTGTGTATTTCTTAAGTGTGGTTGTCTGTTACTATGTATGTGCGCTTGAAAACGTGCATTCTCCGCTTTGCCGCGCACTCCCGTCATTTAAAAATTAGTGGTCATTTCGTTTTACCTCACCCACTAACACATTAGTTTAGCGGTTTATTTATTTATTTAAAAAAATTGATGTAAGGATTGAAACTCGGAGCTTTTGATTGTTTTATCAGAAGACGGAGCCGCGCTATAGGCTACTTCTCTAGTGAGACAAGATAAAACTAAATAAAACTTTCCTGAAGAACCAAAAACGAGCCTTAGAAAATAACGTTCTTGGAACAAAAAACTAACGTTAGGGAAATATTGGGAACCAAAAATTGTTAGCGGGGTTGCACAAGCAAATAGCCCTACTAATAAACGTCAAGGCTATTGTTGCTCTCAGATTCATGCTGATCTAAATGAAGGATATTTCCATTTACATTGAAATGCCTTCCGGTTACAGTGAAATGCCTTCCGGTTACAGTGAAATGCCTTCCGTTTACACTGAAAACTTCACGCACATCCACATATGAAATTACTATGCATGCAAAGTTTGTATGTATGTGCCAGTGTTTTATAGATGTGTATGCACGCAGAGTTTGTATGTATGTGCGAGTGTTTTATAGATGTGTATGCACGCAGAGTTTTTATGTATTAACGAGTGTTTTATAGATATATGCACGCAGAGTTTGTATGTATGTGCGAGTGTTTTATAGATGTGTATTCACGCAGAGTTTGTATGTATGTGCGAGTGTTTTATAGATGTGTATGTACGCAGAGTTTATATGTATGCGCGAAAAAGTGTATATGCATTCATTATTAACATAAGATGTATTGGTATGGATTTCACATTAGTGCGCACGTGGTTTTCATATGCGTTTGCTTGAACATTCAAAAGTATACATGTATATGCGAGCAATGTATATATGTGTATGCACGCTTTTATATATGTATTCATGAGCGCAGTTTGATTTACATCCTAAACGGCGCCTCATACCAAACCCGGACCCGATCGTCACTTTAATTACTCAGTACATTTTCTAACACTGTCTTTGTCTGTAAATGCTTAAATATAATCTTTGGATTTAGCACACACATGATGTACCATGGTACCAGTCTTATGGCTTTCATAGTGCCTCACAGTCGTTACATATTACATACCCAGCACTTGATTCATCCTCGAAACCACTTCGCTAAAACGCTCCCACGATACTTGTCTTTCCTAACTTTTGTTTTGTTTTTAATTCTCCCTTTATAAATTTCTCTTGGGTCTGTTTAGCCTTCATTTCTGCTTTAAGAAATAGACCGTCCTCTACCGCCGCCACGCGCGCATTTCTTCTAAATTGCTGCAAATTTGCGCCTGATTAAAAATGCATTTAAAACATATTCGTATATTTTGAGAAATTTTGTTAATATTGTATATGATATCATGCACCCTCGACCCACCCGCAATTAATCAGAATGTATTTTTTTATTACCCGACCCGCTGATCATCCGCAGCGCCCGCGGATTTAACCGCCAACCGCGCATCACTATTACACACTGACTTTCTATCATGGTCTATGGACCCCCTGAAGTTGCCTCGGCCACCCCAAAGACACCACATGTGAAAAACTCTTGCTCCGCCACTGGTGTCCAGTATAAAGGAGCCATATTTCAGGGTTTTTCAAGATATTTATTGTGTTTATGTGGTTTAATATAAGAGTTCAAAAAATGCTTTATTTTTAACAAATTTCTACTTCATCACTGTCATTCTTCTAAAAAAACAATTATATTGTTTCCTGTATATATAACGTATCTGCTTCCGATACGCTCTGATCAGTCAAGCTGACACATTCTGCTGTGATTGGTCACCTGCGGGTTTCGGCTTCACAAACAGTTGTGATTGGTCATATGCTCAAAGCTTCAGGGAAGCTCGCCTTATCAAAAAGAAGTAGAGCACTCAAAGTACATTTTTGAAGTATACTTAAGTAAACTTCAAGTATATTTTATATATTAGTCAAAGGACTAGTAGTATGATTGGAAGTGTACTATTTGAAAACTGCTTGGGACTAAATTGGTCCCAATTATAAAAGTGTACTTTTAAGTGTACTTTAAACAGCCACGAAACACTAAACAACATTTATTTAGATGAAAACAAAGTTGGTTGTGTTGCAGATCGTGAAAACAATGTTAGCAACTGTTTCTCGATTTTTTTGCGCTATTTTTGCCGTCCGCATTTAAAATCCTCATCTGACGCGTCGGTGTCTCATTATTATTCATGACACAGTATTTTCTTGACCAATGCGAAGACATTTCTCTTAATTATTCATGACAGCGCATTGTGATTGGAGTGCCCGTCTTCCATGCCGGAACCTTCGCTGGTTTTTGATGGATCTTCTTCTCACAGCGTTCACGTCCATTTTAATTGCAGTTTTCAAAAACGACATGGCGGTAGAATGTAGCTGAAAGGGGTGGTTTCGTGACACTGTAATTGTAAGTGGCTTTATCCACCGAAGCGCTTTTACGCGGCTGAAAACGGCCGCTGCAGGCGCCAGCGCTGATCGTGGGAAAAACGCATAGCACCGATTTTGAGCACGGAACAAAACGCCAGCTGCTCGGGTTTTTAAAAAAACGCAGCGTTTCCATTGGAAAAAATCACCCCGTACGCCGGCAGAGACGGTTACACTTACAGTAGTAAACTTTTGAGTACACAACATGTTTACAATTAAGTTTTCATTTGTACTACATCTATACTCCAAGTAAACGTGTTGGTATACTGACAGTTTACTAGTTCAATACCTTTAGCACATGTTTAGTCTGGGAAAGTACAATTTAAAGTTTAGTCCTATAAACTATTAGTTAAGTAGATTTTATACTGCAAGCGTACTTGTAGATTTTCTGGTATCACTCTATTTTACAGTCCTGTTTCCCATGTACATACACTTATTACGGTAAATCCAATAACTGGGTAATAACTAGGTACCCTCCCCTAAACCTAAACTTATACCATCTACCTTATACTACCCATACTTTCTCAGGTAAGTATACTGTTAGTACACTGTAGGTACACTTAGTGAAAAATAAAGTGCAACCAATTTTCTTTAGGTTTAGTTTACTATTAGGTCTGCTGATAGATTACTAATAAGTATACTTGTAGTTTACTAATTCATTACTTGTAGCACATTTTATATTTTTAAATGTATACCCTAAAGTTTACTCTCAGTAAACTACTTGTTTATTTTAAGTAAGCTTGTTTTCATTAGCTTGCTTATATACTGATAGTTAAATATCAAAACTTTTAATGCATTTTTTAGTACTCTTGAAGGTGTATTCTTAGTAGACTACTTGTTATATGAACATTTATGAACATACTATTTATATATTATTTTTGCACTTGAAATACTTGTTAAATACCTTTATCTGTACATGTACAGATGACTCAAAATCATTAATTACGTTAAGGGGCTGTGTCCACCAAGGAGCATTTATGTGGCTGAAAAAGGCAGGAGCTTGGCTGAAAACGACCGCTGGAGGCGTAGGGTTTTGCCAAAAGTTGATAATTTTTAAATTCTTAGTGCCCGGTCGAAGACGCAGCTGATCGTAAGGAAAATATAGCATTTGCGCTGAGCGGGAAAAAACGTCAACTTATGACTTTAACGCCATGGTGGTGACACCCCCCACACGTTTCAGATTTTGAAGTAAGCTAAACCCTAAAATAAGTAAATTCAATTCTCTTCAGTTCTAATTTATTTCTATAGCACGATTTAAAACTTTCACAGCTTTACAAATATATTTTATTATCAAAAGTAGCTATATTTACATAATAAGTAGTGACAGAAGTATAAAATAGGAAATATTGGAATAGACATAATAAATACAAAACGTTTCTACATAGTAAATACAAAAAATAATAAAAGAGAGTCAAAACATTAATTTGTATTATGTAATAACTGTACAAAATATTTGTTACAGGCATACAGTATATATTTTTAAAAAGGGTTTTCAAGGTCATCTATTAATGTCTTTTAAAATAATCACTTTCAGAAGTGTCAGGGTTTGACAAGGCAGAAGAACCCAGATGCAGGCAGACTGTGATAACGGGTAAACAAAGATTTTATTTTAACACAAAACAGGAACAAAATAAAAGCCTACGAAGGGGGGATGACAAAATAATATATAAAGACTAAATAATATATAAAACGACAAGAACGAAAAGACTTCCCACGTGGGGGGCAAAAAAGAAATCAAAACAAACCGACACAACATCACAAAACAACAGGCAAGGTAAGGTTTTCACAGATACGATACGCACGGGTAAGGCTAGTCACGACGGGACACGACACGATTGGACACGACACGACGGGACACGACACGACGGGACACGACGGGACGGGACACGGGACACAACACGGGACACGTTACAATACCTTCAAGGTACATTGAACGAGCACAGGACAGTGTACATAAGGATGTTTTAAAGGGAGACAGACAAAGGATAATTAACAAGGGCCAGGTGTGGGTAATGAATCACTAATGGGAAGGTAACAAGGAAACGAGATGGCGGGAACAGAGACGCGGACCGGAGAGAGAGTATAGAAGAGTGCTAGGTAAACTATCGCTCTCTCTCCACACGAAACCTAAGGCTATGCCGTGGTTCCGCCCCAAGACTAAGAATAGACATGACAAGATGGTGGAACCATGACAAGAAGCCTCCAAATGCAGTACTTCTGGGAAACTTGATTGTCTCTCCCCAACAGGTGATTGGGCTTGTAACAATCCCAGTTCTGTAAGAAAGGAAAACAATATTAATATCACACTTACATTACAAATAGGAACTGTGTGTTTAATGTCATTTAAAGAATTGGAAGAATCTTCTTTTTGAACAAGATACAGAGAAAAATGGTCTTAAATTGATTATTGTGTATACAGTTATAAAAGAAAACAATAAATAGTATGATTAACCATATAACAAAATCTAGAGTTTTTTTCATACGAAAAAGAATTCACAAAGCAGTGTTTGTGTGTCTTTCAGCATTTGATTTTACATTTCAGAATTAATAGAAGTTTGTTCTGATCTTAGAATCTGATTGGCCCGAGGTGCATTTCTAAAGAGCTCATTTACAGACTAGGAGTGTTTTTCTTTTGGTTAAATAACGCTTTAATCCATTTTATGACTTGAATTTAACAAAATGACACATCTTTGAGTGGTTCTGTTAGATTTTATGTTTTATGCCAGTATGCAACACACAATACATACTATTTATACTGTACTTCCGCTTGTTTAGAACCCAACTTCGGCAATTTAAAGAGAAACTTAGTCTACATAATCCATAGAGTAATACTTAAAGCGACCCTGCAATGATGTGTCATGCATTCTGACTTTTTTACAATGTTAAACGTTCTGTCTTATCATAATTAACGTGGTCAACTTGTCAAAAATCGAGTTGGCCGTATGACGTAGTATTTATTTGCTCGATACACTCCCCTAGCGATCGTTCACGTTTCGGAAGGTTTTTTCCCGAACATATAAACTTTTTCGTAACAACTTTTCTTAGTCCTTTATTAGACAATTCTCCCTGAAAACCACACGGCACAGTCACATGAGAGCGGGAAAAGGAGCATGCGCAGACGTCACTTTCACTTGTAAGCAGAAGAGAGAGAGCATACTGTAATAAGATTCAAGTATGGAAGGAAGGAGACGGGAACCGGCAAACATTTAAACATTTAATCAAAATAATAATAAAACATAAACAGCCCGCGGCCCCTCACGGACGACCGCCGGCGCAATAACATAAACATAAATACAAACATACACACGTTCGGGCCCGGACCTCTCTCCTCGACGGTCCGGTCGCCGTTGTTCCTTTATATGCTCCCAATCTCCTACGTGATGCGAGGCCGGTGCGCGCACGACTAGCGCTAAATAACAATTACTTACCGGCCTCGAACCACGGTCTCGCCCCGCCTACTCTACTACACATACGTTCTGAAAGATCAAGTGTTTGTTTGTTCACTGCATTTGGGTGATGAATGTTATATAAACTGTGGTTATAATGCTGAATTTGGAGATCGTTTGAAACTGATTTATATAGCCATCCCAGCACTAAAAGATGCCGGACATGAACCGCTTGCGCTGAGTGAAACTGATGTCTGTGTTTTGTTGACAATGGGTGGACACGTGCTTTGGTTCAGCCTACCCACCCCCCCCGGACGGGCCGTATGTTTTCGGAAATCAATAGTAAAGCTGTGTCTATGTTTTATAAATGTGATCAAACTAAATACTCTTCGAAGAAATGAACTATGCAATGCTACTCTATAGGTAGGCTTTACTCCCGCTTTAAAGCTATTTTAAATCACATTTACAACAGACCTAATTTACCTTACCAATGCAAATCACTAGTTGAGGAATTCATGTTTTAATCTCCATACTAGTCTATATTATACCCATAACAACATTGACTCATCTACAAATAATCGCAATTTAACACAGAGGAGAAATTATATTACAGTACTATCACAAAATGTTAACGTAGAACTCTATTAACATGACTATCATTTCATTTAAAAACACCTACAGGTAAATCGGCACAACTGCGCATCAGCAGTGCCAATACACACATGTAACTTACACTTGCAAGAACAGTTAAATGAATATGTTGAGTTTTATCACATTCTTTAATTCAGAGTTCTTAGTTAATCTAAATAAAGAAAAAATGTCGTATCAAAATAAATTAAATGCTCTAATGCTTTTTAAACAAGTATTTAAGTTCCGCACATTTTTTATTTATTAGTGGTAGGCCGTTATCGTGGGACTCTTATCGGGCGATAAATAAAATGTTGCCGGTAATCTATTCTCAAAGTTGGGTTGGGAGCTGGGTCTCTACTACACAAGCTATAATTACTTTCACCTTGATATTTTAGCTCGGATGTATACCTAGCCGAATTGACCTCTAGGGGACGAGAACGAGTCTTCGAACATGTAGGCCTATGCCTAACGTTACTGTGAAATTACCACATCAAACATGACGTGCTTACATGGATGCAGCTATGAAGCCGCCGGGTTTGCTTCAGGGAAAATTTATTTATAAGAAGCTTCCCAATGGAAACCTTGACAAGACTAAGGTTGTTTGCACCTTGTAAAATGCGGAATTGGTTTACTGTAGGAGTTCTTCCAGTCTCAAGTACCACCGAAACGCAAAGCATCCCTTAGCTAATGCGGAAGATTCTGGGCCAAGCACTGATGTAGTGCAGGAGAAAAGTCATCGTCAAACTACTATGTTTGAGTGCAACCGAGGCAAGACAGTCAGCACATTTCTATCAGCAAAGCTATCTACCTCGGCATTACTGTACACCTCATCGATGCCAGAAGGAAAATGCACTCATTCACATTAGGTAGGCTACGTTTTGTAATTTTAAATTTGTCAGAATTCTAATGAGATATTTTAATCTAGATTAATTCCAAGATTACAGTGAGATTAATCTAGATTAAAAAAATGTATATATGCCCACCACTAATATTAATTTATTTTCTTACAAGCAAAGTCACTTGATACTGAGTAAACTAGAAGATGTGAATGAATTATAAGATATTGCAAATAAAACTAGAAGAAAATGTCAAGATTATGAAGTATGTAAAACTCTACTTTCTGTGGCAAAACTTGGCACTCGATTGCTGAAGTGATTTTAGGTGGTTGCTATGGTGTTGCTAAGGTATTCTGGGTCATGGCAAAAGGGATGTCAGGTTGTTTGGTATCTAGGCTGCTCTAAATGATTGCTAGGGCATGGCTTGATAGTTTAACTGCAATCATTTGCAAGATGACTTTTGATGTCTATAGCACAACTCTGCTGTATAAACTGCTAAAATTTATTTTGGACCTCATTTATGGATCTACGACAAACAGTGCGGGACAAGTTATCTACCACAGTTTTGTCCAAAATAATAAGTAGAGCACCACCAACTTTGAGAAAATAATTTAATAGGCTACTCAAGCAAAAGAATAGACACAAGTACAAGCCAAGTATACTTAGAAGTCAAAAGATTAAGTACAATTATAGGCCAAATATACTTGATATTACAGAGTGAAAAGTTTAAGTATATTTCTGATAAATACATAAGAAGCAATCTGAAAGTATACTTTCCTATTCTAAGTTTAAAATTACTATAGGCCTACTCATAGCACACTTGAATAAACTTATTTTTGATAAGGGTTCCCATACCGTGAGCTTTAGCTCTAAGCAATAAACAGTAACAATGGCTTCAGTTTCACCTCTGAAAACACACAAATCAATCATAAGCCATTTTTAATACATATAATAGTCTTCAAACAATAAAGTAAATTATAAAAGTGAATTTTTTAGAATATGTCTTCGCAAACTTTGCTCTCTGCCATTTGAAAACCTGTAACAGCTAAACTTGTATCATGTGAGGCTTCTTAACTAATCATACAAAATTACTTCAGTCGGTGGCTGCATTTCAGTTTCATGTCATAATTAATCCTTTTTTTACATTTGTATCAAAAAGCTGCCTCATTGAGCACACATAGCAGTATGTTATAATCAATACCACATAATATTACTAAATATCTATTGTTAAATGATGATAATGCAATGGATTAATCCTACCTGTAGTGACATTGCCTACTCTGCCTTTTCTTTAAAAGACCGTTTTAATCCTACATATAGTTCTCTACAAAAGCATTATTGTTTAATGTACACCATGTTGAAGATAAGCGGACAGGCTGTCCATTCATTAAATGATACGCTATTGCCTCTCAAATGCAGTTTATTAAGCGTAGGGAAGACTCTCCTCCACTCACATCCATTCAAAAAGCGGCAGCTGGTCTTCTTCCCTGTGTATTCGAGCATTTTTTCAGCTTTTTTGTCATAGGCCGATTGGTGCGCGCAGCGTCGCATAAAGTCTTGATTGGTCAGCTCAAACTCACCTGTTTCAGTGTTGTTATAGGGTGGCACTAGTCTGAACCTTGTGTTGAATATAAGATGGAACAGGTCTGTGTTTCAAAGATGTGGAGAGTGATATCGTTAAAAAACATTCAGATGAAACTGATAAACCCATTGACATTCACTGGCTTGTGCAACAGGTTTATTGGGCGGTAGTTTAAGTTCATCCAGAGGTGATTTACAATGCCACATTCAGTTAAAGGGATAGTTCACATGAAAATGAAAAAATGTCATAATTTCTTCACCTTCATCTGATTTAAAACCTGCATATGAATCTTTATTCAGTGGAACACAAAATAAGATATGGGGTTCGATACATTTTGATTTTCAACGTTCTTCAAAATATCTTCTTTTGTGTTCTGCAAAAGGAAGACAGTCATATAGGTTTGTTATGACATGAGGGTGAATAAATTATATCTCCTGGGATCTGTGCGCAGAGCTGTTCCACAGAGAGGGATTCAAGTTCGAAGTACACGAGCTCTTAGGTTACAGCAAACTGAACAGAGATTTGTACCCCAACACCAAACTGAACAGAGGCTTGTGCCCAAACACCAAACTGAACAGAGGCTTGTGCCCAAACACCAAACTGAACAGAGGCTTGTGCCCAAACACCAAACTGACCAACAGTTTCAGAAGCCAGTTATGCAGTCAGAACCTCCTGACAAGTGCGCTGTAGCTTAGGGATTTCTAAATGAAGCCTAGTGAAGCTATGAGGCTTTTCTCTAACTGGATCAATAAAAGATTCGAAGTGTTGGAGTATAGATTACAGTGCCCCCTAGTGGATCATAAAATGTACAACAGTCATCTGGGATGAAGCCTCAGTGGATGGAACACACACCTCATTGATGTAATTGTACTCTGTAGTGTACAAAATCATATGCTGATAATATTTATATACCATAATGTGGCAATTCCTGTTAATATAAAAGTCAATGTGTTACATTGTTTAGCGTGTTATGGGTCCCCAGAGTGAGAAAATGTTGAATTATTTTAACTAAAATACTTGTATATGATATGTAATTGACTTGTATAGGAGACTTTATTAACTTATGTCAGATAGCCTAATTCATGGATTATGTGGTCATTAAATGTGCTTGCGTAGCTGGGTAAAGAAGAATGTGGGCCCATAAAAGACTATTTTACTGGTTTTTATTGAGAACTAATATTTTTTTGTCGGTGTTAGGGCCGAGCCTATTTTCTGCACAATACCTCCCCTGCCTTTGGAAACACTCTCACAAGGTACAGAGGAGGCTGGTGTACATAGAAACTGCAGTGACATCAGATATAGATGGGGAAACACATGTTTTTGTTCTTTCCAGTATTCAAATGGATCATGGGTTCTGGGTATGTTTGTTTCCTTTAGATATCGATCCACCTCTATTACTGCATAAGCTGTGTTTTTCTATTTTTTTTTACTTTGGTCCAAAGCACTATCTAGCGGGTGCCATGGATTTCCAAATTCCACCTAAACAATTTGAATGACAAAATGTAAATATGACAGGAAATGTAAATGCATCATTATATTTATGTCTTTAATTATTCATAAAAGTTTTTTTTCCAAAATAATAAAAAAGATATATGCTTGAAGTAGTTGCAGCCTGTTGACTTGTTGCCTTTTGATGAAGGAGCTCTAAAGTATCTTAGCATGGAGGAAGTATTATTTGAATACTGAAGCTCCTTATCACACACCAAACATCTTACCTGTTACATCAATTAACAAAAGATGTAGATGTCCAGGGAAATATTACTGAAATACTGATTTGTATTATACCAAAACATACTTTACTAGAAGAAATCATTTCAAAATGTTCCCAAACAGGGGATGTTTTCTTTTTTTTCCAGATGCCAGATTGCTTAATATTAGATCTCTCTTAAATAAAGGACTTTTTGTTAACGATATGATAACCGATCATTAAATAGACCTGCTCTGTTTGACAGAAACATGGCTAAAGCCAGATGATTATATTACTCTAAATGAATCCGTTCCCCAAGATTATTACTATAAACACGAGCCTCGTCTAAAAGGTAGAGGGGGAGGTGTCGCTGCACTTTACAATAATTATTTTATCATCTCTCAGAAGTCTTATTTTAAATACAATTCTTCTGAAGTCATGGTACTTCACGTATCGACACCTAATACAAACACAAAACATTTTTTAAATTTACTAGCTATTCTTTCGATTGGGACCTGCAGTCGCACAGAGTCTCACGCCGGCCGGGTTCATGGATCTCACGGACACAAAACGGTCAGTTCCGCTCTAGTCAGAGGTTGCCGGGTAAACTAATATCATTAAGTTTGGCCGCAATATGCTTGCTCAGAAACATAACAATAGTTATTTTAGTCACGATCATGCAACTTGCTAGGCCAGATGATAGGTGGAAATCTGTCAAATGTGAACTTTAGTAATGCTCCATTTATACTAAAAAATCTAGTATAAACTAGTCCATCCTATCCTGACACATCGATTTTGCGGTAACAGAACAGGTTCCTTTCTATCTACTCGTAATAACAGACTTTGAAGAATTCAGATAATATCAACAATAACAATTTATTATACCAGGCAGGCACAACATTAATTAAAATCATAGAATGAACATACAACGAAATTCCTAATTTACTAAGCAAAGATTATTAACTTAGTATAAGAATAAAATAAAACCACAAAGTTTATCAATACCTGGTAAAATTGAGACACAAATTTACAGTGTGGGAAGTTCTGGTTACAGATGCTTCCAAATCGAGATGCACAGCTGCAATGTGGGAAGTTCTGGTTACAGAAGCTTCCTTGAGTCTTTTGCCAATTCACCTTATCACCCAGAACAAAGCCAATGGTCAGCGAGAAACTTGGTTTGTTTGTTTTCTCGTCACCGAAGAGAAAATCAAATGAGATCTCAATCTACATGTAAACAGGATTCCCTGAAGAAAGTCACACCTCTTTGAGGAGTGTAGGTTATGGATTAGAGTTATACAGTTTTAATATACTCTCTGTTAGATTTGAAAGAACTAGACCTTTTTACCCATCGCCCCATGACCTTTAAAACAATACCAAACATGATGATCAAAACTTCATACTATGACAATAAATCATATACACAGTATAAAGCGTAAGCATTTTCCCAGTGATCAGGGCCTAAAGAGATGAAAAGGAGGGGTGTGATAAGAAGAGGGGGTTCAATTCCTGGGCATCAACAACCCCTGTGGGCAGGGCAGGCCAGGATATCATTCCTCAGGGTCTAGCAACAAATGTGGTTTGATTGTTTTGTGTCTTCGCATCACAAACAACCTTAGCACTTTTCCAGCTGCCTTACATCTGCAAATCAAACTCCTTGTTACAATTATGGTAGAACGATAAGTTCAACTACCAAAGATGCGTTTCTCACACAGTTGCTCCTCTGCGTTTAAAAAAAAATAGTAGCCCAACACCGTGGTATAATGAACACACTCAGACTCTAAAGAAAGCGTCCCGGAAAATGGAGTGCAACTTTAAGAAAACTAATTTAGAGGTATTTCGTATAGCATGGAAGGATAGTACTCGAAAATACAGGAATGCCATAAAACCGTCTAGATCCGCCTACTTTTCATCACTAATAGAGGAAAACCATCACATCCCTAGGTTTTTATTTAACACCGTGGCTAAATTAACAAAAAATAAGTCGTCAGCACCGTCAGATTCTGATCATCAGCATAACAGTGATGAATTTATGAACTACTTCACTAGTAAAATCCAAGATATAAGAGAAAAAATTATAACAATGCAACCTGAAGTTAAACCCGCTGAACAAACTAACTACAGCACCTCTAAGGAGAAATTGCAATTATTTTCTACAGTAGATCACGATGAACTGTCTAAAATCATTACATCATCTAATTCAACAACATGCGTGCTAGACCCTGTAGCGATTTTAAGCTGCATGTTAAAATAGGGATGAGTTAAACTCCCCAAATATTATTCTCCACCAGATCTATCAAGATCAAACATATATGAAATGAGTTATTTAAAACGTCAATTTCAGTCAAGGAATTAGTTTAGCTCAAAGGGAAAATATGAATCATAATCGTCATTACACATACATATTTACAATTCTGATTAGCAATAATGATAAAAATCCTATATGCATTCGTCCAGCAGATGCATCAATGATTTATACACTAACGTTATCTCATGACCATAAGTAACGTGACTTTACCAAACAGAATTAAGAGCAGCGGTAGCATGGATCGAAACAAAGTTTAAGTGACCAAGTTTGTGAGCATGAACAAAGAGAACCAATCACAAATGCCTTTATGGGTTTTTATTAAACTCTACTCTACATGGTAAACATAATGACGACAAACAAATACATGAAACACAAACACGCTAGGATGCGCAGAGAGAGAGAGAGAGAGAGAGAGTGAGAGGTAGGTAAAACATGTCTGAAATCCAATAAAATCATCTTTAACAAAGAGGCAAGCTCTTAACGAAGCTAATCTATATTTAGAAACGGATACTTGCAATCTCGTTGTTGGACCAATATCCGTATGCGCGTGGATGGAAATCTTGAATGCTTTCAGAATGCAGTCCTGTTGAAACGCTGAGTTTGAGTTCTGAGTCCAAAGGTCCATGGCCTAAATGGACTCCCCAGAGGGGAGCCCCAAGCGGGGTTGTCCATTGGAGTGCCCTTCTCGTCCTCTTTTTTTCCCTTCCGATTCCAAAAAGTAAATCTAAAACTTGGTTCGGTGATGTTGTTTTAAATGCATACCTGCCCTGCCCCCAGATGGTCTGTGGGCCAATGACGTTAAAGTGATAACTGGGCCAGAGAAAGTTCCTTTGTTCTCATGGCGCCTCATTTGCATGGCTCTGACAGTAGGGTCAGTTTGCATTTAATACCTAAACTTAGTTATGGACAAAGTATGTTGCATGCTATGTTTTTATAACATAGCTCATCATATAGGGAATTCAGAGATGTGTAGTTAAGTAATGAAACATGCAAGTCTTTGAGCTGTGAATCATCCCAACGTATGAATACATCAAATGAACCCTTAATCAAAACTTGCATATCTAACAGTTACAGAGTATTTATAATGGCACGAGCGCCAACACACAACCTAGACATTTAGATAGATTTCCAGAAAGGATAGTTTAAATCACATAAGTTCCTATTTGTCAGAGAAGTTTCTCTGGTTACCCTCAGATGTTAAGTAAGAGATGAGACACAGACTTAATCACTTATGCTTTGAAGCCTATGAGTCGTAAATATCCGTCAGGGAAACCAAATGGTTATCACACTATCTTTGAGAGTTTAAACCCTAAAACCAGACCCCATGGAGCCAGCTTTGTTATGGTCTTTGAAGATGTTATCTTGCAACCAAGACAAAAGGTATTGAGAGGTTGAATGGCTTTCTCACCCTGATCCAGTCACTACATATCCCCCCTTTCGGAAGAGGAAGTGCGAATGTAAACTTCAGCTGACGATGGATAGTTGGATCATGATGGTGGGATCACTGGAGGTTCCTATTGGTCCACAGGATCTCGACATACAGGCAGAGAATGCTCCAGAGTGGTCAGGCATTGTCTTTAATTGGGTACCTTTCATGTTTTCGATCCTGCTTAGACATCAAGGGAGAGCACCCCTGCACCTGTTTGCTGGTTCTTGATGAAACAGCAGCATCTGGTTCTTGAGCGCTCATTTACATGAGTGGGCAGTTCTTTTAACATTTCACGAACCTTGTAGGTGGTGTCCTGTGTAGCCCAGGATGCAGCTAGCTTGGGATGTAATGTCATGTGGTTCTGTGAGTGGGGCCACATAAACTCAGCAAAAAAAGAAACGTCCCTTTTTCAGGACTGTGTATTTCAACAATAATGTTGTAAAAATCCAAATAACTTTACAGATCTTCAATGTAAAGGGTTTAAACAATGTTTTCCATGCATGTTCAATTAACCATAATCAATTAATTAACATGCACCTGTGGAATGGTCGTTAAGACCTTAACAGCTTACAGAGAGTAGGCATTTAAGGTCACAGTTCTAAAAACGCAGGACACTAAAGAGACTTGTCTACCGACTGTGAAAAACACCCAAAGAAAGATGCCCAGGGTCCCTGCTCATCTGCGTGAACGTGCATTAGGCATGCTGCAGGGAGGCATGAGGACTGCTGATGTGGCTAGGGCAATAAATTGCCATGTCCGCACTGTGAGACGCCTAAAACAGCGCTACAGGGAGACAGGAAGGACAGCTGATCATCCTCGCAGTGGTAGACCACGTGTAACAACACCTTCACAGGATCGGTACATCCGAATATCACACCTTCGTGACAGGTACAGGATGGCCACAACAACTGCCCGAGTCACACCAGGAACACACAATCCCTCCATCAGTGCTCAGACTGTCCGCAATAGGCTGAGAGAGGCTGGACTGAGGGCTTGTAGGCCTGTTGTAAGGCAGGTCCTTACCAGACATCACCGGCAACAACGCCGCCTGTGGGCACAAACCCACCTTCGCTGGACCAGACAGGAGGGGCAAAAAGTGCTCTTCACTGATGAGTTGCGGTTTTGTCTCACCAGGGGTGATGGACGGATTCGTGTTTATCGTCGAAGGAATGAGCGTTACACCGAGGCCTGTACCCTGGAGCGGGATCGATTTGGAGCTGGGGGTCCGTCATGGTCTGGGGCGGTATATCACATCACCATCGGACTGAGCTTGTTGTCATTGCAGGCAATATCAATGCCTTGCGGTACAGGGAAGACATCCTCCTCCCTCATGTGGTACCATTTATGCATGCTCATCCGGACATGATCCTCCAGCAGGACAATGCCACCAGCCATACTGCTCGTTCTGTGCGTGAGTTTCTGCATGACAGCAATGTCAGTGTTCTGCCATGGCGAGCGAAGAGCCCGGATCTCAATCCCATTGAGCACGTCTGGGACCTGTTGGATCGCAGGGTGGGGTAACATCTCACAGCAAGAATTGACAAATCTGGGCCAGTCCATGCACTGCAGTACTTCAAGCAGCTGGTGGCCCACATGTCTGTGAAACATTTTTAGTTTATGTCTTATGGTGTTGACTCTTTTAGTGTTCATACAAATATTTACACATATTAAGTTTACTGAAAGTAAAAACAGTTGAAAGTCAGAGGACGTTTCTTTTTTTGCTGAGTTTAGTTGACATTAGTTCTGCAGTGAATGTCTCTTGTGACGAGCAGCTCTAGCACTGGCAGTTGATGGCAGGTGCAGGGCGTGGTCCATCTCCTTGGAGTGGTAATCCGCTGTAACGCTCTTCATAAAGACTTTGTTCAAAATCTTTGGTAAATGTACTCACTAGTACAGTATGAACCCTGCAAAAAGATGACTTATTCAGTAAAATGGGGGTGTGGCTTCCAGAGTGGGCCATGCTCCATGTATTCCATTGAATATGTGTGGTTGAAGGCTTGGTCACACCGTGTGTTGAGCTGAACAGTGACCCCTTTTGGTGAATGCAGGTACAACAGTCTCATTTATTCACCAGAGTGCAAAGCTCTGGGCTGTTCTAGTAGATAGTAGAATGTTCTCGCACTTGAGAGGGCCCCCCATGGGGCTGTGAGATCCTGAGTTTTTTGCTGAGTTTATTACTCCTCAGAGGATTAAGGCTGCATTATTTAGATCAACCGGAACCAGGAACACATCCAACAACAAATGATGTTCTTGTTGCATCAAAGAGCGCAGAACAGTACTCTACTCTCATTCAGTCTTGTCTCTTTGTTCCAAGGTTACCGCAGGATGCAGTTCACGCCCAGACCTGATGGCAGAGCTGAGAATGGGAAGCGGTGACCTGACAAGAGCTAAGAGGATAGAGCTGGATAAAGGACGCGGCAACTTTGATTTTCCTACAACATTTCAAATGCTATTAGATTGTTAATGATAATCTTAAATCTATCATTTACCTTATTAAGTTTTTTATTTTTTTATTTAGCCTTGTTGTGCAAGCACTGTTGAGCTTGTGCAGAGGCAGCAGCTTTTGCCAGAGGGGAACTATATGCCTTTAGTTGTTAAAATATAAAACTAACTAATAGCTAGCAATCAAAACCAGAAAGTAACTAAAAATTGAATGTTACTTTATTTCATTTTATCTATGTCTCTAAAGTTTTCAAAATACACTACTCTCCTTACAGTTCAACCAACCAGAATGTGGAAGATAGAACCATTAAAATAAGGTAGGGATTTGACAAAAAAACCGAACATGCACATGAATGGACAGTGAGGCTTAGTTTGTCATCAACCACGTGATTCAGTGAAAACAATACACGCCTCGAAACGGTGCTTCATTGAAAATTGCGCTGCGTGCTCAATACGCACATCGGATCTTTTGTGTCATATGTAACATCACTACTGTAGCTGATTATGAGCAGATCCAGTGTGGACAACCTGGTATCAGCAGTGCGCAGATTGAAGCCATAAACTTCTGCTTTAATGGACAGCAGTGTTATTACGGGATGTCAGGTGAGGGTGTTCGAATAGTAAAGTGTTTCCTGCCAAGTGATAACTCTCTGATAACTTCCTCTGGTTCTCAATACAGTGACTGTCCAGTGTATAAGAGATGGTCAGTTTGTATTAGTGGTGTCAAGAGATGTCACTCTGCCTTGTCTGAGTCTGGACACGGTCCGTCTGCTGGGTGGAAATGAAGCATCTTGTGGTTCTGTTGGTTTCACACCTTCCTTCGCCATATACCAGTTTCCAGTCACTGCCTGTGGCACCAGCATGATTGTGAGTTTGCTGTTGGTGATTTGCCTGTCTAGAACTGCCTTTGTCAACCTTGTTTCCTCTTGCAGGAGGAAAATGGTTGTGGTGTATGAGAACCGAATGACTTCATCTTATGAAGTGGGGATTGGACCTCTTGGCTCAATCACAAGGGACAGTCATTTTGAGTAGGTCATCTGTGTTTTCCCATGACTGTGAATCTTGAACAAGATGTCAGAAGCTCACTGTTTGTTTGTGTAGACTTCTCTTCCAGTGTAGATATTCTGCCACTGCTGTGGAAGCTCTGGTTGTGGAGGTCAACACTGTTCCACCACCTCCACCTGTAGCTGCTCCTGGACCCCTCAGGGTGGAACTTAGACTGGCCAATGGCCAATGTGTCGCCAAAGGCTGTGCAGAAGGTAGTGATGTGCTAGTCTTCAAAAACTTGCCACTCGAAATGAGTCGCACTTGTAGCATTGGTCTAAAACGGTAGATTGAGACTATAACACAAGTCTTCATCTCAGGAGATGAAGCGTATACATCCTACTATGGTGAGGATGAGTATCCAGTCACTAAAGTCCTGCGAGAGCCTGTGTATGTTGAGGTGCGTATTTTGGAGAGAACTGACCCCAATCTTGTCCTGCTGTTGGGGCACTGTTGGGCGACATCAACCCCTAGTCCTCTCAGTCTGCCCCAGTGGGATCTTCTAGTTGATGGGTGAGTAAAATACCAAGCATTCGTCCAGGAAGTCAGGGTTGGTTGAAAGCACACGGTCACTTCTGTTTTAGATGCCCTTACCAGGATGATCGTTATCTGACTGAACTGGTTCCTGTTGTTGGCTCGTATGGTCTTCAGTTCCCCACCCACTACAATCGCTTTGTGAAGATGTTCACGTTTGTGGATCCAGCGTCACTGGCCCCTCAGCAGGAGACCGTATGATTTCTTTGCAGCCTTGAGTGTCATCTATATTGCCTTTTGTGTTTGTTAAAGCTCATCTCTTTGTTTAAGATCTACATTCACTGTAGTACTGCGGTGTGCCACCCTGCTTCTGGATCCTGTGATCAGAGCTGCGCCAGGAAAAGTAGTATGTGTTTCACTTTGGATTGATTAGCTGTTTTACTATTTTGTCATGACACTTTCTTGTGTTCCAGGGAGAGCGGTTGCTGACAAGAGGCGTGAAGAAACCGTTGTTTCCAGTGGAGGGATTTCCTTCACGATGTAAAATGAATTGCCCTTTTTAATAAAGTCATTAGCCTCTTAGGCATTTGTATAGTGGTGTTTCAGTGGTTTTCTCCCCAATGAGGATTAGGGGTTTTGTTCTGGTATAAACTGCAACTATAAAAGGGATGTAAGGTCAAAGACCCGAAAACTAGCAAACTGATAGTTTTGAGTGTTCTACACTACTAGTAGAAGACAAGAAAATAGGTACAATAAGCAATACATGAAGTGAACCAAATTAAGAGCAATACACATGCAATTGATGGTATTCAATACGTTCAAGAGATATCCAGGTAAGAAAGACTGTCAAATGAGCAACAGACATTTTAACTAATAGTTGAGTAAACATTAAGGTTTGAGCTTTGGGTTAACTTCACTCAAAGTGGTTATTGTTCTGAATGCTAAGGGGGGAGAGTTCAAAATTTGGGTGCCGTGACCGAAAAAGACCTGCTTGTCTATTGAAGGTAAACTGAACCTAGGCACGAACTGAAGTTCAGAGCTGGAACATTTGAGCAAACGTGAGTGATTATACAGAGATGTTGGTCGGAAAGATGGGAAGGAGCAAAGCCATTGAGTGCCCTGAAAGTGAGCGGAAGTGTTAAGTAAATCAGACATGAAAATTACTGCAACGTGTTGAGAAATAAACTGATCATAATTATATTATAAAGCGTAATTAAAAGTTGCTTTTTCATAGCGTTTCGCACAGACATGTCAGGTAAAACACAATGACAACACTTTGTAAAACAACAAATATAAGTGAAAGCAATCCTAAAATAAGAAGTTTAGATATTTAAAAGTCGTTAGTGAATTTGTCTCCCTGATGTCTGTTGAGAGGGAGTTCCAGGCCTTGGGAGAGTATATGAATTCTCTATCACTCATGAAGTTGAGCCATGTCTTGGTAACAACTAAAAGATCACACTGAGAAGAATGCAGATTTCAACATGGTGTGTAAGGCAATAACAGATCAGACGGATACTGAGGAGCTAGGTCATGAGAAGCCTTAAATTTTAAAATCAATTCGATACCTGACAGGGAGCCAGTGTAAAGACTCCAAAACAGGAGAAATGTGATCACCAGACCTGGTCCCAGACAGAATTCTAGCAGCCGAGTTTTGCACATATTGTTTGATACTGGAGGTTTTAGATACTCCATCAAGAAGACCATTGCAATAGTCAACAAGTGAAAAACAAATGAATTGATCAACCTCTCGGCAACTGAAAAGGACCGCAAAGGTTGAAAGCGAGGTATATTTCTCAGATGGAAAAAGGATGTCTCAACCGTATTCTGAATAAAAGGCTCAAATGACAGCGAAACATAAAAAATGACTCCACGACCTCTAAAGGGTTCAGGGCGGTGATGCCAATCGACATGCACTGAGCCGGTCAAGTGACGGCAAGCGCCGCTACAAAACACAACTCAAAAAATGCAAACATGGAGAAGCTCAGTGGGAGTTCTAAACGGAAATTAAAAAAGCAGAAGGATATGAGGAAAGCAAAAAACAATTAATATAGATACCGAAAACAGGGAATTTCTTCACACTAGTAAACGTTAGCAACTGTTCTGCTTAGACAGCATCCGTCAACGAGGACAGCTCTGCTAGCCAGGACATTTCTTCACTGCCGGCGCTAGCTAATGTTCACATCCCTGAGAGCGAAGAGCCCCCGGCAGCATCTTCAACCGATGGCCCAGATTCTGCTGTGAGTGCGACCGTTGAGGGAAGTGGTGGTGGTCTCGAGTCTCACCGGCATCTGAACCGCTCATCGAGTTTGCATGTAGCCCCTGTACCACAGATACGGCTCTCGGCCCTTTCTCTCTTTCACCAGTTAGCACATTCAAAGTCCAGAAAAATGCCAGCATGAGATGTGTTCGCCAAATGAAATCAAGCATTTCAAATTTAAACATGCTCTTCCCCGTTATTTAGGATTAATATTGTGTATTTTGCAAGATTATTTAGCATTTCGTTTTGTATTGTCTAATTGAGCGAAAAGTACAGATTTCTAAATCTTTATCTTGCACTGAAATGTTTAACCCTTGCCTGTCTTGTTGAACTGTGATGTGACGGGTTGTTTTCTGTTTTAAAACAAGTTAAAATGCGTTTAGGAGCAGATGATACTGCATTTTATTTATATTTTCCTTGTGTGGTGGATCCATGAAAATGCTGTAAATTGTTTATTGTTGTTGAGAGATAACAGCAGATTTTAAAATGTTTATATTGCACTATAACTTGATTTCTTGTTGAATTCTGAGGTGACAGGTTGATTTCTGTTTAAAATGACCTGAGGACCAAAGAGCTACTTAATTCTAGGAAACTATGGATTTTTGTTTGTGTCTTGTCTGTGGACTTCCTCTGTGATGGCTCTATCAATTCAATACTTTTGTGCTTGGAGTAGGTGTTGTTAAATAAATACTGGATTCTTTGAAAGTGGTTGCTTATTTATTTATTTGTGAAAATGGAGGACGCTTCCTTCACTCTCTATGTAGTGGGTCAATTTTGCCAGATTATCCTGATGCCAATGAGTTTTGTTTTCATAACATAAATGAGTGGCCTTGACAAGAGAACATAGTGGTCCATTTGTAGTTCTATGAGCATTTGCACATCTGTACATCAAAATTCACTTGATGAGAGTTAGTTATTGTAATATTGAGTATATTTACTGTATTGCTGTAATTTATTCTGTATTTATCCAGATTAGGGTGATCCTGGGGTCGTAATGATGGGGTACTTGAATATTGTTGCCCAGGGTACAGCGAAGTGTTTTTCTGGCCCTGGTAATAGAGCTTGCATTTCACAGCTGATGAGGAGAGCCAATGACCATAACCTCGGTTTTGGAGCCATTTAGAGACAGAAATGTATCAGGTGATATATTAGGGGTGATAAGAGCTGTTATTTTGAGGAAGTTAGCATCCTGTCAGCAGAATTATGAATGTACTGCAAACGGGAGATGGAGCGAGCTGGTAAACCAGAAAAAGTGAGTTACAGTAGTAAAGGCGAGATGTAATAAATGCATGAACTAATGATTCTGCATATTTTCGTCTGATCAAAGCGTGAAGTTGCACAATTCGACATGCCTTTGAAAAAGCAGCTTCGGAGAGTTTGTGGATGTAGGCATCCAATGTCAGTGAAGGGTCTAGAGTGAAACCTAAGTTTCTAACAGTGGCCGATGAAACAAAAGATATCGGGTCAATGTCAAGGCAAAAACCTTTTTAATGTCTCATGGACAAATTGATGAGGTGTTTTCATTTGATGTCTTCTTAGGACTGGTTTATTAGAGATTTTTTTATTATGTCACAATAAAAGACTGGCATGTAAAATGAATATCAATTGCCTCACCTATTAGCAATGACTGTACAAAAAAAGGTGGGAAATAGAAGAAAAAGTAAATCCTTCTTTCTTAGAAATAAACAAACTTTGCCCTCTACCATTGGAAAACCTGTAACAAGTAAAATTTGACTTTACAAATGTAACCACATTAACCCCAAAAATAAGAGACCATTTCAAATTCATTTTCAGTTTTTTTTATATTGATTATTTATAGGTATGTGTTTGGATAAAATTATCATTTTTGTTTAATTCTGTGAACTACTAACAATTTTCTTCCAAATTAAAAAAGATGGTTTCTATTTGCATTTATTTGCAGAAAAAAAGAAAATGGAGAAGAATGGCAAAATAACAGAAAATATGCTGTGTATTTTTTCATACCTCAAATACCGCAAAGAAGAAGTTCATGTTCACTTTTGAGCAATACAACAGTCATATTTCTACGCGTTTTGGGGAAAGTTACGCTGTCTTGTCAAGCTGTCAGTCTTTCAGATTGCTGTTGGAAGACTTTATGTCACTCCTAAAGTTTGATTTTCATAAAATTCAAAAGACACTGGACTGAAAAGACCACAATACATCTAGAAATAGTGATCAAATGAACATTTGGAATGGTCTGTTAATTTTTCAAAGGCTGTACATAGGTCACTGAAAAAAACTGAAACTGTTAACCATCATAAATGTTTCTCATTCTTTCTGATTGCACACATCTTCCACGTATAATGCACATACAGGATAACATTCACATTTAAAGGAGGGATGAATTCAAATCACAATTTTAACCCTAGCTTTTGTTACATGAGAGAGAATTGTATTCACGCGAACACCATGCACTTTTTTAGAACTGAAAACGCCCTTGTTAATGACACCAGGCACAGCGAACGGCAGGTTCTGGAATGCACCTCCATGGCAAAATATGAATGACTACTTCTCCAGCACTTCTCTGATTTGATTGCACTTATGCTTTTGTTGTACTTATGCTGTCCCAATTGCTTCCATTGCCTACCCCACTTGTAAGTCGCTTTGGATAAAGGCGTCTGCAAAATGACTAAATGTAAAGTAAATGTCACAGGTCAAAGAGAATTTAGGTCACGTGACAATGAAAACATGGCAAATGTTCCAGATGTTCTTACTTATTGAGATGGTGGTCTAGTGGGTTAAACAACTGAACTGGTAAATAAAAAGGTTGCTGGTTCGAACCCAGCAGCCACCACCAGTGTGTCCTTGAGCAAGACACTTTACTCCATGTTGCTCCAGGGGGATTGTCCCTGTAATAAGTGCACTATAAATCGCTTTGGATAAAAGCGTCTGCCAAATGACTAAATGTAAATGTAAATACCGCACACACACATTCTACATAGAACATATTAGTCGATACGAGCCTATTACTTGTTGATTTTGAGGTTTATGATTTTAAAAAACATGCGAACCTCATAATAATATAAAACAATAAACGAGCACGGTTCATGATACTTTTAAGTGTGTCTGCTTTCTAAATCGAATTTTAAATAGCATTAAGTATGCTTGTTTAACAATGGTTAAGTAGATCATTTTTATGGCTTTTAATACATCACAGGTCAAAGAGAATTTAGGTCACATGACAATGAAAACATGGCAAATGATCCAGATGTTCATACCGCACACACAGATTCTACATAGAACATATTAGTCGATACGTGTTCTTCTTCTAATTCACTTTGTACAATCACAGTTTATATTTCAGACGCAGCCCTGCATTTCGATTTTTATGTGCAGGAATTAGTCTGTAGAGAAGCCCCAGTGTTGGACGATATTTACACATGTTCACTACATTCATCATATTTGTTTGGAAAAAGCAAATCCCCAAAAATCTATTGATTTAATTTATTGATTGTGCTGAGCTGGACTGTGATTGATGCTAATTACAGAGGAGGGGTTCTCGTTAACACTGATGAATCTACAGAGTACAAAAAAAGAAACTGCGTCCCAGATTAACAGTGAGTGTATTCGTTTGTTGTAGAAAATGGCTGGAAACAGAAATTCACATATTCAAGTACTTTTTCTTCTACTGAGCTCTGTTTGCAGAGCTGTTCCACAGAGAGGGATTCCAGCTCAAAGTCCACAATCTCTTGGGTTTCAGCAAACTGAACAGAGATTTGTACCCCAACACCAAACTGACCAACAGTTTCAGAAGCCAGTTGTGCAGTCAGAACCTCTTGACAAGTGCGCTGTGGCAGATTATGAGCAGATCCAGTGTGGACAACCTGGTATCAGCGGTGCGGAGTGTGAAGCTATGAACTGCTGCTTTAATGGACAGCAGTGTTATTACGGGATGTCAGGTAAGGGGGTTCGACCAGTTAACTGTATCTTGCCAAGTGATAACTCTCTGATAACTTCCTCTGTTTCTAAATACAGTGACTGTCCAGTGCATAAGAGATGGTCAGTTTGTGTTAGTGGTGGCAAGAGATGTCACTCTGCCTCGTTTGAGTCTGGACACGGTCCGTCTGCTGGGTGGAAATGAAGCATCTTGTGGTCCTGTTGGTTTCACACCTTCCTTCGCCATATACCAGTTTCCAGTCACTGCCTGTGGCACCAGCATGATTGTGAGTTTGCTTTTGGTGATTTGCCTGTCTAGAACTGCCTTTGTCAACCTTGTTTCCTCTTGCAGGAGGAAAATGGTTATGTGGTGTATGAGAACCGAATGACTTCATCCTATGAAGTGGGTATTGGACCTCTTGGCTCAATCACAAGGGACAGTCATTTTGAGTAGGTCATCTGTCTTTTCTCATGACTGTGAATCTTGAACAAGATGTCAGAAGCTCACTGTTTGTTTGTGTAGACTTCTCTTCCAGTGTAGATATTCTGCCACCGCTGTGGAAGCTCTGGTTGTGGAGGTCAACACTGTTCCACCACCTCCACCTGTAGCTGCTCCTGGACCCCTCAGGGTGGAACTTTGACTGGCCAATGGCCAATGTGTCGCCAAAGGTTGTGCAGAAGGTAGTGATGTGCTAGTCTTCAAACCTTGCCACTTGAAATGAGTCGCACTTGTAGCATTGGTCTAAAACTGTAGATTGAGAAGGTAACAAGTGTTCATCTCAGGAGATGAAGCGTATACATCCTACTATGGTGAGGATGAGTATCCAGTCACTAAAGTCCTGCGAGAGCCTGTTTATGTTGAGGTGCGTATTTTGGAGAGAACTGACCCCAATCTTGTCCTGCTGTTGGGGCACTGTTGGGCGACATCAACCCCTAGTCCTCTCAGTCTGCCCCAGTGGGATCTTCTAGTTGATGGGTGAGTAAAATACCAAGCATTTGTCCAGGAAGTCAAGGTTGGTTGAAAGCACACGGTCACTTCTGTTTAGATGCCCTTACCAGGATGATCGTTACCTGACTGAACTGGTTCCTGTTGTTGGCTCGTATGGTCTTCAGTTCCCCACCCACTACAATCGCTTTGTGGTGAAGATGTTCACGTTTGTGGATCCAGCGTCACTGGCCCCTCAGCAGGAGACCGTATGATTTCTTTGCAGCCTTGAGTGTCATCTATATTGCCTTTTGTGTTTGTTAAAGCTCATCTCTTTGTTTCAGATCTACATTCACTGTAGTACTGCGGTGTGCCACCCTGCTTCTGGATCCTGTATACAGAGCTGTGCCAGGAAAAGTAGTACGTGTTTCCCTTTGGATTGATTTGCTGTTTTACAATTTCGTCATCCTGACACTTTCTTGTGTTCCAGGGAGAGCGGTTGCTGACAAGAGGCGTGAAGAAACCGTGGTTTCCAGTGGAGGGATTTCCTTCACGATGTAAAATGAATTGCCCTTTTTAATAAAGTCATTAGCCTCTTAAGCATTTGTGTAGCGGTGTTTTCAGTGGTTTTCTCCCCAATGAGGATTAGGGGTTTTGTTCTGGTATAAACTGCAACTATTAAAGGGATGTGAGGTCAAAGACCCAAAAACTAGCAAACTGATGGTTTTGAGTGTTCTACACTACTAGTAGAAGACAACATAAAAATTGGGTACAATTATACAGAGATATTGGTCCGAAAGATGGGAAGGAGCAAACCCATTGAGTGCCCTGAAAGTGAGTGGAAGTGTTAAGTAAATCACACGTGAAAATTACTGCAACCTGTTGAGAAATAAACTGATCATATTTGTTTTATAAAGCGCAATTAAAAGCTGCTTTTTCATAGCATTTCGCACGGACATGTCAGGTAAAACACAATGACAACACTTTGTAAACAAAATAAAGCAATCCTAAAATAAGAAAAGTCGTTAGTGAATTTGCCTCCATGATGTCTGTCAAGAGGGAGTTCCAGGCCTTGGGAGCGTATATGAATTCTCTATCACTCATGAAGTTGAGCCATGTCTTTGGAACAACTAAAAGATCACACTGAGAAGAATGCAGATTTCGACATGGTGTGTAAGGAAATAACAGATCAGACGGGTACTGAGGAGCTAGGTCATGAGAAGCCTTAAATTTTAAAATCAATTCGATACCTGACCGGGAGCCAGTGTAAAGACTCCAAAACAGGAGAAATATGATCACCAGACCTGGTCCCAGACAGAATTCTAGCAGCCGAGTTTTGCACATATTGTTTGATAATGGAGGTTTTAGATACTCCAGCAAGAAGACCATTACAACAGTCAACAATTGAAAAACAAATGAATTGATCAACCTCTCGGCAACTGAAAAGGACCGCAAAGGTTGAAAGCGAGGTATATTTCTCAGAAGGAAAAAGGATGTCTCAACCGTATTCTGAATAAAAGGCTCAAATGACAGCGAAGCATTAAAAATGACTCCAAGATTTGTTTTGTTTGCTTTGAAACTCGAAGGCTCCATCGATAGATTAAGTAATAGACAAGGCCGGATTAAACATATGGGCAACTGGGCAATTGCCCAGGGGTCCACGACCTCTAAAGGGTTCAGGGCGGTGACGCCAATCGACATGCACTGAGCCGGTCAAGTGACAGCAAGCGCCGCTACAAAACACAACTCAAAAAATGCAAACATGGAGAAGCTCAGTGGGAGCGCTCAACGGAAATTAAAAAAGCAGAAGTATATGAGGAAAGCAAAAAACAATTAATATAGATACCGAAAACAGGGAATTTCTTCACACTAGTAAACGTTAGCAACTGTTCTGCTTAGACAGCATCCATCAACGAGGACAGCTCTGCTAGCCAGGACATTTCTTCACTGCCGGCGCTAGCTAATGTTCACATCCCCGAGAGCGAAGAGCCCCCGGCAGCATCTTCAACCGATGGCCCAGATTCTGCTGTGAGTGCGACCGTTGAGGGAAGTGGTGATGGATCTCGAGTCTCACCGCCATCTGAACCGCTCATCAAGTTTGCATGTAGCCCCTGTACCACAGATACAGCTCTCGGCCCTTTCTCTCTAACACCAGTTGGCACATTCAAAGTCCAGAAAAATGCCAGCATAAGATGTGTTCGCCAAATGAAATCAAGCATTTCAAATTTAAACATGCTCTTCCCCGTTATTTAGGATTAATATTGGGTATTTTGCCAGATTATTTAGCATTTCGTTTTGTATTGTCTAATTGAGCGAAATGTACAGATTTCTAAATCTTTATCTTGCACTGAAATGTTTAACCCTTGCCTGTCTTGTTGAACTGTGATGTGACGGGTTGTTTTCTGTTTTAAAACAAGTTAAAATGCGTTTAGGAGCAGATGATACTGCATTTTATTTATTTTCTCCTTGTGGTGGATCCATGAAAATGCTGTAAATTGTTTATTGTTGTTGAGAGATAACAGCAGATTTTAAAATGTTTATATTGCACTATAACTTGATTTCCTGTTGAATTCTGAGGTGACAGGGTGATTGCTGTTTAAAATGACCTGAGGACCAAAGAGCTACTTGATTCTAGGAAATTATGGATTTTTGTTTGTGTCTTGTCTGTGGACTTCCTCTGTGATGGCTCTATCAATTCAATACTTTTGTGCTTGGAGTAGGTGTTGTCAAATAAATACTGGATTCTTTGAAAGTGGTTGCTTATTTATTTATTTGTGAAAATGGAGGACGCTTCCTTCACTCTCTATGTAGTGGGTCAATTTTGCCAGATTATCCTGATGCCAATGAGTTTTGTTTTCATAACATAAATGAGTGGCCTTGACAAGAGAACATAGTGGTCCATTTGTAGTTCTATGAGCATTTGCACATCTGTACATCAAAATTCACTTGATGAGAGTTAGTTATTGTAATATTGAGTATATTTACTGTATTGCTGTAATTTATCCTGTATTTATCCAGATTAGAGTGATCCTGGGGTCGTAATGATGGGGTACTTGAATATTGTTGCCCAGGGAACAGCAAAGTGTTTTTCTGGCCCTGGTAATAGAGCTTGCATTTCACAGCTGATGAGGAGAGCCAATGACCATAACCTCGGTTTTGGAGCCATTTAGAGACAGAAATGTATCAGGTGATATATTAGGGGTGATAAGAGCTGTTATTTTGAGGAAGTTAGCATCCTGTCAGCAGAATTATGAATGTACTGCAAACGGGAGATGGAGCGAGCTGGTAAACCAGAAAAAGTGAGTTACAGTAGTCAAGGCGAGATGTAATAAATACATGAACTAATGATTCTGCATATTTTCGACTGATTAAAGGGTGAAGTTGCACAATTCGACATGCCTTTGAAAAAGCAGCTTCGGAGAGTTTGGGGATGTAGGCATCCAAGGTCAGTGAAGGGTCTAGAGTGAAACCTAAGTTTCTAACAGTGGCCAATGAAACAAAAGATATCGGGTCAATGTCAAGGCAAAAACCTTTTTAATGTCTCATGGACAAATTGATGAGGTGTTTTCATTTGATGTCTTCTTAGGACTGGTTTATTAGAGATTTTTTTTTTATGTCACAATAAAAGCCTGGCATGTAAAATGAATATCAATTGCCTCACCTATTAGCAATGACTGTACAAAAAAAGGTGGGAAATAGAAGAAAAAGTAAATCCTTCTTTCTTAGAAATAAACAAACTTTGCCCTCTACCATTGGAAAACCTGTAACAGTAAAATTTGACTTTACAAATGTAACCACAAGAACCACAAAAATAAGAGACCATTTCAAATTATTTTTCAGTTTTTTTATATTGATTATTTATAGGTATATGTTTGGATAAAATTATCATTTTTGTTTTATTCTGTGAACTACTAGCAATTTTCTTCCAAATTAAAAAAGATGGTTTCTATTTGCATTTATTTGCAGAAAAAAAGAAAATAGAGAAGAATGGCAAAATAACTGAAAATATGCTGTGTATTTTTTCAGACCTCAAATACCGCAAAGAAGAGGTTCATGTTCACTTTTGAGCAATACAACAGTCATATTTCTACGTGTATTTGGGGAAAGTTACGCTGTCTTGTCAAGCTGTCAGTCTTTCAGATTGCTGTTGGAAGACTTTATGTCACTCCTAAAGTTTGATTTTCATAAAAATCAAAAGACACTAATACATGAGAGAGAATTGTATTCACGCGAACACCATGCACTTGTTAGAACTGAAAACGCCCTTGTTACTGAGATTATATCTGTTAATGACACCAGGCCCAGCGAACGCCAGGTTCTGGAATGCACCTCCATGGCAAAATATGAATGACTACTTCTCCAGCACATCCCCCCCCCCCCCATGGTTCGCTCATGTTAATTCTGAAGTGTCGCTGACCAGGTAGAGGGAGCAAGCAATTCAACGATTTGAGTATCCAATGTTTGCCTACAACGGAGGCCGTTTTGAAGTCTTTTGGCATTATTTCGGGTGCAGGGTGAAATCCATAAATTACCGGGGGCCTGTACCATGAAGCCGGTTTAGCTGGCTAGCCAGAAAAGTTTAGGATTACTTTGTGCCAACCCTGGGTTTTAGGTACCATGAAAGTAACTCAGCTTTAATCGGTGTTCATCGCCATGGTAACTTAAGCTGCACGGCTAACCTGCTCCGGAGCAGGCTATGATCTAGATTAGAGATCTCACATCGAAAATAAACCAATCAGCGGCGAGCAAATTTACATATAAGTGAGGCAACTAACTCACAATGCGTGTTACAATGGTTAGTTATTTTTAATAATGTTTAATAAAATAAAAATACTAACATAAAATGATGTAAATATATATTACAAATACAAAATCAAAAAATGGTGACTATGTAGGTAAAATCTGATTTTAGAGATGACATTTGCTGGCTTTCCCTTAAACATGAAATTAAATGTATTTATACTGTTATTGTACTGCATACAATATGTATTTCTTTGCATTGCATTTTTTACATTCTTGTCTGTGGGGCAGAACATTTAGGAACACTTCCAGTTTCACTGTGTTGGGTGAAACATTTATCTTCTTTGTCCACTGAAGAAACCTTCTATTTTACAGCTACAGTAAGATACAGACAAAACCATAAATTGACCGGTGACATCATGTCACGGTGTGACAAATGGTATATGGAACTTATTCCCGTTGAAGCCGTGTTCCCGCTGGGACACTTTGAGTGTAACACCGGTCCCAGGCCTGTGTGTGCGTCTGTTGCCATGACAACCCCAAATGACCGATTGGAAACAGGTGTGGGGAATTTACCTTGGGGATTGGAGTGAGGTCCTGTCAGCACTTGAGAGAGTATAAAAAGCAAGAGAAAGAGACTGTTGGGGTGGTTCTCTCCCGTGAGAAGTCGTTTTATCGAGTGGTTGCAGTTATTGGAGTGCGGGTGAATGAAGAGGAGAGTGTTGACTTGATGAGGGACTCGAGGGCAACAGAGGGAAAGTGAAATATCCTGTTTGCATTGGAGAGGAGCTAAGTAATCGAGAACTGAGTCTCGTAATTGCATGTATTCGACACTGAATTGGATGTGGTTTGGAGTGGGTGGATCACGATCATAAACGTCACTGAGTGGATTGTACTGATTCATTACCGACCTCCTATCTCTTCCTCCATTATAAATGGTGATGTGAACTCTGCCTGTGTTTGTGAAGAAAAACATCCCGAAATATCCTTTGCAGCATTGATGAACGCGGTCCCCTCGGACAGAGACCCAAGGGTGAGTGCGGGCCTTAAATTGCACGTCGTGAAGTGGGATTGCAGTGCCTAAGATTGACGTTTCCCCCACATTATATGCTAGAAGTGGAATTGCTGTGTGTGTGGAAGATACATTCCCTTTGCCGTGCACTCTCCCTGTGCTACGCTGGTCTACTGTCAATAGTGAGAGTTCTGTGTCATTGATCTGTTCTAACTGAGTGGATGTTGAGGAATTATCATCTGGAATTTGAATTAACCCCTCTGTTTGAGTGAATAAGAGACGAGATGCCCTGTTGAATTGTTCGTGGTCTGTCTCCGTAGAAGTCCCATTCAGCCCGCTGACTTTGAGTCTGCTGTATTCCTGCAACGCAGCCGTATTGTGAGAAGTGCTCACTCCCTTCTATGCGTATGAACTGTATACCTTGTGTGAAGCACCCTTTCTGTCTGCTCCAGTAGAGGTCCCGTTCAGCCCATCGACTTTGAGTCTGCTGTAACCTGGGAGCCCACCTGTGTGGGGAGAAGTGACTGTCCCTCTGCTGTGAACGTAAAGCCGGCCCGTTCTGTCTGGAATATCCACTTCATCTAGGCCAGAAGAGGTCTTGTTCAGCCTGTCGACTTGAGTCTATGGAATTCCCGCAATTCATCTGTATCGTGAGAAGTGTTCGTCCCCTTCCAACTCATGTGAACTGTATGCTTACTTGAAGTATCCCTTCTGTCTGTTCCAGTAGGAGCCCTGTGCAACCGGTCGACTTCGAGTCTACTGTATCCTTATAGTCACCTGTGCAGAGAGAAGTGGCTGTCCTTCTGTTACGAACGTGGTTGGTACACTTTGTCTGGAGTATTCTTCTGCTCCAGTTTCTGTGCCTGTGGAGAGAGGAAGGTTGGAATTATTCGCTTACCCTGTAAAGATTCCCTCGCCACCCCATCATCAGAGTGTGAATCTGCTGTATACGTACCTGACCGACGGCCATCTGCTCCGGATCTCGTACCTGTGGAGGAAGGAAGGTTGGAATCACTTACTTACCCAAGGAAGACTCCCCAGGCGTCCCACCATAAGACCGTGTACCTGCTGCATACGTACTCGACTGATAACCATTTGCCTCAATTCTTGCACCTGTGAAAGAAGGAAGGGAAGTTGGAAATATTTACTTACCAGAAGAGACTTACCGGACCGTTCGCCTGTTCACTGCATCTCCACCTGGGGAAGACCTACCTGACAATTTACCTGTCCACTGCCCCATCCATTACAGGGCCCGCACTGAGGAAGAGAGCGGGAGAGACCTTGGTTGTTGCACTGTTCACCTTCGATTCCTGAGGGCAAGAAGGAAGAAGATTTTAGACTAGGATTTTCAAATTGCTTTTACTTTTAAATAAAACCTGTTGAATTTATTCTGTCTCCGATTCCTCCCTCTGACACGCTCCTCGAGGTGGTCCTGGTTTAGGGGTGGGCGTAGTCTGGCTTGACCCATCCCGACCTGTGACAGACTTTTGGCGTAGTCGGCAGGGTTCTACCTCGAGTTGAGCGACCAGAGGTTGAGATGGCAGAAGAGGGAGAGCCCGGGGTGCGGCAACCGGTCATGCCGATCTTCATGGGGGCTCCGTGGGCTCTGAAGTATGGAGGCCCGGGATCTGAGATGAGTTTGTCGATGTGGAAGACCCAGGTAGAGTACCTGGCAGGGCTTCAAGGTCTGAGCGCCCCACAGAAGGTCCAGTTTGTTCTAAACTCCTTGGATGGAGAAGCGAGAAGAGAAGTTCAGGCGGCTCCGGAAGCAACCCGAGCAACTGTCCAGGCCATTTTTGACTTTCTCACGGGACAATATGGAGACGCCACCCCGGTAGCTGTTCTGAGAACGAAATTCTTTAATTCTCGGCAAGGCCCTCGCCAATCTGTTCGGGCATTTACCCTACAGCTGCGGGAGCAGTTTTCTAGACTTACGGGGAGACAGGATCATGGCCTGGGGGGCGAAGAGGCTCTGCTCCGAGATCAGTTTTTACTGGGGTTACGGGAGGGTCCTGTGCGCCAGAGTCTGCGGGTGCAATTTCGACGAACACCGAATCTGACTTTTGAAGAGCTTCGACGAGAAGCGCTGGCCCTTGAGCATGATCATACGGAGAATGTAGATTCCTCCAGCTGTCTAGCCACGAATGTTGGGGGCACCCCTTCGACTACTGTGGCACCCGACTGGAAGCAGGCCCTACGGGAAGAACTGAAGAGAGATGTGCGGGAACAAATGTTTGACCTGTCCAAATCTTTTATGGAGGAGCTCCGTCGAGAACGCCTCCAGTTGTCCTCTTTACCGCGGGAGCGGGCTTACTCCGATGGGAATCGTCCCCCCGACCGCCGTCCATCCCGACCTTCGGGCTCTCGATTCCAGTGGGATGAACACGGGCGTCCCATCTGTAACGGCTGTGGAGAGCCGGGGCATTACTTTCGTCAGTGTCCTGCTCGACGTGCATCGCAAGGGGGTTTTTAGAGTTTCCGGCCACTGTGGGTCAAGTGGTCGGGACCCCCTCATCAGACCCCTTCCTACCTACATCTTCTAGGAGCCGCTTGGTGGGCTGTTGCCCGGTGGTGGTGGTTCAGGTTAATGACCAGGAAGTGCAGTGCCTTTTGGATACAGGCTCCCAAGTGACCCTATTCACTGAAAGCTTGGCCCATGAGTTGTTTGGCACCGAAAGTCGACCACCTGCGGAAGCCCCCTGGTTGACGCTACGTGGGGCAAATGGCCTCGACATCCCGTACGTAGGATATCTTGTGACCGATCTGAAGATTCACGGGGTTGTAGTGCCTCAGAAAGGAGTGGTGGTCGTACGAGACACATGCCTGGGGTCTCATCGTGCCCTGATTGGGATGAACGTCATTGCAGACTGTTGGGAGGATTTGTTTCGAAGTAGACCGGCTCGGGCAGTTGCAACATCGGCCGGCCAGGAGTGGGACCGCATCAGGGCTGACTGCCGCCGGGTATGTCTTGCCGAACGACAGGGGGACAGGGAAAGCACGGGAAGAGTGGCCTGCCGTTACGCCTTATCCATTCCAGCTCAGAGTGAGGCTGTGGTCTGGGCCAGGTTGCCCCCTCGACTTTATAGTCCGGAAGAATGGGTCATGGTGGAACCTCACGAAGATGGTCCCAAGGTGGAAGTCGCTCGAGGATTGGCGACTGTTCGGGGGGGCCGGGTCTCAGTGCGGGTCAGGAACATGAACCCCTTTCCTGTGCATTTGTATCGTCACCAACGGTTGGCCCGAGTGACCTCAGTGAGACCCCAGCAGGTTCGTGAACAGGGTGAAGTTAATTTCAATCGAGTGAGCCCGACAGTGGTCGAGGTGGCCCTGGCACGAGCTGGTCCGGAGGCGGGAGAGACAGGAAGAGGAATGCCTGCTCACCTGACGGGGGAGTCTTTACGGGGTGAAGGACTAGGTGAAGAGCAATTGGGACAACTCCAAGAGTTCTTGAGGAAGTGGCGACACTTGTTTTCCACTCATGACGAGGACTACGGTCGCACAGATGTGGTAAGACATCAAATCCCAACTGGGGACGCTGCACCCAGCCGAGAGCGTTATCGACCCGTGCCCCCGACCTTATACTCAGAGGTCCGCACCCTTTTACGAGGGATGCTCGACAAGGGGATTATTCGAGAGAGCAGTAGCCCTTGGGCCGCCCCGATAGTACTGGTTCGAAAGAAAACAGGTTCCTGGAGGTTTTGTGTGGATTACCGAAGGCTGAATCAAGTAACCAAAAGAGATGCTTTCCCGTTGCCTCGAGTTGAAGACTCTCTTACGAGCCTCACACAAGCCACCTGGTATTCCACTCTTGACTTGGCCAGCGGTTACTGGCAGGTGCAGATGGATGAGCATGACAGGGAGAAGACAGCGTTCACTACCCCCTTCGGCCTATATGAATGGGACCGGATGCCGTTCGGCCTTTGCAGCGCCCCCGCCACATTCCAACGGCTGATGCAGCGTTGTCTAGGCAACCAACTGATGGATACCACCCTTGTCTACTTAGACGACGTTATCGTCTACTCTCCAGATTTCAAGTCCCATCTTGAGCACCTAGAGCAAGTCTTCCGCTCTTTAGAGCGATATGGGTTGAAGCTCCAGCCAGACAAGTGCCAGCTTTTCCGAAAGGAAGTCAGATTCCTGGGGCATGTGGTGAGCGCGGCAGGGATTTCAGTTGATCCGGAGAAGGTGGTGGCAGTACAGGAATGGGCTGCGCCCAAGACGGTGCGCCAGGTCCGTTCGTTCCTGGGCTTCGTGGGTTACTATAGACGATTCATTAAGGATTTCTCTAAAATTGCTAAACCGATCAACCAGTTGCTGGGAGGTACGGGAAGAGTTCGGGGGCGAGGGTCCCCTTCGATCCAATGGGATCCGGCTTGTGAAGCCGCCTTCCAGAAGCTCAAGCAGGAACTACTACAGGCCCCGATTCTAGCCTATGCCGACTTCACACAACCCTTCACTTTGTACACCGACGCTAGCCATCTGGGCTTGGGGGCCGTTTTGGCACAGAAGCAGCAGGGAGAGGAAAAGGTAATTGCTTATGCAAGCCGAAGTCTACATCCAACGGAGAAGAATGACGCTAACTACAGTTCTTTCAAGCTTGAGTTGCTGGCAGTGAAATGGGCGTTGTGTGAAAAATTTAAGGATTATTTATGGGGAGCCAAGGTACGGGTCGTTACGGACAATAATCCATTGGTACATTTGCAGACTGCTAAACTGGGGGCGGTGGAGCAACGCTGGGCGGCACAACTGGCCAATTTTGACTATCAGATCCAGTACCGGCCAGGAAGAGAGCATACTAATGCCGATGTACTATCTAGGCTACCCGGTGAAGGATCGGCAGGTCAGGTACCGGTACCAGAAGCGGGATTCGACGAGGGATTGATGGTGGGAGTAGTAGAGGCACCGGGGCAAATGCCGGAGGAACCCCCCCCTTGTTGGGGGTGGGACCCGCAGCGATGGAGGTTGTGGCAGGGCGAAGATGGAGATGTAGCGTTGGTTCGAACGTGGCTAGAACAGAAGGCCTGGCCTGAGGGTGCGGCTCGCCGGGCCCAGACTCGGATTGTACGGGGCCTGTTGGGACAGAAGGAGAGACTCTATTTGAAGGAAGGTGTGCTTTGTAGGGCCATTCAGGACCCAGGTCGGGGCGAAGAGGTCTGTCAAATCGTGGTCCCTGAAGGGCGTTGTCAGGCGTTACTGGAGGCATATCACTCCAGGATGGGACATCAGGGGCAAGAGAGGACATTGGCACTAGTGAGACGACATTTCTACTGGCCTGGGATGGAAGGTACCACGAGGACTTACCTTCAGAGGTGCCCCCGCTGCACGTTGTTTAAGACCAAGAAGGAGGCACGGGCACCGCTGGTCCCGATTCAGGCCAAGGCACCGCTGCATATGGTGGCCATGGATTATCTGACTTTGGGACGGCCAATGGATCGGATCCAGAACATCCTCGTGGTAACCGACTTGTTTACCAAGTACGCTTGGGCCATCCCAACTGTGGACCAAACCGCCGTCACGACTGCCAACGCCCTCTGGAGGTATGTGATCCAACCATTCGGATGCCCGGAAATCTTCCACTCAGACCAAGGAACCAATTTTGAGTCCAGGGTGATCCATGAGCTGTGCCAACTGTACGGATGCAAGAAGACCCACACGACTCCCTACCACCCCCAAGGGAACGGGGGGTGTGAAAGGTTTAATCAGACCCTATTGAGTTTATTAGGAACCTTGGAGAAGGAACAGCAAGGCCATTGGGTCGACAGGCTCCCGGCGATGGTGCAGGCTTACAATAACAGTGTGCACAGTACCACCGGTTACGCCCCTACTTACCTGATGTTCGGCAGACATGTGAGACTTCCAATGGATATGCTTCTGGGGACCACTGCAGGAGAAGAGGGAGGTAGCTTGACAGATTGGGTGCAGGGACACCACCAACGCCTCCAGTCGGCGTACGAACGAGTCTCTGACCAGATTAATCGAGCAGCGTTAAAGAATAAGAGATTGTATGACCGGACGGCTCGAGAGGCACCGCTACTGCCAGGGGAGAGGGTGCTGGTGCGGGACAATCGCCGACAAGGGAAGGGAAAGTTGAGTGACCGGTGGGAGGCTCAGCCGTTTGTCGTCCAGCGACAGCCACACCCAGACCAACCTGTATATGCATTGCGACCAGAAGGAAAGGCAGGCCCCGAACGGGTGTTACATCGTAATTTGATTCGCCCTTGTCCAAACTATCCAAAATGTGTTGTAGAGAATCCACCGGTCGAGACGTCCGAGATGCCCCTGCTGGTAGGATGGGCGGTGATTCCCAGAGGCCTAGGCCTAGGACCACGACCTGAAGCCCCTGTTTCCCCACCTCGTCGGTCCCAGCGAGAGAATCGAGGTCAGCCTCCAGCTAGGTATGGAGACTGGGTGTCTGGAGACCGTTCTCGGGACTAGAACGGTTTGGCGGGGGGGTATGTCACGGTGTGACAAATGGTATATGGAACTTATTCCCGTTGAAGCCGTGTTCCCGCTGGGACACTTTGAGTGTAACACCGGTCCCAGGCCTGTGTGTGCGTCTGTTGCCATGACAACCCCAAATGACCGATTGGAAACAGGTGTGGGGAATTTACCTTGGGGATTGGAGTGAGGTCCTGTCAGCACTTGAGAGAGTATAAAAAGCAAGAGAAAGAGACTGTTGGGGTGGTTCTCTCCCGTGAGAAGTCGTTTTATCGAGTGGTTGCAGTTATTGGAGTGCGGGTGAATGAAGAGGAGAGTGTTGACTTGATGAGGGACTCGAGGGCAACAGAGGGAAAGTGAAATATCCTGTTTGCATTGGAGAGGAGCTAAGTAATCGAGAACTGAGTCTCGTAATTGCATGTATTCGACACTGAATTGGATGTGGTTTGGAGTGGGTGGATCACGATCATAAACGTCACTGAGTGGATTGTACTGATTCATTACCGACCTCCTATCTCTTCCTCCATTATAAATGGTGATGTGAACTCTGCCTGTGTTTGTGAAGAAAAACATCCCGAAATATCCTTTGCAGCATTGATGAACGCGGTCCCCTCGGACAGAGACCCAAGGGTGAGTGCGGGCCTTAAATTGCACGTCGTGAAGTGGGATTGCAGTGCCTAAGATTGACGTTTCCCCCACATTATATGCTAGAAGTGGAATTGCTGTGTGTGTGGAAGATACATTCCCTTTGCCGTGCACTCTCCCTGTGCTACGCTGGTCTACTGTCAATAGTGAGAGTTCTGTGTCATTGATCTGTTCTAACTGAGTGGATGTTGAGGAATTATCATCTGGAATTTGAATTAACCCCTCTGTTTGAGTGAATAAGAGACGAGATGCCCTGTTGAATTGTTCGTGGTCTGTCTCCGTAGAAGTCCCATTCAGCCCGCTGACTTTGAGTCTGCTGTATTCCTGCAACGCAGCCGTATTGTGAGAAGTGCTCACTCCCTTCTATGCGTATGAACTGTATACCTTGTGTGAAGCACCCTTTCTGTCTGCTCCAGTAGAGGTCCCGTTCAGCCCATCGACTTTGAGTCTGCTGTAACCTGGGAGCCCACCTGTGTGGGGAGAAGTGACTGTCCCTCTGCTGTGAACGTAAAGCCGGCCCGTTCTGTCTGGAATATCCACTTCATCTAGGCCAGAAGAGGTCTTGTTCAGCCTGTCGACTTGAGTCTATGGAATTCCCGCAATTCATCTGTATCGTGAGAAGTGTTCGTCCCCTTCCAACTCATGTGAACTGTATGCTTACTTGAAGTATCCCTTCTGTCTGTTCCAGTAGGAGCCCTGTGCAACCGGTCGACTTCGAGTCTACTGTATCCTTATAGTCACCTGTGCAGAGAGAAGTGGCTGTCCTTCTGTTACGAACGTGGTTGGTACACTTTGTCTGGAGTATTCTTCTGCTCCAGTTTCTGTGCCTGTGGAGAGAGGAAGGTTGGAATTATTCGCTTACCCTGTAAAGATTCCCTCGCCACCCCATCATCAGAGTGTGAATCTGCTGTATACGTACCTGACCGACGGCCATCTGCTCCGGATCTCGTACCTGTGGAGGAAGGAAGGTTGGAATCATTTACTTACCCAAGGAAGACTCCCCAGGCGTCCCACCATAAGACCGTGTACCTGCTGCATACGTACTCGACTGATAACCATTTGCCTCAATTCTTGCACCTGTGAAAGAAGGAAGGGAAGTTGGAAATATTTACTTACCAGAAGAGACTTACCGGACCGTTCGCCTGTTCACTGCATCTCCACCTGGGGAAGACCTACCTGACAATTTACCTGTCCACTGCCCCATCCATTACAGGGCCCGCACTGAGGAAGAGAGCGGGAGAGACCTTGGTTGTTGCACTGTTCACCTTCGATTCCTGAGGGCAAGAAGGAAGAAGATTTTAGACTAGGATTTTCAAATTGCTTTTACTTTTAAATAAAACCTGTTGAATTTATTCTGTCTCCGATTCCTCCCTCTGACACGCTCCTCGAGGTGGTCCTGGTTTAGGGGTGGGCGTAGTCTGGCTTGACCCATCCCGACCTGTGACAATCACATATTTTTAACACTGCTATTTTAATCTTTTTGTTATCAAGTTACACTTACAATGAACCTAAATAATGTATCATAGAGTAAACCTACATTTTTAAATGTTTAAGACGTTTTTAATACTTGTAATGCCTACAACATTCCCTATGCATCTGTGTTTTTGTCAGTGCTTTAAGGAAGGTAAAGTATAACAGGGCTGTTTAATAGCGTGTTGGTGGGAGACGGGGGTCCCTATGTATAACAGAGGTTTTTGCTATCCTGACCGCAGAACCACTTCAACATGGCCCTCAATCAAACCAGAGTCAGGATTGAGATGACCATCGGATTTTTAAATGAACACTTCAACTGACAACTAAGTTCACATACTGGTATTTTTTATTTAACCTTCTTTATTAAGAGTAAGCTTCTCTAGTGTATTTTGTTCACAAAATACATGTGTTACTTCTGTAACCTTTGGAGGTAGACACTTCAGTCTCTGGGGAAGGAATTGTGAAATGTCCTACAATAAAAGAGACACCAGTAACATAAAATATAAATCCTCACATTCACACTTGTGCCATAATGAATAGTACAGTACATTTATCTCTTTAACTTTGTCAGCACACAGATCGTTTCACTTCAGCATGTGCTTCATCCTCATTAATAAAGGTAAACTAAATGATAACTAATGTTAGCAGGATATGTTCATCCACTGTGGGGGCACATACACACATAAAACACATCATATTACATTACTGTAATATTTACCTTACTACAGTATACTACAGTAAATGTGTGTACTATATAGTCGTTCAACTTGTGCATTAACTCAATCAGCAGTGTTTCTGAAACCGTTCTCTCTTGCGTAAACAGCAGAAACAGTATTACTGCGTGGCTGAAATACATTTTTGTGTTACTAACATTTACGCATAATTATTTCCTAAGAAACCTACGGAACTCCCTCTATCCATGTTGAACGCGATTGGTTTAGCGATCCCAACGTCACTCGTTCATGTGCACGCGCGCACAAACTAATCTTAGCTTCAGGATCAAAGCTTGAGTTGACAAAGAAACTCCTGGAGCTGCTTCATGGTACCAACAAAGCTTGATCACGTTGGTTTGGTTTTGACAACCCAAAACTAATCCTGTAACCCAGAGTTTGTTCAACTACCATCATGGTACAGGCCCCGGGAGTCTTCAGTTTGTTTATTTATCATGGAAACTCTCATAACATTTGAGACCCGTGATCGAGTTCATCTTTTTTCTGGTTCGCGATCACAGGTCTCAAATACAGAAAGGTACAGTCATATAAGATTAAACAGAAAACAACTAGGCTATACAAACTATACGCAAAGCTTTTGAATCACATCCGGGAAATATGTCAGTAAATTTGATCATCCCGTGCGAATGAGTAACATGAAATACTGTTGTGGGGAGATCATCTATAAATCATAGGAGGTCTCCAGATAATACTGATGCCGTGCGAAAACTGTGAATGGTGCTAATGTGTAACCTAACGTTTCTAACCATATTCACAGAAGGCTCCAAACACGCAAACTGCTATCCAATAAAAGCAGTGGGTGTTCACTTATAAAGTCTTCAATGCAGCACGAACATGAAAACCGAGCGTTTGTAGAGATGTCCTCAAATCCTGTGTAGAAAATAGCCTATTACTTATTGATTTTGAGGTTTATGAATATAAAAAACATGCGAACATCATAAATAGACCTCATATAATAGTATAAAACAATAAACAATGACTGTTCATGAGACCTTTAAGTGTATCTGCTTTCTAAATCGACTTTTAAATGGCCTTGAAGTATGCTTGTTTAACAATGGTTAAGTAGATCATTTTTATGGCTTTTAACACATCACAGCACCACCTTATCTTCACTCGCTAATGCAGACATATGTACCCGCCAGATCCCTACACTCTGCAAACGAACGGCGTCTTGTGGTGCCATCCCAAAAAGGTATAAAATCTCTCTCGCGCACCTTCTCCGGATCTGTTCCACCTATGTGGAATGATCTGCCCGCTGCTACAAGATCTGCAGATTCTCTAGCTATCTTTAAGAAACGTCTGAAAACACATGTCTTCCGTCAACATCTGACTGATATGTTCTGACTCTATTTTCTTCTCTACTCTTTAAAAAAAATTAAAATAATTGAATGGTTCTGTATACTGCGTTAGATTATATGAGACCAGTCTTCTTTTTTGATTGCACTTATGCTTTTGTTGTACTTATGCTGTCCCAATTGCTTCCATTGCCTACCCCACTTGTAAGGATAAAGGCGTCTGCAAAATGACTAAATGTAAAGTAAATGTCACAGGTCAAAGAGAATTTAGGTCACATGACAATGAAAACATGGCAAATGATCCAGATGTTCATACCGCACACACACATTCTACATAGAACATATTAGTCGATACGTGTTCTTCTTCTAATTCACTTTGTACAATCACAGTTTATATTTCAGACGCAGCCTTGCATTACGATTTTTATGTGCAGGAAATAGTCTCTGGAGAAGCCCCAGTGTTGGACGATATTTACACATGTTCACTACATTCATCATATTTTTTTGGAAAAAGCAAATCCCCAAAAATCTATTGTTTAATTTATTGATTGTGCTGAGCTGGACTGTGATTGATGCTAATTACAGAGGAGGGGTTCTCGTTATCACTGATGAATCTACAGAGTACAAAAAAAGAAACTGCGTCCCAGATTAACAGTGAGTATATTCTTTTGTTGTAGAAAATGGCTGGAAATAGAAATTTACATATTCAAGTACTTTTTCTTCTACTGAGCTCTGTTTGCAGAGCTGTTCCACAGAGAGGGATTCCAGCTCAAAGTCCACAATCTCTTGGGTTTCAGCAAACTGAACAGAGATTTGTACCCCAACACCAAACTGAACAGAGATTTGTACCCCAACACCAAACTGACCAACAGTTTCAGAAGCCAGTCGTGCAGTCCGAACCTCTTGACAAGTGCGCTGTGGCAGATTATGAGCAGATCCAGTGTGGACAACCTGGTATCACGGGTGCAGGGTGTGAAGCTATGAACTGCTGCTTTAATGGACAGCAGTGTTATTATGGGATGTCAGGTAAGGGGGATCGACCAGTTAAGTGTATCTTGCCAAGTGATAACTCTCTGATAACTTCCTCTGTCTCTAAATACAGTGACTGTCCAGTGCATAAGAGATGGTCAGTTTGTGTTAGTGGTGGCAAGGGATGTCACTCTGCCTCGTTTGAGTCTGGACACGGTCCGTCTGCTGGGTGGAAATGAAGCATCTTGTGGTCCTGTTGGTTTCACACCTTCCTTCGCCATATACCAGTTTCCAGTCACTGCCTGTGGCACCAGCATGATTGTGAGTTTGCTGTTGGTGATTTGCCTGTCTAGAACTGCCTTTGTCAACCTTGTTTCCTCTTGCAGGAGGAAAATGGTTATGTGGTGTATGAGAACCGAATGACTTCATCCTATGAAGTGGGTATTGGACCTCTTGGCTCAATCACAAGGGACAGTCATTTTGAGTAGGTCATCTGTCTTTTCTCATGACTGTGAATCTTGAACAAGATGTCAGAAGCTCACTGTTTGTTTGTGTAGACTTCTCTTCCAGTGTAGATATTCTGCCACCGCTGTGGAAGCTCTGGTTGTGGAGGTCAACACTGTTCCACCACCTCCACCTGTAGCTGCTCCTGGACCCCTCAGGGTGGAACTTAGACTGGCCAATGGCCAATGTGTCGCCAAAGGCTGTGCAGAAGGTAGTGATGTGCTAGTCTTCAAACCTTGCCACTCGAAATGAGTTTCACTTGTAGCATTGGTCTAAAACTGTAGATTGAGAACGTAACACAAGTGTTCATCTCAGGAGATGAAGCGTATACATCCTACTATGGTGAGGATGAGTATCCAGTCACTAAAGTCCTGCGAGAGCCTGTTTATGTTGAGGTGCGTATTTTGGAGAGAACTGACCCCAATCTTGTCCTGCTGTTGGGGCACTGTTGGGCGACATCAACCCCTAGTCCTCTCAGTCTGCCCCAGTGGGATCTTCTAGTTGATGGGTGAGTAAAATACCAAGCATTTGTCCAGGAAGTCAGGGTTGGTTGAAAGCACACGGTCACTTCTGTTTTAGATGCCCGTACGAGGATGATCGTTACCTGACTGAACTGGTTCCTGTTGTTGGCTCGTATGGTCTTCAGTTCCCCACCCACTACAATCGTTTTGTGGTGAAGATGTTCACGTTTGTGGATCCAGCGTCATTAGCCCCTCAGCAGGAGACCGTATGATTTCTTTGCAGCCTTGAGTGTCATCTATATTGCCTTTTGTGTTTGTTAAAGCTCATCTCTTTGTTTCAGATCTACATTCACTGTAGTACTGCGGTGTGCCAACCTGCTTCTGGATCCTGTGAACAGAGCTGTGCCAGGAAAAGTAGTACGTGTTTCCCTTTGGATTGATTTGCTGTTTTACAATTTCGTCATCCTGACACTTTCTTGTGTTCCAGGGAGAGCGGTTGCTGACAAGAGGCGTGAAGAAACCGTGGTTTCCAGTGGAGGGATTTCCTTCACGATGTAAAATGAATTGCCCTTTTTAATAAAGTCATTAGCCTCTTAAGCATTTGTGTAGCGGTGTTTTCAGTGGTTTTCTCCCCAATGAGGATTAGGGGTTTTGTTCTGGTATAAACTGCAACTATTAAAGGGATGTGAGGTCAAAGACCCGAAAACTAGCAAACTGATAGTTTTGAGTGTTCAACACTACTAGAAGACAACATGAAAATTAGGTACAATAAGCAATATATGAAGTGCACCAAATTAAGAGCAACACACATGCAATTGATGGTTTTCAATATGTTCAAGAGATATCCAGTTAAGACTGTCAAATGAGCAACAGACATTTTAACTGATAGTTTTGAGTAAACATTAAGGTTTGAGCTTTGGGTTAACTTCACTCAAAGTGGTTATTGTTCTGAATGCTAAGGGGGGAGAGTTCAAAATTTGGGTGCCGTGACCGAAAAAGACCTGCTTGTCTATTGAAGGTAAACTGAACCTAGGCACGAACTGAAGTTCAGAGCTGGAACATTTGAGCAAATGTGAGCGACTATACAGAGATGTTGGTTGGAAAGATGGGAAGGAGCAAACCCATTGAGTGCCCTGAAAGTGAGCGGAAGTGTTAAGTAAATCACACGTGAAAATTACTGCAACGTGTTGAGAAATAAACTGATCATATTTATTTTATAAAGCGCAATTAAAAGTAGCTTTTTCATAGCATTTCGCACGGACATGTCAGGTAAAACACAATGACAACACTTTGTAAACAACAAAATAGTGAAAGCAATCCTAAAATAAGTCGTTAGTGAATTTGCCTCCCTGATGTCTGTCAAGAGGGAGTTCCAGGCCTTGGGAGAGTATATGAATTCTCTATCACTCATGAAGTTGAGCCATGTCTTGGTAACAACTAAAAGATCACACTGAGAAGAATGCAGATTTCGACATGGTGTGTCAGGCAATAACAGATCAGACAGGTACTGAGGAGCTAGGTCATGAGAAGCCTTAAATTTTAAAATCAATTCGATACCTGACCGGGAGCCAGTGTAAAGACTCCAAAACAGGAGAAATATGATCACCAGACCTGGTCCCAGACAGAATTCTAGCAGCCGAGTTTTGCACATATTGTTTGATAATGGAGGTTTTAGATACTCCAGCAAGAAGACCATTACAATAGTCAACAATTGAAAAACAAATGAATTGATCAACCTCTCGGCAACTGAAAAGGACCGCAAAGGTTGAAAGCGAGGTATATTTCTCAGAAGGAAAAAGGATGTCTCAACCGTATTCTGAATAAAAGGCTCAAATGACAGCGAAGCATTAAAAATGACTCCAAGATTTGTTTTGTTTGCTTTGAAACTCGAAGGCTCCATCGATAGATTAAGTAATAGACAAGGCCGGATTAAACATATGGGCAACTGCCTAGAGGCCAACGACCTCTAAAGGGTTCAGGGCGGTGACGCCAATCGACATGCACTAAGCCGGTCAAGTGACGGCAAGCGCCGCTACAAAACACAACTCAAAAAATGCAAACATGGAGAAGCTCAGTGGGAGTTCTAAACGGAAATTAAAAAAGCAGAAGGATATGAGGAAAGCAAAAAACAATTAATATAGATACCGAAAACAGGGAATTTCTTCACACTAGTAAACGTTAACAACTGTTCTGCTTAGACAGCATCCGTCAACGAGGACAGCTCTGCTAGCCAGGACATTTCTTCACTGCCGGCGCTAGCTAATGTTCACAGCCCCGAGAGCGAAGAGCCCCTGGCAGCATCTTCAACCGACGGCCCAGATTCTGCTGTGAGTGCGACCGTTGAGGGAATGGATCTCGAGTCTCACCGCCATCTGAACCGCTCGTCGAGTTTGCATGTAGCCCCTGTACCACAGATACGGCTCTCGGCCCTTTCTCTCTAACACCAGTTGGCACAGTCCAGAAAAATGCCAGGATAAGATGTGTTCGCCAAATGAAATCAAGCATTTCAAATTTAAACATGCTCTTCCCCGTTATTTAGGATTAATATTGTGTATTTTGCCAGATTATTTAGCATTTCGTTTTGTATTGTCTAATTGAGCGAAATGTACAGATTTCTAAATCTTTATCTTGCACTGAAATGTTTAACCCTTGCCTGTCTTGTTGAACTGTGATGTGACGGGTTGTTTTCTGTTTTAAAACAAGTTAAATGCGTTTAGGAGCAGATGATACTGCATTTTATTTATTTTCTCCTTGTGGTGGATCCATGAAAATGCTGTAAATTGTTCAAATGCCTCAAATACCGCAAAGAAGAAGTTCATGTTCACTTTTGAGCAAAACAACAGTCATATTTCTACGCGTTTTGGGGAAAGTTACGCTGTCTAGTCAAGCTGTCAGTCTTTCAGATTGCTGTTGGAAGACTTTATGTCACTCCTAAAGTTTGATTTTCATAAAATTCAAAAGACACTGGACTGAAAAGACCACAATACATCTAGAAATAGTGATTAAATGAACATTTGGAATGGTCTGTTAATTTTTCAAAGGCTGTACATAGGTCACTGAAAAAAACTGAAACTTTTAACCATCATAAATGTTTCTCATTCTTTCTGATTGCACACATCTTCCACGTATAATGCACATACAGGATAACATTCACATTTAAAGGAGGGATGAATTCAAATCACAATTTTAACCCTAGCTTTTGTTACATGAGAGAGAATTGTATTCACGCGAACACCATGCACTTTTTTAGAACTGAAAACGCCCTTGTTAATGACACCAGGCACAGCGAACGCCAGGTTCTGGAATGCACCTCCATGGCAAAATATGAATGACTACTTCTCCAGCACTTCTCTTTTTTGATTGCACTTATGCTTTTGTTGTACTTATGCTGTCCCAATTGCTTCCATTGCCTACCCCACTTGTAAGTCGCTTTGGATAAAGGCGTCTGCAAAATGACTAAATGTAAAGTAAATGTCACAGGTCAAAGAGAATTTAGGTCACGTGACAATGAAAACATGGCAAATGTTCCAGATGTTCTTACTTATTGAGATGGTGGTCTAGTGGGTTAAACAACTGAACTGGTAAATAAAAAGGTTGCTGGTTCGAACCCAGCAGCCACCACCAGTGTGTCCTTGAGCAAGACACTTTACTCCATGTTGCTCCAGGGGGATTGTCCCTGTAATAAGTGCACTATAAATCGCTTTGGATAAAAGCGTCTGCCAAATGACTAAATGTAAATGTAAATACCGCACACACACATTCTACATAGAACATATTAGTCGATACGAGCCTATTACTTGTTGATTTTGAGGTTTATGATTTTAAAAAACATGCGAACCTCATAATAATATAAAACAATAAACGAGCACGGTTCAAGATACTTTTAAGTGTGTCTGCTTTCTAAATCGAATTTTAAATAGCATTAAGTATGCTTGTTTAACAATGGTTAAGTAGATCATTTTTATGGCTTTTAATACATCACAGGTCAAAGAGAATTTAGGTCACATGACAATGAAAACATGGCAAATGATCCAGATGTTCATACCGCACACACAGATTCTACATAGAACATATTAGTCGATACGTGTTCTTCTTCTAATTCACTTTGTACTATCACAGTTTATATTTCAGACGCAGCCCTGCATTTCGATTTTTATGTGCAGGAATTAGTCTGTAGAGAAGCCCCAGTGTTGGACGATATTTACACATGTTCACTACATTCATCATATTTGTTTGGAAAAAGCAAATCCCCAAAAATCTATTGATTTAATTTATTGATTGTGCTGAGCTGGACTGTGATTGATGCTAATTACAGAGGAGGGGTTCTCGTTAACACTGATGAATCTACAGAGTACAAAAAAAGAAACTGCGTCCCAGATTAACAGTGAGTATATTCGTTTGTTGTAGAAAATGGCTGGAAACAGAAATTTACATATTCAAGTACTTTTTCTTCTACTGAGCTCTGTTTGTAGAGCTGTTCCACAGAGAGGGATTCCAGCTCAAAGTCCACAATCTCTTGGGTTTCAGCAAACTGAACAGAGATTTGTACCCCAACACCAAACTGAACAGAGATTTGTACCCCAACACCAAACTGACCAACAGTTTCAGAAGCCAGTTGTGCAGTCAGAACCTCTTGACAAGTGCGCTGTGGCAGATTATGAGCAGATCCAGTGTGGACAACCTGGTATCAGCGGTGCGGAGTGTGAAGCTATGAACTGCTGCTTTAATGGACAGCAGTGTTATTATGGGATGTCAGGTAAGGGGGTTCGACCAGTTAAGTGTATCTTGCCAAGTGATAACTCTCTGATAACTTCCTCTGTTTCTAAATACAGTGACTGTCCAGTGCATAAGAGATGGTCAGTTTGTGTTAGTGGTGGCAAGAGATGTCACTCTGCCTCGTTTGAGTCTGGACACGGTCCGTCTGCTGGGTGGAAATGAAGCATCTTGTGGTCCTGTTGGTTTCACACCTTCCTTCGCCATATACCAGTTTCCAGTCACTGCCTGTGGCACCAGCATGATTGTGAGTTTGCTGTTGGTGATTTGCCTGTCTAGAACTGCCTTTGTCAACCTTGTTTCCTCTTGCAGGAGGAAAATGGTTATGTGGTGTATGAGAACCGAATGACTTCATCCTATGAAGTGGGTATTGGACCTCTTGGCTCAATCACAAGGGACAGTCATTTTGAGTAGGTCATCTGTCTTTTCTCATGACTGTGAATCTTGAACAAGATGTCAGAAGCTCACTGTTTGTTTGTGTAGACTTCTCTTCCAGTGTAGATATTCTGCCACCGCTGTGGAAGCTCTGGTTGTGGAGGTCAACACTGTTCCACCACCTCCACCTGTAGCTGCTCCTGGACCCCTCAGGGTGGAACTTAGACTGGCCAATGGCCAATGTGTCGCCAAAGGCTGTGCAGAAGGTAGTGATGTGCTAGTCTTCAAACCTTGCCACTTGAAATGAGTCGCACTTGTAGCATTGGTCTAAAACTGTAGATTGAGAACGTAACAAGTGTTCATCTCAGGAGATGAAGCGTATACATCCTACTATGGTGAGGATGAGTATCCAGTCACTAAAGTCCTGCGAGAGCCTGTTTATGTTGAGGTGCGTATTTTGGAGAGAACTGACCCCAATCTTGTCCTGCTGTTGGGGCACTGTTGGGCGACATCAACCCCTAGTCCTCTCAGTCTGCCCCAGTGGGATCTTCTAGTTGATGGGTGAGTAAAATACCAAGCATTTGTCCAGGAAGTCAAGGTTGGTTGAAAGCACACGGTCACTTCTGTTTTAGATGCCCTTACCAGGATGATCGTTACCTGACTGAACTGGTTCCTGTTGTTGGCTCGTATGGTCTTCAGTTCCCCACCCACTACAATCGCTTTGCGGTGAAGATGTTCACGTTTGTGGATCCAGCGTCACTGGCCCCTCAGCAGGAGACCGTATGATTTCTTTGCAGCCTTGAGTGTCATCTATATTGCCTTTTGTGTTTGTTAAAGCTCATCTCTTTGTTTCAGATCTACATTCACTGTAGTACTGCGGTGTGCCACCCTGCTTCTGGATCCTGTATACAGAGCTGTGCCAGGAAAAGTAGTACGTGTTTCACTTTGGATTGATTTGCTGTTTTACAATTTTGTCATCCTGACACTTGTGTTCCAGGGAGAGCGGTTGCTGACAAGAGGCGTGAAGAAACCGTGGTTTCCAGTGGAGGGATTTCCTTCACGATGTAAAATGAATTGCCCTTTTTAATAAAGTCATTAGCCTCTTAAGCATTTGTGTAGCGGTGTTTTCAGTGGTTTTCTCCCCAATGAGGATTAGGGGTTTTGTTCTGGTATAAACTGCAACTATTAAAGGGATGTGAGGTCAAAGACCCAAAAACTAGCAAACTGATGGTTTTGAGTGTTCTACACTACTAGTAGAAGACAACATAAAAATTGGGTACAATTATACAGAGATATTGGTCCGAAAGATGGGAAGGAGCAAACCCATTGAGTGCCCTGAAAGTGAGTGGAAGTGTTAAGTAAATCACACGTAAAAATTACTGCAACCTGTTGAGAAATAAGCTGATCATATTTGTTTTATAAAGCGCACTTAAAAGTTGCTTTTTCATAGCATTTCGCACGGACATGTCAGGTAAAACACAATGACAACACTTTGTAAACAAAATAAAGCAATCCTAAAATAAGAAAAGTCGTTAGTGAATTTGCCTCCCTGATGTCTGTCAAGAGGGAGTTCCAGGCCTTGGGAGCGTATATGAATTCTCTATCACTCATGAAGTTGAGCCATGTCTTTGGAACAACTAAAAGATCACACTGAGAAGAATGCAGACTTCGACATGGTGTGTAAGGAAATAACAGATCAGACGGGTACTGAGGAGCTAGGTCATGAGAAGCCTTACATTTTAAAATCAATTCGATACCTGACCGGGAGCCAGTGTAAAGACTCCAAAACAGGAGAAATATGATCACCAGACCTGGTCCCAGACAGAATTCTAGCAGCCGAGTTTTGCACATATTGTTTGATAATGGAGGTTTTAGATACTCCAGCAAGAAGACCATTACAATAGTCAACAATTGAAAAACAAATGAATTGATCAACCTCTCGGCAACTGAAAAGGACCGCAAAGGTTGAAAGCGAGGTATATTTCTCAGATGGAAAAAGGATGTCTCAACCGTATTCTGAATAAAAGGCTCAAATGACAGCGAAGCATTAAAAATGACTCCAAGATTTGTTTTGTTTGCTTTGAAACTCGAAGGCTCCATCGATAGATTAAGTAATAGACAAGGCCGGATTAAACATATGGGCAACTGGGCAATTGCCCAGGGGTCCACGACCTCTAAAGGGTTCAGGGCGGTGACGCCAATCGACATGCACTGAGCCGGTCAAGTGACAGCAAGCGCCGCTACAAAACACAACTCAAAAAATGCAAACATGGAGAAGCTCAGTGGGAGCGCTAAACGGAAATTAAAAAAGCAGAAGTATATGAGGAAAGCAAAAAACAATTAATATAGATACCGAAAACAGGGAATTTCTTCACACTAGTAAACGTTAGCAACTGTTCTGCTTAGACAGCATCCATCAACGAGGACAGCTCTGCTAGCCAGGACATTTCTTCACTGCCGGCGCTAGCTAATGTTCACATCCCCGAGAGCGAAGAGCCCCCGGCAGCATCTTCAACCGATGGCCCAGATTCTGCTGTGAGAGCGACCGTTGAGGGAAGTGGTGATAGATCTCGAGTCTCACCGCCATCTGAACCGCTCATCAAGTTTGCATGTAGCCCCTGTACCACAGATACGGCTCTCGGCCCTTTCTCTCTAACACCAGTTGGCACATTCAAAGTCCAGAAAAATGCCAGCATAAGATGTGTTCGCCAAATGAAATCAAGCATTTCAAATTTAAACATGCTCTTCCCCGTTATTTAGGATTAATATTGGGTATTTTGCCAGATTATTTAGCATTTCGTTTTGTATTGTCTAATTGAGCGAAATGTACAGATTTCTAAATCTTTATCTTGCACTGAAATGTTTAACCCTTGCCTGTCTGGTTGAACTGTGATGTGACGGGTTGTTTTCTGTTTTAAAACAATTTAAAATGCGTTTAGGAGCAGATGATACTGCATTTTATTTATTTTCTCCTTGTGGTGGATCCTTGAAAATGCTGTAAATTGTTTATTGTTGTTGAGAGATAACAGCAGATTTTAAAATGTTTATATTGCACTATAACTTGATTTCCTGTTGAATTCTGAGGTGACAGGGTGATTTCTGTTTAAAATGACCTGAGGACCAAAGAGCTACTTGATTCTAGGAAATTATGGATTTTTGTTTGTGTCTTGTCTGTGGACTTCCTCTGTGATGGCTCTATCAATTCAATACATTTGTGCTGGGAGTAGGTGTTGTCAAATAAATACTGGATTCTTTGAAAGTGGTTGCTTATTTATTTATTTGTGAAAATGGAGGACGCTTCCTTCACTCTCTATGTAGTGGGTCAATTTTGCCAGATTATCCTGATGCCAATGAGTTTTGTTTTCATAACATAAATGAGTGGCCTTGACAAGAGAACATAGTGGTCCATTTGTAGTTCTATGAGCATTTGCACATCTGTACATCAAAATTCACTTGATGAGAGTTAGTTATTGTAATATTGAGTATATTTACTGTATTGCTGTAATTTATTCTGTATTTATCCAGATTAGGGTGATCCTGGGGTCGTAATGATGGGGTACTTGAATATTGTTGCCCAGGGAACAGCAAAGTGTTTTTCTGGCCCTGGTAATAGAGCTTGCATTTCACAGCTGATGAGGAGAGCCAATGACCATAACCTCGGTTTTGGAGCCATTTAGAGACAGAAATGTATCAGGTGATATATTAGGGGTGATAAGAGCTGTTATTTTGAGGAAGTTAGCATCCTGTCAGCAGAATTATGAATGTACTGCAAACGGGAGATGGAGCGAGCTGGTAAACCAGAAAAAGTGAGTTACAGTAGTCAAGGCGAGATGTAATAAATACATGAACTAATGATTCTGCATATTTTCGTCTGATCAAAGGGTGAAGTTGCACAATTCGACATGCCTTTGAAAAAGCAGCTTCGGAGAGTTTGGGGATGTAGGCATCCAAGGTCAGTGAAGGGTCTAGAGTGAAACGTAAGTTTCTAACAGTGGCCGATGAAACAAAAGATATCGGGTCAATGTCAAGGCAAAAACCTTTTTAATGTCTCATGGACAAATTGATGAGGTGTTTTCATTTGATGTCTTCTTAGGACTGGTTTATTAGAGATTTTTTTTTTATGTCACAATAAAAGCCTGGCATGTAAAATGAATATCAATTGCCTCACCTATTAGCAATGACTGTACAAAAAAAGGTGGGAAATAGAAGAAAAAGTAAATCCTTCTTTCTTAGAAATAAACAAACTTTGCCCTTTACCATTGGAAAACCTGTAACAAGTAAAATTTGACTTTACAAATGTAACCACATTAACCCCAAAAATAAGAGACCATTTCAAATTATTTTTCAGTTTTTTTATATTGATATTGATAGGTATGTGTTTGGATAAAATTATCATTTTTGTTTTATTCTGTGAACTACTAACAATTTTCTTCCAAATTAAAAAAGATGGTTTCTATTTGCATTTATTTGCAGAAAAAAAGAAAATAGAGAAGAATGGCAAAATAACTGAAAATATGCTGTGTATTTTTTCAGACCTCAAATACCGCAAAGAAGAGGTTCATGTTCACTTTTGAGCAATACAACAGTCATATTTCTACGTGTATTTGGGGAAAGTTACGCTGTCTTGTCAAGCTGTCAGTCTTTCACATTGCTGTTGGAAGACTTTATGTCACTCCTAAAGTTTGATTTTCATAAAAATCAAAAGACACTAATACATGAGAGAGAATTGTATTCACGCGAACACCATGCACTTGTTAGAACTGAAAACGCCCTTGTTACTGAGATTATATCTGTTAATGACACCAGGCCCAGCGAACGCCAGGTTCTGGAATGCACCTCCATGGCAAAATATGAATGACTACTTCTCCAGCACATCCCCCCCCCCCCCCATGGTTCGCTCATGTTAATTCTGAAGTGTCGCTGACCAGGTAGAGGGAGCAAGCAATTCAACGATTTGAGTATCCAATGTTTGCCTACAACGGAGGCCGTTTTGAAGTCTTTTGGCATTATTTCGGGTGCAGGGTGAAATCCATAAATTACCGGGGGCCTGTACCATGAAGCCGGTTTAGCTGGCTAGCCAGAAAAGTTTAGGATTACTTTGTGCCAACCCTGGGTTTTAGGTACCATGAAAGTAACTCAGCTTTAATCGGTGTTCATCGCCATGGTAACTTAAGCTGCACGGCTAACCTGCTCCGGAGCAGGCTATGATCTAGATTAGAGATCTCACATCGAAAATAAACCAATCAGCGGCGAGCAAATTTACATATAAGTGAGGCAACTAACTCACAATGCGTGTTACAATGGTTAGTTATTTTTAATAATGTTTAATAAAATAAAAATACTAACATAAAATGATGTAAATATATATTACAAATACAAAATCAAAAATGGTGACTATGTAGGTAAAATCTGATTTTAGAGATGACATTTGCTGGCTTTCCCTTAAACATGAAATTAAATGTATTTATACTGTTATTGTACTGCATACAATATGTATTTCTTTGCATTGCATTTTTTACATTCTTGTCTGTGGGGCAGAACATTTAGGAACACTTCCAGTTTCACTGTGTTGGGTGAAACATTTATCTTCTTTGTCCACTGAAGAAACCTTCTATTTTACAGCTACAGTAAGATACAGACAAAACCATAAATTGACCGGTGACATCACATATTTTTAACACTGCTATTTTAATCTTTTTGTTATCAAGTTACACTTACAATGAACCTAAATAATGTATCATAGAGTAAACCTACATTTTTAAATGTTTAAGACGTTTTTAATACTTGTAATGCCTGCAACATTCCCTATGCATCTTTGTTTTTGTCAGTGCTTTAAGGAAGGTAAAGTATAACAGGGCTGTTTAATAGCGTGTTGGTGGGAGACGGGGGTCCCTATGTATAACAGAGGTTTTTGCTATCCTGACCGCAGAACCACTTCAACATGGCCCTCAATCAAACCAGAGTCAGGATTGAGATGACCATCGGATTTTTAAATGAACACTTCAACTGACAACTAAGTTCACATACTGGTATTTTTTATTTAACCTTCTTTATTAAGAGTAAGCTTCTCTAGTGTATTTTGTTCACAAAATACATGTGTTACTTCTGTAACCTTTGGAGGTAGACACTTCAGTCTCTGGGGAAGGAATTGTGAAATGTCCTACAATAAAAGAGACACCAGTAACATAAAATATAAATCCTCACATTCACACTTGTGCCATAATGAATAGTACAGTACATTTATCTCTTTAACTTTGTCAGCACACAGATCGTTTCACTTCATCATGTGCTTCATCCTCATTAATAAAGGTAAACTAAATGATAACTAATGTTAGCAGGATATGTTCATCCACTGTGGGGGCACATACACACATAAAACACATCATTTTACATTACTGTAATATTTACCTTACTACAGTATACTACAGTAAATGTGTGTACTATATAGTCGTTCAACTTGTGCATTAACTCAATCAGCAGTGTTTCTGAAACCGTTCTCTCTTGCGTAAACAGCAGAAACAGTATTACTGCGTGGCTGAAATACATTTTTGTGTTACTAACATTTACGCATAATTATTTCCTAAGAAACCTACGGAACTCCCTCTATCCATGTTGAACGCGATTGGTTTAGCGATCCCAACGTCACTCGTTCATGTGCACGCGCGCACAAACTAATCTTAGCTTCAGGATCAAAGCTTGAGTTGACAAAGAAACTCCTGGAGCTGCTTCATGGTACCAACAAAGCTTGATCACGTTGGTTTGGTTTTGACAACCAAAAACTAATCCTGTAACCCAGAGTTTGTTCAACTACCATCATGGTACAGGCCCCGGGAGTCTTCAGTTTGTTTATTTATCATGGAAACTCTCATAACATTTGAGACCCGTGATCGAGTTCATCTTTTTTCTGGTTAGCGATCACAGGTCTCAAATACAGAAAGGTACAGTCATATAAGATTAAACAGAAAACAACTAGGCTATACAAACTATACGCAAAGCTTTTGAATCACATCCGGGAAATATGTCAGTAAATTTGATCATCCCGTGCGAATGAGTAACATGAAATACTGTTGTGGGGAGATCATCTATAAATCATAGGAGGTCTCCAGATAATACTGATGCCGTGCGAAAACTGTGAATGGTGCTAATGTGTAACCTAACGTTTCTAACCATATTCACAGAAGGCTCCAAACACGCAAACTGCTATCCAATAAAAGCAGTGGGTGTTCACTTATAAAGTCTTCAATGCAGCACGAACATGAAAACCGAGCGTTTGTAGAGATGTCCTCAAATCCTGTGTAGAAAATAGCCTATTACTTATTGATTTTGAGGTTTATGAATATAAAAAACATGCGAACATCATAAATAGACCTCATATAATAGTATAAAACAATAAACAATGACTGTTCATGAGACCTTTAAGTGTATCTGCTTTCTAAATCGACTTTTAAATGGCCTTTGAAGTATGCTTGTTTAACAATGGTTAAGTAGATCATTTTTATGGCTTTTAACACATCACAGCACCACCTTATCTTCACTCGCTAATGCAGACATATGTACCCGCCAGATCCCTACGCTCTGCAAACGAACGGCGTCTTGTGGTGCCATCCCAAAAAGGTATAAAATCTCTCTCGCGCACCTTCTCCGGATCTGTTCCACCTATGTGGAATGATCTGCCCGCTGCTACAAGATCTGCAGATTCTCTAGCTATCTTTAAGAAACGTCTGAAAACACATGTCTTCCGTCAACATCTGACTGATATGTTCTGACTCTATTTTCTTCTCTACTCTTTAAAAAAAATTAAAATAATTGAATGGTTCTGTATACTGCGTTAGATTATATGAGACCAGTCTTCTTTTTTGATTGCACTTATGCTTTTGTTGTACTTATGCTGTCCCAATTGCTTCCATTGCCTACCCCACTTGTAAGGATAAAGGCGTCTGCAAAATGACTAAATGTAAAGTAGATGTCACAGGTCAAAGAGAATTTAGGTCACATGACAATGAAAACATGGCAAATGATCCAGATGTTCATACCGCACACACACATTCTACATAGAACATATTAGTCGATACGTGTTCTTCTTCTAATTCACTTTGTACAATCACAGTTTATATTTCAGACGCAGCCTTGCATTTCGATTTTTATGTGCAGGAAATAGTCTCTGGAGAAGCCCCAGTGTTGGACGATATTTACACATGTTCACTACATTCATCATATTTTTTTGGGAAAAGCAAATCCCCAAAAATCTATTGTTTAATTTATTGATTGTGCTGAGCTGGACTGTGATTGATGCTAATTACAGAGGAGGGGTTCTCGTTATCACTGATGAATCTACAGAGTACAAAAAAAGAAACTGCGTCCCAGATTAACAGTGAGTATATTCTTTTGTTGTAGAAAATGGCTGGAAATAGAAATTTACATATTCAAGTACTTTTTCTTCTACTGAGCTCTGTTTGCAGAGCTGTTCCACAGAGAGGGATTCCAGCTCAAAGTCCACAATCTCTTGGGTTTCAGCAAACTGAACAGAGATTTGTACCCCAACACCAAACTGAACAGAGATTTGTACCCCAACACCAAACTGACCAACAGTTTCAGAAGCCAGTCTTGCAGTCCGAACCTCTTGACAAGTGCGCTGTGGCAGATTATGAGCAGATCCAGTGTGGACAACCTGGTATCAGCGGTGCAGAGTGTGAAGCTATGAACTGCTGCTTTAATGGACAGCAGTGTTATTATGGGATGTCAGGTAAGGGGGATCGACCAGTTAAGTGTATCTTGCCAAGTGATAACTCTCTGATAACTTCCTCTGTCTCTAAATACAGTGACTGTCCAGTGCATAAGAGATGGTCAGTTTGTGTTAGTGGTGGCAAGAGATGTCACTCTGCCTCGTTTGAGTCTGGACACGGTCCGTCTGCTGGGTGGAAATGAAGCATCTTGTGGTCCTGTTGGTTTCACACCTTCCTTCGCCATATACCAGTTTCCAGTCACTGCCTGTGGCACCAGCATGATTGTGAGTTTGCTGTTGGTGATTTGCCTGTCTAGAACTGCCTTCGTCAACCTTGTTTCCTCTTGCAGGAGGAAAATGGTTATGTGGTGTATGAGAACCGAATGACTTCATCCTATGAAGTGGGTATTGGACCTCTTGGCTCAATCACAAGGGACAGTCATTTTGAGTAGGTCATCTGTCTTTTCTCATGACTGTGAATCTTGAACAAGATGTCAGAAGCTCACTGTTTGTTTGTGTAGACTTCTCTTCCAGTGTAGATATTCTGCCACCGCTGTGGAAGCTCTGGTTGTGGAGGTCAACACTGTTCCACCACCTCCACCTGTAGCTGCTCCTGGACCCCTCAGGGTGGAACTTAGACTGGCCAATGGCCAATGTGTCGCCAAAGGCTGTGCAGAAGGTAGTGATGTGCTAGTCTTCAAACCTTGCCACTCGAAATGAGTTTCACTTGTAGCATTGGTCTAAAACTGTAGATTGAGAACGTAACACAAGTGTTCATCTCAGGAGATGAAGCGTATACATCCTACTATGGTGAGGATGAGTATCCAGTCACTAAAGTCCTGCGAGAGCCTGTTTATGTTGAGGTGCGTATTTTGGAGAGAACTGACCCCAATCTTGTCCTGCTGTTGGGGCACTGTTGGGCGACATCAACCCCTAGTCCTCTCAGTCTGCCCCAGTGGGATCTTCTAGTTGATGGGTGAGTAAAATACCAAGCATTTGTCCAGGAAGTCAGGGTTGGTTGAAAGCACACGGTCACTTCTGTTTTAGATGCCCTTACCAGGATGATCGTTACCTGACTGAACTGGTTCCTGTTGTTGGCTCGTATGGTCTTCAGTTCCCCACCCACTACAATCGCTTTGTGGTGAAGATGTTCACGTTTGTGGATCCAGCGTCACTAGCCCCTCAGCAGGAGACCGTATGATTTCTTTGCAGCCTTGAGTGTCATCTATATTGCCTTTTGTGTTTGTTAAAGCTCATCTCTTTGTTTCAGATCTACATTCACTGTAGTACTGCGGTGTGCCACCCTGCTTCTGGATCCTGTGAACAGAGCTGTGCCAGGAAAAGTAGTACGTGTTTCCCTTTGGATTGATTTGCTGTTTTACAATTTCGTCATCCTGACACTTTCTTGTGTTCCAGGGAGAGCGGTTGCTGACAAGAGGCGTGAAGAAACCGTGGTTTCCAGTGGAGGGATTTCCTTCACGATGTAAAATGAATTGCCCTTTTTAATAAAGTCATTAGCCTCTAAAGCATTTGTGTAGCGGTGTTTTCAGTGGTTTTCTCCCCAATGAGGATTAGGGGTTTTGTTCTGGTATAAACTGCAACTATTAAAGGGATGTGAGGTCAAAGACCCGAAAACTAGCAAACTGATAGTTTTGAGTGTTCTACACTACTAGAAGACAACATGAAAATTAGGTACAATAAGCAATATATGAAGTGCACCAAATTAAGAGCAACACACATGCAATTGATGGTTTTCAATATGTTCAAGAGATATCCAGTTAAGACTGTCAAATGAGCAACAGACATTTTAACTGATAGTTTTGAGTAAACATTAAGGTTTGAGCTTTGGGTTAACTTCACTCAAAGTGGTTATTGTTCTGAATGCTAAGGCAGGAGAGTTCAAAATTTGGGTGCCGTGACCGAAAAAGACCTGCTTGTCTATTGAAGGTAAACTGAACCTAGGCACGAACTGAAGTTCAGAGCTGGAACATTTGAGCAAATGTGAGCGACTATACAGAGATGTTGGTTGGAAAGATGGGAAGGAGCAAACCCATTGAGTGCCCTGAAAGTGAGCGGAAGTGTTAAGTAAATCACACGTGAAAATTATTGCAACGTGTTGAGAAATAAACTGATCATATTTATTTTATAAAGCGCAATTAAAAGTTGCTTTTTCATAGCATTTCGCACGGACATGTCAGGTAAAACACAATGACAACACTTTGTAAACAACAAAATAGTGTCTAAAATAAGTCGTTAGTGAATTTGCCTCCCTGATGTCTGTCAAGAGGGAGTTCCAGGCCTTGGGAGAGTATATGAATTCTTTATCACTCATGAAGTTGAGCCATGTCTTGGTAACAACTAAAAGATCACACTGAGAAGAATGCAGATTTCGACATGGTGTGTCAGGCAATAACAGATCAGACAGGTACTGAGGAGCTAGGTCATGAGAAGCCTTAAATTTTAAAATCAATTCGATACCTGACCGGGAGCCAGTGTAAAGACTCCAAAACAGGAGAAATATGATCACCAGACCTGGTCCCAGACAGAATTCTAGCAGCCGAGTTTTGCACATATTGTTTGATAATGGAGGTTTTAGATACTCCAGCAAGAAGACCATTACAATAGTCAACAATTGAAAAACAAATGAATTGATCAACCTCTCGGCAACTGAAAAGGACCGCAAAGATTGAAAGCGAGGTATATTTCTCAGATGGAAAAAGGATGTCTCAACCGTATTCTGAATAAAAGGCTCAAATGACAGCGAAGCATTAAAAATGACTCCAAGATTTGTTTTGTTTGCTTTGAAACTCGAAGGCTCCATCGATAGATTAAGTAATAGACAAGGCCGGATTAAACATATGGGCAACTGGGCAATTGCCCAGGGGCCCACGACCTCTAAAGGGTTCAGGGCGGTGACGCCAATCGACATGCACTGAGCCGGTCAAGTGACAGCAAGCGCCGCTACAAAACACAACTCAAAAAATGCAAACATGGAGAAGCTCAGTGGGAGTTCTAAACGGAAATTAAAAAAGCAAAAGGATATGAGGAAAGCAAAAAACAATTAATATAGATACCGAAAACAGGGAATTTCTTCACACTAGTAAACGTTAGCAACTGTTCTGCTTAGACAGCATCCGTCAACGAGGACAGCTCTGCTAGCCAGGACATTTCTTCACTGCCGGCGCTAGCTAATGTTCACATCCCCGAGAGCGAAGAGCCCCTGGCAGCATCTTCAACCGACGGCCCAGATTCTGCTGTGAGTGCGACCGTTGAGGGAAGTGGTGATAGATCTCGAGTCTCACCGCCATCTGAACCGCTCGTCGAGTTTGCATGTAGCCCCTGTACCACAGATACGGCTCTCGGCCCTTTCTCTCTAACACCAGTTGGCACAGTCCAGAAAAATGCCAGGATAAGATGTGTTCGCCAAATGAAATCAAGCATTTCAAATTTAAACATGCTCTTCCCCGTTATTTAGGATTAATATTGTGTATTTTGCCAGATTATTTAGCATTTCGTTTTGTATTGTCTAATTGAACGAAATGTACAGATTTCTAAATCTTTATCTTGCACTGAAATGTTTAACCCTTGCTTGTCTTGTTGAACTGTGATGTGACGGGTTGTTTTCTGTTTTAAAACAAGTTAAATGCGTTTAGGAGCAGATGATACTGCATTTTATTTATTTTCTCCTTGTGGTGGATCCATGAAAATGCTGTAAATTGTTTATTGTTGTTGAGAGATAACAGCAGATTTTAAAATGTTTATATTGCACTATAACTTGATTTCCTGTTGAATTCTGAGGTGACAGGTTGATTTCTGTTTAAAATGACCTGAGGACCAAAGAGCTACTTGATTCTAGGAAATTATGGATTTTTGTTTGTGTCTTGTCTGTGGACTTCCTCTGTGATGGCTCTATCAATTCAATACATTTGTGCTGGGAGTAGGTGTTGTCAAATAAATACTGGATTCTTTGAAAGTGGTTGCTTATTTATTTATTTGTGAAAATGGAGGACGCTTCCTTCACTCTCTATGTAGTGGGTCAATTTTGCCAGACTATACTGATGCCGATGAGTTTTGTTTTCATAACATAAATGAGTGGCCTTGACAAGAGAACATAGTGGTCCATTTGTAGTTCTATGTGCATTTGCACATCGGTACATCAAAATTCACTTGATGAGAGTTAGTTATTGTAATATTGAGTATATTTACTGTATTGCTGTAATTTATTCTGTATTTATCCAGATTAGGGTGATCCTGGGGTCGTAATGATGGGGTACTTGAATATTGTTGCCCAGGGAACAGCGAAGTGTTTTTCTGGCCCTGGTAATAGAGCTTGCATTTCACAGCTGATGAGGAGAGCCAATGACCATAACCTCGGTTTTGGAGCCATTTAGAGACAGAAATGTATCAGGTGATATATTAGGGGTGATAAGAGCTGTTATTTTGAGGAAGTTAGCATCCTGTCAGCAGAATTATGAATGTACTGCAAACGGGAGATGGAGCGAGCTGGTAAACCAGAAAAAGTGAGTTACAGTAGTCAAGGCGAGATGTAATAAATGCATGAACTAATGATTCTGCATATTTTCGTCTGATCAAAGGGTGAAGTTGCACAATTCGACATGCCTTTGAAAAAGCAGCTTCGGAGAGTTTGTGGATGTAGGCATCCAAGGTCAGTGAAGGGTCTAGAGTGAAACCTAAGTTTCTAACAGTGGCCGATGAAACAAAAGATATCGGGTCAATGTCAAGGCAAAAACCTTTTTAATGTCTCATGGACAAATTGATGAGGTGTTTTCATTTGATGTCTTCTTAGGACTGGTTTATTAGAGATTTTTTTATTATGTCACAATAAAAGACTGGCATGTAAAATGAATATCAATTGCCTCACCTATTAGCAATGACTGTACAAAAAAAGGTGGGAAATAGAAGAAAAAGTAAATCCTTCTTTCTTAGAAATAAACAAACTTTGCCCTCTACCATTGGAAAACCTGTAACAAGTAAAATTTGACTTTACAAATGTAACCACATTAACCCCAAAAATAAGAGACCATTTCAAATTATTTTCAGTTTTTTTTATATTGATTATTTATAGGTATGTGTTTGGATAAAATTATCATTTTTGTTTAATTCTGTGAACTACTAACAATTTTCTTCCAAATTAAAAAAGATGGTTTCTATTTGCATTTATTTGCAGAAAAAAAGAAAATGGAGAAGAATGGCAAAATAACAGAAAATATGCTGTGTATTTTTTCATACCTCAAATACCGCAAAGAAGAAGTTCATGTTCACTTTTGAGCAATACAACAGTCATATTTCTACGCGTTTTGGGGAAAGTTACGCTGTCTTGTCAAGCTGTCAGTCTTTCAGATTGCTGTTGGAAGACTTTATGTCACTCCTAAAGTTTGATTTTCATAAAATTCAAAAGACACTGGACTGAAAAGACCACAATACATCTAGAAATAGTGATCAAATGAACATTTGGAATGGTCTGTTAATTTTTCAAAGGCTGTACATAGGTCACTGAAAAAACTGAAACTGTTAACCATCATAAATGTTTCTCATTCTTTCTGATTGCACACATCTTCCACGTATAATGCAGGATAACATTCACATTTAAAGGAGGGATGAATTCAAATCACAATTTTAACCCTAGCTTTTGTTACATGAGAGAGAATTGTATTCACGCGAACATCATGCACTTTTTTAGAACTGAAAACGCCCTTGTTACTGAGATAACATCTGTTATTGACAGGAGGCCCAGCGAACGCCAGGTTCTGGAATGCACCTCCATGGCAAAATATGAATGACTACTTCTCCAGCACATCCCCCCCCCCCCATGGTTCGCTCATGACAATTCTGAAGTGTCGCTGACCAGGTAGAGGGAGCAAGCAATTCAACGATTTGAGTATCCAACGTTTGCCTACAACGGAGGACGTTTTGAAGTGTTTTGGCATTATTTCGGGTGCAGGGTGAAATCCATGAATTACCGGGAGTCTCCAGTTTGTTTATTTATCATGGAAACTCTCATAACATTTGAGACCCGTGATCGAGTTCATCTTTTTTCTGGTTCGCGATCACAGGTCTCAAGTACAGAAAGATACAGTCATATAACATTAAACAGAAAACAACTATAGGCTATACAAACTATACGCAAAGCTTTTGAATCACATCCGGGAAATATGTCAGTAAATTTGATCATCCCGTGCGAATGAGTAACATGAAATACTGTTGTGGGGAGATCATCTATAAATCATAGGAGGTCTCCAGATAATACTGATGCCGTGCGAAAACTGTGAATGGTGCTAATGTGTAACCTAACGTTTCTAACCATATTCACAGAAGGCTCCAAACACGCAAACTGCTATCCAATAAAAGCAGTGGGTGTTCACTTATAATGTCTTCAATGCAGCACGAACAAGAAAACCGAGCGTTTGCAGAGATGTCCTCAAAACCTGTGTAGAAAATAGCCTATTACTTATTGATTTTGAGGTTTATGAACATAAAAAACATGCGAACATCATAAATAGACCTCATATAATAGTATAAAACAATAAACAAGCACAGTTCATGAGACCTTTAAGTGTATCTGCTTCCTAAATCGACTTTTAAATGGCCTTGAAGTATGCTTGTTTAACAATGGTTAAGTAGATCATTTTTATGGCTTTTAACACATCACAGCACCACCTTATCTTCACTCGCTAATGCAGACATATGTACCCGCCAGATCCCTACGCTCTGCAAACGAACGGCGTCTTGTGGTGCCATCCCAAAAAGGTATAAAATCTCTCTCGCGCACCTTCTCCGGATCTGTTCCACCTATGTGGAATGATCTGCCCGCTGCTACAAGATCTGCAGATTCTCTAGCTATCTTTAAGAAACGTCTGAAAACACATGTCTTCCGTCAACATCTGACTGATATGTTCTGACTCTATTTTCTTCTCTACTCTTTAAAAAAAATAAAAAAAATTGAATGGTTCTGTATACTGTGTTAGATTATATGAGACCAGTCTTCTTTTTTGATTGCACTTATGCTTTTGTTGTACTTATGCTGTCCCAATTGCTTCCATTGCCTACCCCACTTGTAAGTCGCTTTGGATAAAGGCGTCTGCAAAATGACTAAATGTAATGTAAATGTCACAGGTCATAGAGAATTTAGGTCACATGACAATGAAAACATGGCAAATGATCCAGATGTTCATACCGCACACACAGATTCTACATAGAACATATTAGTCGATACGTGTTCTTCTTCTAATTCACTTTGTACAATCACAGTTTATATTTCAGACGCAGCCCTGCATTTCGATTTTTATGTGCAGGAATTAGTCTGTAGAGAAGCCCCAGTGTTGGACGATATTTACACATGTTCACTACATTCATCATATTTGTTTGGAAAAAGCAAATCCCCAAAAATCTATTGATTTAATTTATTGATTGTGCTGAGCTGGACTGTGATTGATGCTAATTACAGAGGAGGGGTTCTCGTTATCACTGATGAATCTACAGAGTACAAAAAAAGAAACTGCGTCCCAGATTAACAGTGAGTATATTCTTTTGTTGTAGAAAATGGCTGGAAATAGAAATTTACATATTCAAGTACTTTTTCTTCTACTGAGCTCTGTTTGCAGAGCTGTTCCACAGAGAGGGATTCCAGCTCAAAGTCCACAATCTCTTGGGTTTCAGCAAACTGAACAGAGATTTGTACCCCAACACCAAACTGAACAGAGATTTGTACCCCAACACCAAACTGACCAACAGTTTCAGAAGCCAGTCTTGCAGTCCGAACCTCTTGACAAGTGCGCTGTGGCAGATTATGAGCAGATCCAGTGTGGACAACCTGGTATCAGCGGTGCAGAGTGTGAAGCTATGAACTGCTGCTTTAATGGACAGCAGTGTTATTATGGGATGTCAGGTAAGGGGGATCGACCAGTTAAGTGTATCTTGCCAAGTGATAACTCTCTGATAACTTCCTCTGTCTCTAAATACAGTGACTGTCCAGTGCATAAGAGATGGTCAGTTTGTGTTAGTGGTGGCAAGAGATGTCACTCTGCCTCGTTTGAGTCTGGACACGGTCCGTCTGCTGGGTGGAAATGAAGCATCTTGTGGTCCTGTTGGTTTCACACCTTCCTTCGCCATATACCAGTTTCCAGTCACTGCCTGTGGCACCAGCATGATTGTGAGTTTGCTGTTGGTGATTTGCCTGTCTAGAACTGCCTTCGTCAACCTTGTTTCCTCTTGCAGGAGGAAAATGGTTATGTGGTGTATGAGAACCGAATGACTTCATCCTATGAAGTGGGTATTGGACCTCTTGGCTCAATCACAAGGGACAGTCATTTTGAGTAGGTCATCTGTCTTTTCTCATGACTGTGAATCTTGAACAAGATGTCAGAAGCTCACTGTTTGTTTGTGTAGACTTCTCTTCCAGTGTAGATATTCTGCCACCGCTGTGGAAGCTCTGGTTGTGGAGGTCAACACTGTTCCACCACCTCCACCTGTAGCTGCTCCTGGACCCCTCAGGGTGGAACTTAGACTGGCCAATGGCCAATGTGTCGCCAAAGGCTGTGCAGAAGGTAGTGATGTGCTAGGCTTCAAAAAATTGCCACTCGAAATGAGTCGCACTTGTAGCATTGGTCTAAAACTGTAGATTGAGAACGTAACACAAGTGTTAATCTCAGGAGATGAAGCGTATACATCCTACTATGGTGAGGATGAGTATCCAGTCACTAAAGTACTGCGAGAATCCGTGTATGTTGAGGTGCGTATTTTGGAGAGAACTGACCCCAATCTTGTCCTGCTGTTGGGGCGCTGTTGGGCGACATCAACCCCTAGTCCTCTCAGTCTGCCCCAGTGGGATCTTCTAGTTGATGGGTGAGTAAAATCCCAAGCATTTGTCCAGGTAGTCAGGGCTGCTTCACAGCGCATGGTCACTTCTGTTTTAGATGCCCTTACCAGGATGATCGTTACCTGACTGAACTGGTTCCTGTTGTTGGGTCGTATGGTCTTCAGTTCCCCACCCACTACAATCGCTTTGTGGTGAAGATGTTCACGTTTGTGGATCCAGCGTCACTGGCCCCTCTGCAGGAGACCGTATGATTTCTTTGCAGCCTTGAGTGTCATCTATATTGCCTTTTGTGTTTGCTAAAGCTCATCTCTTTGTTTCAGATCTACATTCACTGTAGTACTGCGGTGTGCCACCCTGATTCTGGATCCTGCGAACAGAGCTGCGCCAGGAAAAGTAGTACGTGTTTCACTTTGCATTGATTTGCTGTTTTACAATTTTGTCATCCTGACACTTTCTTGTGTTCCAGGGAGAGCGGTTGCTGGCAAGAGGCGTGAAGAAACCGTGGTTTCCAGTGGAGGGATTTCCTTCACGATGTAAACTGAATTGCCCTTTTTAATAAAGTCATTAGCCTCTTAAGCATTTGTGTAGTGGTGTTTTCAGTTGTTTTCTCCCCAATGAGGATAAGGGGTTTTGTTCTGGTATAAACTGCAACTATTAAAGGGATGTGAGGTCAAAGACTCTAAAACTAGCAAACTGATAGTTTTGAGTGTTCTACACTACTAGAAGACATGAAAATTAGGTACAATACGCAATACATGAAGTGAACCAAATTAAGAGCAATACACATGCAATTGATGGTATTCAATACGTTCAAGAGATATCCAGGTAAGAAAGACTGTCAAATGAGCAACAGACATTTTAACTGATAGTTTCGAGTAAACATTAAGGTTTGAGCTTTGGGTTAACTTCACTCAAAGTGGTTATTGTTCTCAATGCTACTAAGGGGAGCGAGTTAAAAGTTTGGGTTGCTTTTTCATAGCTTTTCGCACAGAAATGTCAGGTAAAACACATGTCAACACTTAAAGCAATCATAAAATAAAAAGTTTAGATATTTAAAAGTCGTTAGTGAATTTGCCTCCCTGATGTCTGTCAAGTGGGAGTTCCAGGCCTTGGGAGCGTATATGAATTCTCTATCACTCATGAAGTTGAGCCATGTCTTGGTAACAACTAAAAGATCACACTGAGAAGAATGCAGATTTCGACATGGTGTGTAAGGCAATAACAGATCAGACGGGTACTGAGGAGCTAGGTCATGAGAAGCCTTAAATTTTAAAATCAATCCGATATCTGACAGGGAGCCAGTGTAAAGACTCCAAAACAGGAGAAATATGATCACCAGACCTGGTCCCAGACAGAATTCTAGCAGCCATGTTTTGAACATATTGTTTGATGATGGAGGTTTTAGATACTCCAGCAAGAAGACCATTACAATAGTCAACAAGTGAAAAACAAATGAATTGATCAACCTCTCGGCAACTGAAAAGGACCGCAAAGGTTGAAAGCCAGCTATATTTCTCAGATGGAAAAAGGATGTCTCAACCGTATTCTGAATAAAAGGCTCAAATGACAGCGAAGCATCAAAAATGACTCCAAGATTTGTTTTGTTTGCTTTGAAACTCGAAGGCTCCATCGATAGATAAAGTTATAGACAAGGCCGGATTAAACATATGGGCAACTGGGCAATGCCCAGGGGCCCACGACGTCTAAAGGGTTCAGGGTGGTGACGCGAATCGACATGCACTGAGCCGGTCAAGTGACGGCAAGCGCCGCTACAAAACACAACTCAAAAAATGCAAACATGGAGAAGCTCAGTGGGAGCGCTAAACGGAAATTAAAAAAGCAGAAGGATATGAGGAAAGCGAAAAACAATTAATATAGATACCGAAAACAGGGAATTTCTTCACACTAGTAAACGTTAGCAACTGTTCTGCTTAGACAGCATCCGTCAACGAGGACAGCTCTGCTAGCCAGGACATTTCTTCACTGCCGGCGCTAGCTAATGTTCACATCCCCGAGAGCGAAGAGCCCCCGGCAGCATCTTCAACCGATGGCCCAGATTTTGCTGTGAGAGCGACCGTTGAGGGAAGTGGTGATGGATCTCGAGTCTCACCGCCATCTGAACCGCTCGTCGAGTTTGCATGTAGCCCCTGTACCACAGATATATGGAAGCATATGTGGTGCAAAATTCAATTTGCAATGTAATATGCAAAATGGCAATGCAGTATGAAAATTGACAATGCAATTGTGTATCTAAATATACATTTCAAATAACGTATGTGCAACATTAGGTGCAAAATGAAAATAAAAATTAAATTATATCAAATAAATTTGTAAGTTCCTACACTGGTTTTAATGTTATTGTAATGGATATTTTTAACGCTCTTTAAGTTGCAAAATTAAAATGAAAATGCATTCCCGGATTGATTATACATATTTAAGATAGTCAAGCAAAACTGTAGCAAAAAGAAAATCCCAATGTCATTTTCCCTTAATGCATTAACATTAACAGGTTGAACATTTGGGATTGCATTTTCATTTACACACAGCGCGTTGAGTGACGCTGTACCGGGGAGGGGGCGTGGTCAGCTCTAAATGCATTTTCAAGTCCACATTGAATTTTGCACCCTCAACGCGCTGTCGGTAAATGAAAATGCAATCCCAAATGTTCAACCTGTTAATGTTAATGCATTAAGGGAAAATGACATTAGAATTTTCTTTTTGCTACAGTTTTGCTTGACTATCTTAAATATGTATAATCAATCCAGGAATGCATTTTAATTTTGCACCTTAAAGAGCGTTAAAAATATCCATTTAAATACCATTAAAATTAGTGTAGGAACTTACAAATGTATTTGATATAATTTTATTTTTATTTTCATTTTGCACCTAATGTTGCACATACGTTATTTGAAATGTATAGTTAGATACACAATTGCATTGTCATTTTACATAAAGCATTGCCATTTTGCATATTACATTGCAAATTGAATTTTGCACCACATATGCTTCCATACAGATACGGCTCTCGGCCCTTTCTCTCTAACACCAGTTTGCACATTCAAAGTCCAGAAAAATGCCAGCATAAGATGTGTTCGCCAAATGAAATCAAGCATTTCAAATTTAAAAATGCTCTTCCCCGTTATTTAGGATTAATATTGTGCATTTTGCCAGATTATTTAGTATTTCGTTTTGTATTGTCTAATTGAGAGAAATGTACAGATTTCTAAATCTTTATCTTGCACTGAAATGTTTAACCCTTGCCTGTCTTGTTGAACTGTGATGTGACGGGTTGTTTTCTGTTTTAAAACAAGTTTAAATGAGTTTAGGAGCAGATGATACTGCATTTTATTTATTTTCTCCTTGTGCTGGATCCATGAAAATGCTGTAAATTGTTTATTGTTGTTGAGAGATAACAGCAGATTTTAAAATGTTTATATTGCACTATAACTTGATTTCCTGTTGAATTCTGAGGTTACAGGGTGATTTCTGTTTAAAATGACCTGAGGACCAAAGAGCTACTTGATTCTAGGAAATTATGGATTTTTGTTTGTGTCTTGTCTGTGGACTTCCTCTGTGATGGCTCTATCAATTCAATACATTTGTGCTGGGAGTAGGTGTTGTTAAATAAATACTGGATTCTTTGAAAGTGGTTGCTTATTTATTTATTTGTGAAAATGGAGGACGCTTGCTTCACTCTCTATGTAGTGGGTCAATTTTGCCAGATTATACTGATGCGTTTTGTTTTAATAACATAAATGAGTGGCCTCGACAGGAGAACATAGTGGTCCATATGTAGTTCTATGAGCATTTGCACATCTGTACATCAAAATGCACTTGATGACAGTTAGTTATTGTAATATTGAGTATATTTACTGTATTACTGTAATTTATTCTGTATTTATCCAGATTAGGGTAATCCTGGGGTTGTGATGATGGGGTACTTGAATATTGTTGCCCAGGGAACAGCAAAGTGTTAATCTGGCCCTGATTAGAAGAGATGTATTTTGCAGTACTCAACACCTTTTATAATTATTCAAAAAGAATACAAAGAATGGCCTACTCAGCCACCATAGTTCATCTCTCACGTTATCACAACATGATGTTCAATCGCACCACTGTTTTGGTTTAAAAAACGTTTCGCATCTCAAGTCAACTTTATTTATATAGCGCTTTTTACAATTTTTATTGTTACAAAGCAGCTGTACATGAGACACATTGAATATAAGTAAAACAACTAAAGGCATTGTAGAACTTTCCACCAGGTGTACCTGTTGTTTGTATGTATATATATATTATGTTCTGGGGTATTTGAGGAAATAAGTGTGTATATTTACCGCTGTATTCCATATGCAGGCCATATTCATATTTATGTTATATTTCATATAATCATTAGGTTACCGGTTTGTTTTATTACTGTGTGTCTACGTGCTTAAATAGTCACAGTCCGCCGGCATCTCGCCTGTTGGTTCCATTTCATTTGATTGATGTTCAGGACTAGTACGCCTTGCCGGTGAGTGTCTATAAACTGGCATTACTAATAATTCAGATCGATAGTTAATATCACTTGATTGTGTAATTTCAGTAGTTTATTCTGGTGTTCGTGTTTGTGTTTTCATTGCAGGTTTACAACCTAACTAGCGTGCATTCACGTCACTATATCTAGTGGATAGGCTAAAGTAGCAGTAGCATTCACGCTTCCTAGCTTGTGAATGATTACCGTGTATGTGTGTGTGCAATAAAAGCTCAAAAAGTGACTTGAGTTGTATCCGCCGTGCTTGTCCTGAAGCCCTTCCAGTGGGGAGTTTGTTGAGCTATAGCAGGTAGCTTAGTAGAAAACTGGACAGTTGTAAACCGCGGTAGGAGCCGTGCTAAAGAGTACACGGCCCCCGAGTGGAGGAGAGCCATCGTTAATGATTGACGCCGGGATTGAAGACCCGGATTCTGGGAAGAAAGCGGCCGTGGACAACACCACTACGACGGAGGAGCCGAGGCTAAGAGCTAGCGGGGCCGTTAAAGGGCTGGATAACTTCCACAACCGTGACTAAGATTGTGTGGATAAGAACAGCTGGCAAAGACGTATGTGTTGTTCGCGGACGAGTTGATTCCTTTGAACGATTCTTTTGAACGAGTCCTTTTGCTAAAAAGTGATTTTAGTGATTTTATTCACCAAAAACGAAGACAAACCAGATCTAGAGAGTTTAAAGCGGAAACACTCAAATGCGCAACGAAACTTTACAACACGGATAAACCGCCTTGATGTTAGTGCTGGCCGTTTACGTGAAATTGAGTTGTCAGAGGAGTTAGTGAGATTGAAGGATGATTATGACAAACTTCTCGATGTCAGTAATGAATATATTGACGCACAGAACCAGATAGACCCTACGGGTGACGACAGTGAGTCACAGGACGCTCTGGCAAGGAGAGATGCCAGTGAGCAAAGGTTTCTTAAAACTGAGAGCAAGATCATGGAAATGCTGTGGTCTAAGTATGCAGCACCGGACATAGACACTCTTGTAACACAGTTCAAGTCTGCTTTTGATCAGGCCGAGGCGCTCGGGAAAGGTAAAGTAGTGCCATGGACGCAGCAAACAGTCGAAGGTGGTAAATTGGACAGGAAACTCCATGAACTCAGGGAGGCTGTGTATACTTGGAGAGACTATCGGCCACATGGAAAAGAAAAATGGATACTCCTTTTATCATTAAGAGAGGACAAGGAGCAACTGATGGATGGGTGGACATGCCAACGTGATAATGAGGTCATCAAGAGAAACAGCACAGAACTAAAAGACGATGGCGACGGTAACAGAGGTGAGGAGGAAGAGGATGAAGATGTGGGAGGCGATGACGCGGTCGTTGGGCGTGTCACAACAGCCATCGACTGTTTTACAGCTGCAGAGAACATCACCTTTAACCAACCAGTAACAGCTGCTATTGCTGCACCACCTGTTAACACCCGACTTGCTGTTGTCAATCCGCCTATCGATGACCATGGAACTGTATATGTGACAAGCTCTCCTTCACTCATGTCCACAGACAGAGCTAGTATCTCTACCTGTGCTGCTCAAGGTGCCACTGTTACTAGTCAACCTCAGAGCAGGTATGAAGCAGCTACCACACTTAGTTCCCAACAACAGACGTTACAGCCAACCCTGCAGTCAAGATGGTCTGATGGTGGACTTGGTGTCAGTTTCGTCCTGCCTCCAACCCTTGCTGGCACGCCACAAGAGTTGAGTGTTCGTGCCGCTCCGCCCTTCGATCTCGGCATGGGACGAGGTAGTGGTTTGCCACACTGCAACCCTGGTTTGTACGCCGGTGGGGATAACCGCTCTCAATGGGCCCGACCAAAAATAAGGCTCATGCCCATAAGTTTGCCTAAGTTCTCTGGGGACAGGAGGGACTATTGGCGCTGGAAGGCTGAATGGGAGAGTATCCAGGGGCAAGCGGAACCTACGGGGTCAAGGGAATGCAAGAAACTTCACTTGCTGGACAGTATAGGTGAATCTGTAAAAAGTGAACTCCGACTGTTGCGTTGCAGAGATGCAAACGATATCTTCAGGGAATTAGAGAACCGTTATGGTGACAAAGCACAAACGGCAGAAGAGATTGTGTTTGAGCTTCAATCACGACCTGCTGTAAAGAACCACCAGCCACGAGAGGCGCTAGAGTTGATCCTAGCAGTGGAGAGGGCAGCATTGGACCTCACAGACCTGGGGTGCTCAGACGCTGTACAGAATCAGCTGGTGATTCGGTCTTTGGAGAGTAAACTCCCTGATGTTATGAAAAGAGAGTGGCTCATGTATGTGAGAAACCCTGTTAACAACGTCCACCCAGGGAACCGTTTTGACAGACTCTTGCTGTTCTTGGAAGATCAAAAGTCGCTGCTCGTGAGATTGGAGCAGTTGCTGCCCAGCAAGCCATGGCCGGTTAATGCTTCTGAGAGACCAAGCTACCGGGAGAAACCAGGTGACAGATGGAGAGAGAAGAAGTCGTTCACTAAGACTACAGCTAGTGAAGTCAAGAGAGACTCCAAGCAGTTACCATGTACTGTGTGTGGTGATGAAGAACACGGAGGTAAACTGTTTCGCTGTAAAACTTTCAGGAAGGCCAGTCTGTCGGAGAAGAAAGCTCAGGTGAAAAAGGTAAAAGCCTGTATGAAGTGCCTGGATGTTCACGGGGTCGATAGTGGCTGCACCCCAAGGTTCCTCTGTCGTAAAGAGGAGTGTAAGAAAGGCGACACTCAAGCGGACCACCTCTATTTCCTCTGCCCTAAGGCATCAGCAAAGAAGGAAGCTGCTAAGAGGGAAGACAAAGAGGAGAAGAGAGGACCTCGTGGTCCAACAGAGGAGCAAGAGGCTGTGTTCGCAGAGTTGGGACTGACTCCCCACCAGTTGGAGGCTGTCCGCAGAGCTTGTACTAACAAGGCAACATCGACAGTGTGTTCGGGCAAGAGTCTGATAGAACAGAGTGGCTTGAAGGAACATCCAGTCCTCATGATGCTCGTGCCTGTCACAACAAAGAGAGGAGACAGCCTTGGAGCTTTGGTCGATTTCGCTTCTGACACGAATTATATTACACACCAGGCTGCGGAAAGGCTCGGACTGACCGGGGAACCAATATCCCTTGTCGTGTATGGTGTCGGCACGATGAAGGTGAAAGTTGATACAAGAAAGTATCTCGTGACAATAAAAGTGTGGACCTCACGAGGAACCCTGAAGTTCCACGAGATGATCTGCTACGGGATGGGAGACATCGCCAAAGTGGATTGAGTGGTGAAACCGGAGCGGCTAGAGCAGTTTTTCCCTGAAGCTAAGCCTGGAAAATTGGCCTGCCCAGAGAAGATTGATCTATTGATCAGTACTCGTGAAGGCCGATTAGCTCCGCAAAGACTGCAAAGAGTTGGAGACCTGGTCTTGTGGGATGGCCCTCTGGGCAAGATAGTGAGTGGTGTGCATCCAGACCTCTTTGAAGAAGTGGCGGTGACCACATGGCAGTCGGAAACGCACTTCGCTCACTCAATGAGGACGGTAGCCGTCAAAGTTGAAGAACACACCGTGGGAAAGCCAGGAAGCCATTTTGAGCAAGAAAGCAGTATAAGAGTTCGAACGACAGCAGCGTGCAATAAAGAGGTCCTGGAGTGGCTAAAATGGGATAGCATCGGTGCTGCCTGTGACCCTGCCTGTGGAGGGTGTCGCTGTGGAAAGTGCCCACCGGGTGGAAAGGAGATGTCCCTTGCTGATGAGAAAGAGCTGGAGATAATAAGGGCAGGGCTAACCTTCAAAGAGATGGACGCCCACAGCGCCAGCCACACTGGGATGCGAAGTACCCCTGGAAGGAAAACCCGGCCTCTCTTCCCAACAACCGAAAGGCTGTGGAAGCAACGTTCCTGAGGGCGGAGAAGCGGCTCATGCAAGACCCCTGTGGAAAGAGGTTTACATGAGACAGGTCCACGAGATGGTGGGGAGGGGAGCTGCTGTTAAGCTCACTAAGGATGTGATGAACAGCTGGAGTGGTGCTGTCTGGTGGGTGAGCCACCTAACCGCTCCAAATCCCCACTCAGTGACTACGCCAGTGCGCCTAGTCTGGAATAGCAGCCAGGAGTTCAGAGGGGTGAGCATGAATAGCATTTTTTTTCAAAGGCCCAGACGTCCTAAATCCCATCAGAGCGGTGCTCCTCAGATTCCGGGAAGGAATACATGCAGCCATCGGAGACGTCACCAAGATGTACAATTCGGTCTGGCTGGAGGAACAAGAGGTCCATATGCATCGGTTCCTGTGGAGAGACTCACCGAAGAGTGAGATTGAGGATTATGCTGTCGTGAGGGTAAACATGGGGGACAAGCCAGCAGGGTGCATTGCACAAGTTGCAATGCGTGAGACCGCGAAGTTGCCCCAGTTCTCTGATATGAAGGAGGAAAGAAGGGTCATCGTGGAAGACTTATACGTTGATGACCTCCTCACGTCCCACAATGACTCACACTGTCTAAACAAGATCCAAGAGGGAGTGGAGAAGATACTGAGGGCAGGAGGCTTCTACCTCAAACCTTGGGTCCGGTCCGGTCAAAGTGGGAGGCGGGAAGGGATAGAGTCCAAGCCAGTGACTCTGACATTGCCCAACCAGCTAAGGGGGGAAGATAACAAAGCTCTGGGGGTTGGTTACCTCGTGCAAGAGGACAAACTATTTGTGATGGTCTCCATCAACTTCTCTAGGAGAAAGAAGAAGATGAGAACTGAGATTGACCTTACTGAAGGAGAAGTAGAAGTAAAGACACCAAACCCACTGACTCGTGTTCTACTGAGCCAGATCGCCGGGTTGTATGACCCGATCGGTCTAGTGACCCCTGGGAAACAGAGAGGAGTGATCCTTGTAAGAAGAGCCTTCCAGGAAGCTGGTAAGCTTACTTAAGACACTTGGGATGAACCTCTGTCCGATGAGCTCAGGGGAAAGGCAATTGAACTGTTTAAGGAATACGCTCATCTGAGTAGCATCAAGTTCCACAGGAGCCTCACGCCCTCTGACTGGAAGGGTAAACCCTGGGGTCCTGGAATTTTCTGACGGGAGCTGTGATTCATATGGCGCTGTACTGTATTTGCGAGGGAGACGTAAGGTGGTGTGGTCACCCGGCTGGTAGAGTCAAAGACCAAGTTAACCCCCCTCAACCAGAAAGGTGATGCAGTCAAGGCTGAGGTATGCGGGGCTGTCTTTGCCACGCGCCGACAGGGATATGTTTTGAAGCATGGACGATTGGACGTGGAGAAGTGGTACCACTTCATTGACAGTCAGACGGTGCTGGGAGCCATCCAGAGAGAGAGTTACGGATTCCAGACATTCTTTGCGAACCGAGTCGGAGAGATTCAGAAGGCTGGACCCGTAAGTGACTGGTGTTGGATACCAGGCGAGGTCAATATCGCTGATCTAGTCACGAGGGAGTGCTCTCCTGAACTGCTGGGTGAGAACTCTGTGTGGCAGAAAGGGCCCGAGTTCCTGTGTAGTCCAGTCGAGGGTTGGCCCATAAAGTCCGACAGTGGCTAGAGAGGTGGTGAGTAGACTCCAGAGAAAGGCCTTCTCAGTAGTCCTCACCAGAGCTCAAACCAAGAAGTTGTTAAACCCAGACAATTCTGGTGGTGAAGATCTAAAAGTCACAGATGGAGTTAGTGGGGTTCCAGCGTCCTCAGAAAATGATATGAGATTGACCTTAACTGAGACCAAGGAATCAGATACACTGTGGGGAGCCACGCTCATAGACCAAGTGAATCCGACAAGGTGCAGTTCTCTTACCAAGCTTTGTGGAGTAGTCGGTTATGTCCACAGAGCTGTAAAGAAGTGGTTGGCCCGTGTAGGCAGGGCCTCTATGCCAGCAAAGTGGGAGGCAGTATTGTCAGTAAAGGAACGCGAATGTGCATTCAAAGACCTGTGCTTGGCTGCCCAGAAGGGAGTTGTATTTCCTATGACGACGTTAAACAGACTCGTTGTCAGCAGGGATGAGGCTTCAGGGCTTCTGAGATGCCATGGTCGAGTCCAGGCCATTACCCAGGGAGATACCGGTGTGCCCCTGGTCCCCTACAATGCGTGGATCAGCACCCTTCTCACACGAGAGGCCCATAAAGCTAATCACGAAGATGTTGCTGGAACACTCCTCCGCGTGAGGTCTAAAGCATGGGTGGTGATGGGACCAAGGATTGCCAGAAATGTCATTGACTCCTGTATGCACTGTCGAAAGACCAAAGTGAGAATGTGCAAACAGGTGATGAGTGAATCCAACGAACTGAACGAACTGAACCTGCCGCACCCTTCGAGTTTACGACATTGGACCTCTTTGGTCCCTATGTTGTTAAGGATACTATAAGACGAAGAACAAAGATGAAAATCTGGGGTGTGGTGTTCAGCTGTATGGCTTCGAGAGCAGTTCATGCTGATATTGTAGAAGATCTGTCGACGGAAGGATTCCTGAATGCATACCAGCGCTTCAAAGCTCTAAGGGGTCACCCAAGAAAGCTCTGGTCGGATCAAGGGACCAATTTTGTGGGTGCCAGGCCATTATTACAGGAGCTTTATGAGTTCCTAAGTAGCATCGACAAGGATCAGGTCCAGAGGAAGACGGTGGCTGTAGGAACCGACTGGATGTGGGTGTTTCACCCGGCGGACTCTCCCCACCGAAATGAGGCAGCTGAGGCAGCAGTCCGTGTGCTCAAGAGAGCATTAAGCAGTGTTGGTCAAGAAGGTAACCTGACAGCCCTGGAGTTCCAGACCCTCCTGTACCTGGCTGCTAACCTGTCAAATGAGAGGCCAATCGGTGCCAGAGCCCAGGTACAGGATGAGACCGTGGAAGTTATCACTGCCAACTCTCTTCTGCTCGGTCGCGCAGGACCCAATGGGGACTCACGAGGGTTAGAGTACCCAACTTACCCCGTTGTGCGTCTGAGAGCAATCCAGATCGAGGTTGACAAGTTTTGGAAGCGGTGGAGTCAACTGGCAGGTCCGGGCCTCTACATCCGTCGGAAGTGGCACGCGCCTGCTAGAAACGTTGCAGCGGGGGACCTGGTGTGGTTGGCTGACCAGAATGCACTGAGGGGCCAGTTCAGGCTGGGTCGAGTCGTGGCTATATGGGGAGTCTGCAGACCTGGAGCATGCAGTTTTGCGCCCCCAGGCAGTTTTACGCCCGGCAGTTTTACGCCCCTGCTGTTCCTTATTTCTCCAATAGGGGGAGTTGATTGACAAAATAAAACATGAATCAAACTGCTAACCAAATATCTATAGTTACCATTATTTTTTGTTGACGTTGTAACGATATGCAGAACAGTTTAAAATATTTGTAGATATCTACTAATGGTCTTAATACGTAGCTTATAGGAGACTATTGATTTGCAATTGCAAAGTGGAAATTGGCATTTATAATTCATACAAGTTCAGAGAGATTTATTTAACTAAAACTTTTTGAAATAACAAGACAGTACAACTGCATCATCATTTAATATTTTTTTAATTATTTCCAAGTATTATTACAAACGAGATAAATAATATCACAACATAAGCCTAATTAGTCAGCCAACAACTACTATTAAGAAAACAAGATACATGATTAATTGAGCACTAACAATCACAAACCTGATGAAACCCACATAATGTGCTCATACATTTTAATCCAGATCAAGTTAAAATATTTAATGGAAAATATCAAAGAGGTATATTGTATGAACAATAGATAATTGGATCATCTCTTAAACAACTCAGATCAAGATCAATATGGGACTTATGTTTTCAATTTGAGTTTGAACATGTTTGTGGTTGTTGGTGCTCAATTATTGATTTTTTTAAGCTTGAGTATGTGTGCAGCTAAACTGAAATAGTTTATATATAATATATAATGCAAGTTAACAGGGCCAGAAGAATATCTTACCAGGACAGGCCATCTCGCATTGACTACAGAGACAAAATAAGAATAAATAATAAAGAAAATAAATATGAAAATGAGTAAGAGATATCGAGTTGGCATACACGTGGTCAGCTAAGGTTGATCAAGACACAACATCAACCTGGTCGCCAATAAGTTTTGTATAGTCTTTGAGTTTAAATTACACTCACCAATATCTATATTATATATCTATATATATTAAGATGTTTAAATTAATTCATAAAAATATCAATTAATCGTCAAAAAACAATGCATGTTGGACCATTTCTTAGTAAGAAAAACGATTATTTACCATTTCTCTAACTCGCGATAGACGACGAAGTTATCTGTTAGGTCTGTTCTGGTGGTTCATAATGAACAGCGAACCCCTAGTGGAGAAATAAGGAACCACAGGGTCCTAAAACTGCATGGGGCGTAAAACTGCCTGGGGCGCAAAACTGCATGCTCCAGGTCTGCAGACTCCCCCTTCTCAGTCGTGGAGGTGTTTCCTGATGGGAATGGCGTAGTACGGGATGTGAGGGTAGGAACATGTCGAGGCTGTCCAGTTTACGGAAATCAGCCTGAGAAGAACCGAGGTCTGGAGAACTATCCCTATACCATCCTCCACAGGGATGTTAAGAGGTTGGTTGTTTTGCTTCCAGTTGAGGAGCAATAAAAGACTTCCCCAACATGGTGTGTTTCGGTTGGTTAAAGGACGATAAAGGATCCCCACCATGGTGTGTTTCGGTGAAGGAGGCCGTAACGTCATTAAGAACAATGTGTGGTTTGTTTATGGACATTAAAAAAACAGAAGATATTGTTACTTGTGTTGTGAAATAGTAATTTTATATCCAAGTATGCAATGTTAATTGTGTGTTCATTGGGAGAATTTTATATCTAGAAGTTTAACTGTTTGGTTATGGTGGCCTACTTGGTTTCTAGAATCAGTAGACCAAGTGGGAGGTGTAGAACTTTCCACCAGGTGTACCTGTTGTTTGTATGTATATATATATATTATGTTCTGGGGTATTTGAGGAAATAAGTGTGTATATTTACCGCTGTATTCCATATGCAGGCCATATTCATATTTATGTTATATTTCATATAATTATTAGGTTACCGGTTTGTTTTATTACTGTGTGTCTGCGTGCTTAAATAGTCACAGTGCGCCGGCATCTCGCCTGTTGGTTTCATTTCATTTGATTGATAGGCCAGTGAAGCAAACATAATATTAGATAATGATCCGAAATGTCTTGACTCTGCTGAACGATTTTAACATCGTCCATATTTATACCGTAAGAAAGTATTAAATCTAAAGTATGATTACGAAGGTGAGTGGGTCCTGACACATGTTGACTAACGCCCATGGAGTTAAGAGTGTCTTTGGAAGCCATTCCCAAGGCATCTGTATCATTGTCTACATGGACATTAAAGTCACCAACGGCAAGGACTCTATCTGCGGCCAGTACTAGTTCTGATAAGAACCCACCAAAATCTTTAGTAAAATCTGTGTGGTGCCCTTGAGGCCTATATACAATAGCTAGAATAAATTTAAAAAATGTTTTGTCCGTAGTATTAGTTGTTGATACGTGAAGTACCATGACTTAAATTGTATTTAAAATTAAACTTCTGAGAGATGATAAAATAATTATTGTAAAGTGCAGCGACACCGTTTAGTCGAGGCTCGTGTTTATAGTAATAATCTTGGGGAACGGATTCATTTAGAGTAATATAATTATCTGGCTTTAGCCATGTTTCTGTCAAACAGAACAGGTCTATTTAATGATCGGTTATCATATCGTTAACAAAAAGTGCTTTATTTGAGAGAGATCTAATATTAAGCAATCCGAGTCGTAACAGTTGATTATCTGTATTTTGTTCATGTTTGATTTGTTCAACATTTTTGTCGGTGCTCAACGCAGCCCTCTTTTCCTTTAATTACGTTGCAGTTTCTTGCAATAATTTAGATTGTTTTTCCTTTGTATTAAAAGCTGCCTCATTGGGCATACATAGCAATATCTAATAAATATACCACATAATATAACTTCATATCAGTGTTTCAGTGTCGTTATAGGGTGGCACTAGTCTGAACCTTGTGTTGAATATAAGATGGAACAGGTCTGTGTTTCAAAGATGTGGAGAGTGAGCATTGAAAAGCATTCAGATGAAACTGACAAACCCATTGACATTCACTGCCTTGTGCTACAGGTTAATGTGGCAGTAGTTTAAGTTCATCCCGATGGAATATTACAATGCCACATTCGTTTAAAGGGATAGTTCACCTGAAAAAATGTCACAATTTATTCACGTTCATGTGATTTAAATCCTGTATATGAGTCTTTGTTCGAGTGACATACAATGAAAGTTAATGGGGTTTGATTATCAACATTTTATCAACAAACGTTCTTGTAGAGGAAGACAGTTAGAAGACATTGGTATGTAATGACACAAGGACAAATAAATTATTTTTAAAAATCTTTTAATTTATTTTAATTTTGGTTTGGGCAAATACAAGGTCCTGATGAATACGACTGCAGTCTAGGATTATAGTACATCTGTGGAATTTTTTTAAACAGACAAACACTGAATGATTTCATATTTTATTTATTTACAGTATTTTTTGTACAAACAAATATCATCAGTAATTCACCATCTGCAGGAATGTATTAATTATTAAAACGTTAAAAGACACAAACCATTTGAAGGACTTTAATATGATGCTGTCTGAGGGCACAGATGGTATTAATATAAAAATAATTTTGAAATAATTTAATAAGTTAATTTTCTTTCGTTCCTTCATTAGATAAATGTATTACTGACATAAAGCATATAAATCTGCATTCAGTTTGTAAAATGAGGGTCTCTTTCTTGGGTCGTATTGCCAACACTGACACATCAGGGCGTAGATCTCATCTGGACAGTTATTGGGTGCTGGCATGCGGTATCCTACCAACCAGAAACACCGCAAAGCAAACATAAACAAAGTGATTAGATTACCATGTGTCCTATGCATTGCAAACGTTCACACAACGTTACAATAATATAATTCAACATTAACAGCAAGTGTGTGGCATGTGAATTCATGAGCGGTTTTACCTTTCTCAATCTCTTCTCTGGTCTGTTGGTTAGTCATGTTGTGTGGTGCCGTGTATGGAGTGACTCCTCTGGAAAACGTCTCCCACAGCAACACTCCAAAACTCCACACGTCACTCTCAGTGGTGTAGCGTCCTGAGCCACCACCAGAGGACAGCAGTGAGACATTAACAAAAAGAAAACATCATAGCACAACAGTAGGGCACATTGGTAATGATTCTTGTTTCAGGGGAAATGGTTCTGTACCATAATTGAGTGCTTCTGGTGCGGTCCATTTGACTGGGATCTGCTTCATCCCTCCTGTAGCATCATACACACCATCCTGCTCCTGACGGGACATCCCAAAATCACTGATCTTTACCACACTTTCTTCTCCTACAAGGCAGTTACGTGCGGCCAGATCTCTAAAGAGAGAGAGGAGGAGAAATTCAATTTGTGATGCAATAACGCATTTTGTTTGTAAAAGCAACTTTAACTTCATTGATACAGCCACAGAAAAGAATTTGCGACCGTTTCAAAATCGCGTTCAGTTTTTCAGATTTGACTACAGAGATAGGCCTGAGTAGGCTACTTAGGTAAAACTTACATTCATATTTACATTTATATTTGCATTTGGCATACGCTTTTATCAAAAGCGTCTTGCATTGCATTATCCTATACATTAATAGGTTTGTGGAACCCACGACCTTGCGTTGTTAACGCAATGCTCTTACCACTGAGCTACAGGAAAATTATCACTTTTATTTTATTCTGTGAAATACTAACAATATTTCTTCCAAATGAAAATGTTATTTCTATTTGCATTTATTTGCAGAAAGAAATCGGGTCAAAATAAAAGAAAATATGCTCTGTATTTTTTCTGACCTCAGATACTGCAAAACAAGTTCAAACTGTTGTATTGCCTGAAAGTGAACATGAACTTTTTTTCTTTGCAGTATCTGAGGTCTGAAAAAATAAATTTCTGTAATATTTATACATGTATTTAGGAAAGGGAAAAAATTGATAACCTGAATTTTGTCACAGGTTTTATGTGTCTTGTCATGCTTTCAGTCTTTCACATTACTGTTGGATGACTTTGTGGCTAGTTAGGTTTGATTTTGTTGAAATCCAACAGACACTGGACTTAAATGACCACAATAAATCTGGAAATGCGGATTCAATTCAAACATTTTTCAACGGATATATATTGTAAGCTGATATATTGTCTGTTATCAACTTTTATATAACCTTTCGAAGAATTGAAATCACACAGTTAGCGCTGTTAATGCAATATTCCCTTAATTAATATTCCAATAGCATTGATATATTATGCAGCTCTATTACCGATACAATGAAAGTAAATGGCAAAAATGACATGCTACAGCTTTCAAATTCAATTCTGCTCTTGAACACAAACCATTTGACCCAGATGCAACGCTGATATTTCATTTCCGCTCGGCTCATTCTACCAAAATGTTCCTACGGGGCACTGCTGCAAACCACCGGTCCTTTTCACCAAGAGACTTCAGCATAATGGAGAAATAGCTGCAGTCGCATTACAAGACGCAATAAAAACCATCTGCCAGCTCTTTATGAGCTCTTCTAATACTTTATGGAGCCAGCGCAGAATGGCTAGCTTGGATATCCCGACTTGGCAAAAATCTTGCACATAATATTGCATCAATTGAATTGTTTAATTTTCCCGTTTTGCTCTCACCGGTGAATACACTTTTTGCCCTCCAGATAGGCCATGCCGGACACCACGTTCTCTGCCATCCGGATCAACATCTTGGTCCCTAAGTTTTGGCCCTCTGCTCGCAGAAAGGTCAGAAAGTCTCCTCCTGATGGGGCAATGAGCCATTACTATTTTACGGTTTAAACTGTAAAAGTGAACGATAGTCAATAAAACCACTGTACCTTGCACCAGTTCCATGATGATATATATCGGCTGTTTCTGTGTGCAGACGCCAATAAGCTTCACTATGTTTGGATGGTCGTACTGTTTGAGAATCCTGGGATGGAAATCATAAGTTAGTTCAAATGTGGACACACATTTATGTGTGTTTGTATGTGTGTTGTGTATATATAAACCTGGCCTCCATGAGGAATTTATTCTTCTGTTCTAATGGTAGATTCTCTCTGCAGGCTTTCACTGCCACTGGTGTGTTTTCCGAACGCAAGCGTCCACTGAACACTTCACCAAAGTTCCCCTGATGACATTCATTCAGGAAGGTAAAACAACTCTTACATTTGGATTTTTCACACTTCGGTTTTGTAAAACAGTGATCATGGCACAGTGTGTCTATCCATGCACACAAATTACTAAGCCACAGAATAACATTTAAAAGAAAGAAAAACTATCAAGAACTTATAGTAGATATACTGTAAGTAGATATAAAAAGATCATCAGTAGGCTTACCCGGCCAATGCTTTGGCCCAGGACGACTTCATCATGTTCCAAAACCCATTTGTCCTAAAAGAAAGCACATAACCATAAGTTCATGTGGTTAAATAACAGCGGGGAAAAAAGTGATGGAGGGGTAGCGGCCCACCTTGAGGATGGGTTTTTTCAGCACAATGTCTGTTCTCTTTGTGACGGCACTTTTGGAGCTGAGGATGTGATTCACTAACAGTGGTACAGAAGTGAAACCTTCACCGTCAAGACGATACACACCCTGAAGACATATAACACGCAAATATTTAAATGAAAGAGAAGGAAAGAGTGTTACAGTTTTAGGTAAATTGGGATTTTTGTCTTTATTTCTGTTTAATTGAAAAGATGTCATGCTGTCATTTTCGGTTATTGGGCAAGAACATATGAAAAAATATGAGATAAAAACTCTACTTATTTTACCCGATTGACAACAGTATAAACTTATCAATAATTATAATTAATTATAATTATAATAATTATAAGCTTTCCTGTAGCTCAGTGGTAAGAGCATTGCGTTAACAGCGCAAAGTTGTGGGTTCCATCCCAGGGGATTGCAAATACCTATGTAAGATGTATAGGAGAAAGCAATGTAAGTCGCTTTGGATAAAAACGTCTGTCAAATGCCTAAATGTAAATGTATAATTAGAGATACTGAGGCACTAAAATGACTTAAAAAAATACTTAAATAGCAAAATTGCAAAGAAATACAAACAAACAAACAAAAATATAAAAAAAAATGACATACGCACAAAATAAACTAAATTAAATGAATAAAGCTAAAAGCTAAAATCTTAATAAAACTACAACGAAACTGAAATCACATCTATAGTAAACAGACCAATCACAACTCACTGAGTGAAAAAAAAACATATAAAAAAAGAGCAATTCATTACACAAATATTACATATTGCAATTTTATTTTGATATCATGGCTTTATTAAGAATCAGATTAAAAGATGATCACATTTGAACCTTATATCTCTTGTTGTCTTGCGAATATTGTAATCCATCTAAATAAAAAAACATCTTCACACGTTGTCATTCTTCGCCTCACACTTGCTGTCTCTCTCTCACACACACAAACACTTACGTCTGCGCTCTGAATTAGGAAATGGCGACACTGGCTGCTCCAGTGCACAGACAGCACATATTCCTGCTTGCCCTGACTTTCTCTAACCAGGAAATCTCCATCATTCTTTAGCAGTTCCTGCACCTCCAGGCGAGGGATGGCACCGTGATACCAGCCCTGCTGAGTCAAGGGCTTCTCCCGCTCCGGCACAGGCGTCACCACCGGAGGAACCTGTTGAGATGTATAAAACACGCTACTCTACAGAAAGATGTTTAGATACGACAATGAGCGGAGAACAGAGATAAGAGAGAAAGAGTCAGGAGAGAGAACGCCACTGACCGTGTACTTGGGCTTGAATAAACTGCTGAGGTGACTGACAATCACTTCCATGTTGAGGACTTTGTGCTCTTTGTCACGTTCCAGCTACAAACAAACGGCAGGTGAAAAAAATCATAATAAATGTTAATGGAACATTCACCCCAAAATGAAAATGATTTTTTTATGTACTCACCCTCAAGCTGCTCCAAACCTAAATACATTTCCTTGTTTGGTTGAACACAGAGAAAGAAATTTGGAAAAATGCTTGGCCACTTTTGACTACCATAGTAGGAAACAGGACAGTGGTAGTCAAAAGTGCCCCAGAACTGTTTGCTTTCATACATTCTTCAAAATATCTTCTATTGTGTTCATCAGAACAAAGACATTTTTAATGCTATTCTTTCCTACTATCGTAGTCAATGGTGGCCAAGAACTGTTTTCCCAAATATCTTTCTCCGTGTTCATCAGAACAAAGAAATTTATTCAGATTTGAATTCGAGGGTGAGCAAATGATGACAGAATTTTCATATCTGGGTCAAATGTTCTTTTTAAACATACAGTAACTGATCATTTTAATGGTAAATGACTTACAAACAACATATTCTTGCTATGACTATATTTTCATCTCAATTGATATATTCTTCTTTCTCTGTATTACACTAGATCTAAAGCATTCACTGTGTTAAAGCTATACGTGACTCTGAACTAATAATGAAACCAAGACAAAGACTGTCGGTGGAAACTCAGAACAACAGTACAGTCCAAAAATTTTAATTGAGGGACCAAATTAATACATTATGTGTATAATGTATAGGGAATCCCAGTGCTTTGTGTGTGCATTTACAAAACATGCACTATAAACTTTTTAGGTAAAGAGCTGAATACACGGTGTATGATTTACAGAGATTATTTTATAACTGCAGTTTTGTGATCTACAGCATGCCATGACACATAAGATATAAGAGCAGTAAACTACTACTTGTTCTCTGACTCAACTCATCTTTCAATGTCAATGTAAGAACACTGAGATACGGCCTGTAATATACTCTTACAGTACATGTGCATTTAACAGCACTATCCTCACATTTTAAACTACCTTCAATAGCTACTGAAGTCTTTAAAGGATTATATAGTACAGACACTCATTTTCTTCGTATCTTATAAAAAGAGCTTTACTATAAAAACACAGAGGAACTTCCAGTCTAGTCCAGACCTGTACTGAAACCAACCCAACAAATGACTCATGCTAAACAGTTGAATAATACCTATTCAATGCTCAGAATCTAAACCCCATCGATTCAGACTTTTATCTCACATACCAAAATATCTATAATTTATGGTCCCCTCCTCGTTCTGGATAAACCAGTATAATACAACCTGAGCTCATGCTTTCATGACAGATAAGAGTGGGCTCACCACTGAATTGTTGGAGGTTACGGATATCCGATCATCATCCAGGTCCAGACCCGGAGCTTCCTTATTGCCCAGAGACTGAAGTTTATCAGAAAGAACCCTCCGCTGAGCCTCCAGCCGAGCTCGAGCCACCATGGACAGAACCACCTGCTGCCTGCTGTCCTCCAGAGCGTTACGCTTGCTGAACTGATACACCCTTAAGAACCAGAGAATGAGCAAATTACATTCATGAAACTGAATGTGTGACGTCTTCATGTACTGTATTAAAATGATTCGATTCAATCTTGGTTTAAGAAAAAGTTTAGAGCTTTGAATCAGACATGGGCGATACTTCAATCTGAACAGCTTCAGGGATATACTCTTGCAAGGACATTAGCTGCACCAGGGTGACTGTACCAGAAAGGATTGAATTATGAGCAACTTTGGAAAGAAATGTCTTGTTAATTGACAACAGTCCAAAAATGTGCACCTTTAAAGGTGCTATGTGTTATATTTTGGAGGATCTATTGACAGAAATACAATATAATATACATAACTATATCTTCAGAGGTGTATAAAGACCTTACATAATAAAGCGTTATGTTTTTAGAATGAGCTATTTCTGTCTACATATACCGTGGATCCCCTTGCATGGAATTGACCATGTTGTTTCTACAGTAGCCCTAAACGGACAAACTGCTCTACATCTCCTTCAGAAAAGAAGCGAAAACGACATGATAGTCATGTGTCAGCCACCATAGTGATTAGAGAGGGAGGGGTGGAGTGAGCCGTAGATTGCAATTCACAACCTCAGCGCTAGCTGCCGCTGAAATCTCTACACCGAGAAAAGTCTTTAAAATGTGCATTTAAGTTGAAAATCCAGAGTTCACAGGCTCACCTCTGTCCTATGTTCGCCGACCGTTCCTCAGCCTCCAGGTCCAACTCCAGCTGATTGACAGTAGCCTGCTGAGAACCCAGAGTACTGGCAAGACCCATGAGCTCTTCCTCCAAAGCAGTGAGTCTGTGACATACACACGATGAAAAGAGAAACACAAGGTAATGCTGGTTTACGTGAGAAGATACAGTACTATCTGAACACATAAAGCTAGGGTAGACAGCTTAATAGCGACAAGCAGCAAGGCAGCTCCAATCAGACCTCCATCCAAAGCCACTCCTCCTCATGTCTTATTCACCGGTGACACAACATTTAAGTTTACTGTTTGAGCTCGTAGAGGTTTTTGGAACCTCATTGTAAAGGTGCAAGAAGCGTGCAAAGATATTGAAATAAGTAGGCTGACAGGCAGGTAGGACCAGTGTCGGGTATAACAAGTTACTAAGTAATTAGTTACTATAATCTAATTACTTTTCCCTAAAAAAGGTCAATTAACCGATTACTCTTATTTTTTCAGTAATTTAATTAGTTACATCTGATGTAATTGAACTAAATACTGTGTAATATATTCAATAGAGGAAATTACATCAAAATTATAAGTCTAACTTTAAAATGTATGCTTTAATGTTTCCTCCTCACATTTGTATACTTTGGTCAGTTAATAAGATTAATTTATTTAGTTATTTATTATTTATTTGAATGAATTAAATAAGCCGTTTCATGTCTGTCCTTGAATCAATTCTAATCAAGGTTGATGTTGGATATAGAACGTTATTACTTATAAGGAATCTAATAACACTATTGAATATGTAATTAGTAACTAGTAATGAATTACTTTTTCAGAGTAACTTACCAAACGCTCCATAGGACATCACATCATTGCTTACAGACGGCATACAGATTCATTGCAGTGATTGGATGAATATTGTATGTGTACTGTTTAACATGAACACGTCAGTAGTTTAACCTGTGTGAACTCGAGAGGTAGTGACTTCATTGTCACACACCACCTGGTTTTCCTGTTAGGCACTGTCCAAGCCTCCCCAGCTATGGGGGAAGGTTCCCAATTTCATAACTTTCAGCAACGTTATTTAAAAGTTTTGTAAATGTTAGTATGTTTTTGGAACTTTCTCATAACGTTTTCATTTTGATAGAATGGAATGTTCTTGTAACGCTCATATAAAACATAAAAAAATGGACCTTTTCAAGATGTAGAAATAGAAAACATTCAGATACAACGTTCTCATAACTTCATGGGAGTTTTAAAAACTGGTTTTGTTAGCCGGTTCCATGAAAAAGCATGTCCTCACTTTTTACCCTCAACTGATGTTTCAGCACTTTTTAAATCAATCGGACCTAAAACCAGTAAATCCCGGCCCTTTGTATACACTTGTGTTTGGGTTACAATAAACATTTTTAGTAGAATTGTGAACGGGAATCCCACTGGTATTGTTTTCACTTCTGTCTTCTGTTAAGCAAAAAGAAGAAGAGACTGACCGATGCTGGATCGCCTCCAACGTGAGCTCATTGAGCTGCAGTTCTTCTGCTTTCAGACCGTCAGCTTCCTCCAGCAAACTGCTGTCAAACTCCAAACACGCGGGAACCTCTCCTCTTGATCTACAAGAAAACACACACACACAAAAATCTCACCAAAGGCGAAAAACTGCATTTAACAGCAAATGTATTTCAAACGGATGCAGCGGGAAAAAATTAAAACTTCATGTATTGAGATTTAATTGAACTATCAAAGTAGGTGAAGACTAGGCTTAGATTTAGGCTTAGGCTGAGAATATTAACTGGATTATATGTCGCATTTTGTATTTTATAATAGCATGTAAAATATTTCCTTCCTTTGTAATCACAAAAACAAGACTACAAGATATACGTAAATCTGTCCTACTCTACTTTACTCTTGAAACATTGCATTATGGTACTTTAAGTATTAATAATAAGTTCCTTGTGATGTTCCACAAGTCTCATATTTAGAAAAAAAAATGCTTTCTTAAAGATAGTAAAATATCAATTACATGCCCAAAAAACCAACTAAGACAGTCATCTATTTTGTCATTACAATAAAAAGTGTATCAAATGCTACACAAAGGTTGAGCCTTTGTGATCGCTCGTTTCCTTAGATGTTGTGTTGAACAGAAACTGGGAATGCAAGAAGAGAGTCAGATGCCTGTTTTGCTGAATGAAGTTCTCATATTCTCGGTGAGGTTGGATGACCTTCAGGGCGTCTGCCATTTCAGTGTGAACGCTCACCACCTCATGGTGCACGAGACTAGACAGGTCGAAATATTCCTGCAGAATCTCTTTCCTAACGAAACAAACATGCCAAGTCAGTCTTTCACTTACTGTATGAGTAATTTACATTACGTGCGGGAAAGGCTGACTTAATATCGTTTCAGAAAAGCAGAAGTTGTAAAAATGCTGTTTCCTCTATGACGCCAAACAGAGCACGTATATAAACAGCATACTGAATAAAAGAACGTGTCAAAAAATGGATCGGGTATGAGTACGAAGCAAAGACATTTAAAATCTTTGGTTTTCTTTTATCCAAAGCTGCTTACAAAGCATTAATTGTATTTTAATAGCAAACTTCTTTTTCATCACGCTGCTATAAAAGTGCAATAAAGTACGGCAGTTCTCATGAAACTGTTTTTAATCTAGAGGAATTTACATGTCTGGGTAACATGATATCACAGCGATGATGTACACACAAAGGTGACTCACAGTACGAGCATCATTTCCTCGTGCAGCGTTTGCAGAGCTCCCAGTAGCGCTGGCTGACTCTTGCCGTAGTGGAGCTGGTGATGCACCTGAGCGGCTTTCACCGACAGCACATACTCATTGTGATGCTCGTGTAGCTTCAGGGTAGCTTTGATGTAGCGTTCCTTTGCTTTGTCACGTTCTTTGTCTGGGCAAAGAATCGTCCACACACACAAACACAAACGGGTGAAATGAGAAAGAAAGGAAACATTGTGAAATCCAAACTGTAGGCTGTATGGGACTGGCAGCTTGTCGCAATAGAAAACGCAGTCGCTTTAAACGATTATTCAAAGCTGACGTATGTACCTGTATGAGCGGTGTGTTTTACCCTGGAATGTCGCGAATGACCAATCAGAGTCGAGTATTCCAGACAGTCATGTAGTAAACAACACTTCAGTTTTGATGAATTAAATTTATTTACTTTGCAAAAAGGGACAGGTCAGCCAAAATTGTAAAATTCTTTCATTACAAAGTGTAAAAAAAATTGTTTCGCCCGACCTTTTCATAGTCCTCGAGGTTCTGTGGTGTTAATTATTGCGGTTATATTTATTTTCCTGTGGCATTAATGTTTTAGTGTATATTTAGCTAAAGTAAATTTTGAGCTCATATCATTAATTACAATATATTGGCATAGAGAGGAGTGATCCTGCACTGGGTCGTAGACATACCTCACGCTCGTATGCGGCGGGGGATTCGGAACCCAACCCTAAAAATGTCCAATTTCTTTACAACATAAATAATATTTTTGCCCGCGCAGTGCATGACCGTCTGCTACGCAACTTATAACCAAAATGGCATGATCCCCATGCATAACACCTCTGCGAAGATTCACTACCAAATGTGACTGAGTTTTAGAAGCTTTGTTAAAAATCATTTACACAAATGATGTAAATCATATGTCATTTTTAAGGTCCAACTTTGGTTTATGGAGAATCTGACAACATGTTAAAACGTTCATTTTCAAACAATAGGCAGTTATTATTACCTTACTTCTTAACTGACACTCAAATGATTCGTTCGCCGATAGTGACTCAAATCTGACCCAGAACTGAAATTACATCGTCAGACAACTCGTTTGCGTGATTCAGTCGACTCTTTTCTCCCAAGCCAATAACTTTGTTATACGTTCACCTTTGGTTTCACAACACACTTTTTAAACTTTTGTTTTGTGCCAAGTGTTATGCCAGAGCCTTGTAATTTCTGCGTTAGAGTAATAATACCGAAATGTTTAAAAAATATTTATTAGTTTCTCTATGATTGAAATGAAGATTAATGTGATTTTCGTATTAAGCATGTTAAACGTCATAAAGAAACTGTACAAGTTAACGCAAAGAACAACATTTAAAAAAACGTGTTACATTGTGTTATTTATTCGCCCTAGGGTCATTCCAGATCTATGACTTTATTCTGGGAAACACAAAAGAAGACATTTTGAAAAATGTTGACAACACCATTGACAACCATTATACTGACACAAACCACCAAGACATTTCTCAAAATATCTTCTTTTTGTTTTTCCGAAGAAAGTGTCTGAGACAGGTTTTAAACGACATGAGGGTAAACAAATAATGGCAGATTTTTTAACTGTCTGTTTAAAATTCTACTTGAGCAAGATATCAAACCCTATGATCTAGTGATGCTTGCAAAAAAGCCACCACTTTGCGTATCTGTTATCTGTTCATCATATTTGAATGCAGACTACAGTTCGATTTTAAATGGCAAATAATTCCTTCTTTGTTGTCAGCCAGTGTGATACAAAGAAAGAGGTTTCTGCTAAGAGTTTACAGCATGCCCACAAGATCAAACCACCACCAGTTTCTTTGTTCATCTGTTGAACAGCATTACTTTCTGTAACACTGTTTCCTGGTGTCACTTCTAAATCTAGACACAAAAAAGTGTGAGGACAGGTTTTTCCACTACTGCCCAAGTAGACAAAGCACACAATGTTTAAACACTAAACAATTCCACCGGCTCCCGAACAGACTCATTTCTTCTGAATGAGTTTTTAAATATAAAACCCACAGAGTCCCTATAACAAAAGCTCTAAGACACATTAAAGCTTATGGTTTAATATGTGTCAATAATAGCTGCTGTTGTTGGCAGTAAATCGAAATGAAAGTGGCCAGGCTTTATGGAGAACTGTAAACCATGGAGACATCCTACCTTTGATTGCTTCTTGGTACTTCCGCTTGGCCTGAGCTGCGTCCCGTACTAGCTGTCTGTAACTGGACTTGAGTCGGTCCAGCTCGGTTTGGGTGATCTAACCTTCCACAACAGGACACGAAACAAAAGGAAAATCAAAATCCAATCTGAGCATTGACACAAAGGATATCAAATGAATATGTTTATTTACCCTTCGCCAAAAATACACCCACAAACCAAGCGGGCAAAACAAACAGGTCAAAAGGAAGAAATGACAGACCAGTGTTGCAGAAGTAGGTCAAAAACCTTATGACAGTGAAAACCGAACGGTTATTAACTCCCTTCCTCAAAAACATCTCATATTCACAAGTCGTGTCCTAAACGTTTAGCATGGCCTTGGGTGTTTCAAAGCATTCTGAGCAGTTTTTAAGTTCTTATAGTGTTCTTGGAAGCTGCATGGCATGGGCATGACTAGGCTTAGATGTAAAGAACATGTCTGCTATAGTTTTGTCCACAAATAGCATGCACATGTCATGGTTTCGCCTCTCCTTGTCAGGTATTTCTTGGTTTAGAGGTGGAATCATACAGAATCCTTTGTTTCATGTGGGAGAGAGACGATTTTGTGTCTCTCTGGTCTTGTCATCGTTCCTACCCTCCTGTTTCCTAGTTTGTGTTAATTAGCCTTCCTTGATTGTTTATCCCCTGCACCTGTTCCCTCTTGATTTGGTTCCCATTATATTAACCTCATGTCTCTTGTCTTGTCTTGTGCGTGTTCATTGTACCTGTATGCTGTTGTCTCTTGTCGGTCTCTTACCTGTCCTCCAAAGTTCCTGCTATCCATGCTGTGTTAGTAAGTGTAGTTCGTGTGTTTGTATCAAGTGTTTGTTTTTGTAGTTTTAATCAGTCAGTGTCCTTGTTTGCCGTTAATAATTTACCCTGTCTTGTTTTCCCCATTGTGGGTTTTATTTTGCCAGTTTTGTAGTGTTCAGTGTTAAATAAATCTGTTAACCCCTTAATTCCCCGTCTCTGCCTGCAATTTGGTTCTCCCCTTTGAGTCTCATGACAGCACAGTGTTTCTTGCCTTAGCAAACAGCACTTAAACAGGCACATGCCACAAACACAAGAACGTTTTAAAACAACTCGCACTGGAAAAAAAGTGTTAAACTGATAAAGCACATGCTTTAAACAGTAACATGCAAAAGCATTTTTCCACTTCCTCATTTTTGCAAACGTTTGCACTTTAATTACAATTACATTTTGAAGGCCATTCTTGCTGCACCTACATCAACCACAAAGAAACCGGACCCAAAGATTAAAACAAAAAGTGGTGACATGGAAACCAAGCTAGTGTTTCATAATAATCAAACAAAACGTGTGTCATCCGGAGAATTAGCTAAGGGAAAGACAGTTCATAAGCCAGTCATTGCCCCTTTTTTTCATTGTCCAATCGAATGAACGGAGAGGTGGGGCTTCCGTTGTGGTGAAGGAACTTTATAGTTGCTTGACATGTCCGGAGATGACAATGATTGAGAAGAAACTTGTGGTGGCTGTTGCTGGTCAACCCAGCACCCTCTGCTTTACCCGTTTTAAAGTTTCTGCTAATATGAAAGTCAAATGCAACTAGAGCTTGTGGTATGTTCCTTGACTTACAGTACAGCTGTTTCGGTTGTTTCCTTGCAACATAAAAAACGGCACGATTGGTCGATTTTGTATCATTTCGTAAGATCTGAATTAAACAAAAACGTACAATTAATAGGAAAAGCAAGAACATAGCTCTGAATCTAACGTCACTGGGAAGGCAAATTACGTTTGAATTTATAAAAATTCACCTTGTTAGTTACGAATTGACATCGTATTGTGTATTATCAACAAAATCTCACAGAAGTTTGTCATTATTTTATGTGGCAGCTAACTCGCATGAATTTGTACGATTTTTGTACGATGTTTAGGGGTGGAGTTAGGGGAGGAGCTTCAGCGTTGCTTCTTTCTAAGAATCGTACGGTTTTGTACGATAACTTTGTACAAATTCATACGAATTAGCTACCTCGTATAACAATTACGAACTCCTTTGACATCAGTTTGCTAAGATGATACTACGTCATGATTACCTCATCCACGGACATGCTTTTACAACTCAAAACCTCAATCTGTGATTAAAGAATGCAGTTCGACTAACGTGCTTGTTTTTTTTCATATTTGTTTATGTACTTTTATTTACGCATTTTATTACCTAGTGTCGAACACCCGTACACATGCAGAAAGGAGAGAAATGAGAGGAAAGATAGATGAGGAAATGCCACAGTGAATAGAGTCGATGATAAACATCTGTGAGTTCTTATGAAAGTGATCTTTAAATGTAGCGCTGACCCTGCAGAGTTCCTGGTTGAGAAGGTTCCACTGTTCCCCATACGTCTTCCTCAGCTGCTGTTTGTCCCGAATGAGGAGGGTGAGTTTGCTGAGCGGACCCACCAACAGTTCCTCGGAGCGTTTGCGCAGGATTCGACTAAGGCTCTGCGTTTGACTGACCAACACGTTCCACGACTGCAAGAATGCGAAAGTCTCTTTAAGGCTACAGTCCACTTAAAAATCTACATTTGGTCAACGACTTATTACCTGTGTTGTTCAAAGCCTTTTTGTGACTCTTTTTCTTCTGTGATACACAAAAGAAGATATTTTGAGTGGTTTTGTGTTGATATATTGGAAGTCAATGGGGTCCAATATCGTTTACTTCCCAACATACTCAAAATATCTTCTTTTGGAAAGTCATGCAGGTTTGGAAAGACCTGAGAGTGAGTCAACTATCCCATTGAGCATAATAATATTAGAGTAGAATAATATTTGATATTAGTTCATTTTACTTTTGTATGTCAAACAGAACATTGAGTATGGTTTGACATTGACATTATTCAAAGGATTGGTCAAACTTCCAAATGTTTCCGTTTGGTTCTATAAAAACTATGCTTGTATTTACACTCAACTAGAATTTAAAGATCTTTATAATATCTAAACACAATTGAAAGACATCCAAAACCACCATGTATTTTAGGCAATGGTTCTCAAACTGGGGGCCCTGGCCCACTTGTGGACTCCAAGATGGATCCAAGGGGGCCACAGGATTTATGACATTCTATGAAATCTAGAAATATATAATAGATTTTATGAACTCAAACATCAGAAAAATGAGTCCAACAACCAAGATAATGTCCCACCATTGCATGTTTTTGGTTTAATTAAAATTATACGTTTAAGATAATACGCCTTTGTTTGGGGGGTCGCAAAGCAATGCATTCTACACAAAGGGGGTCTTACAACGAAAATGTTTGAGAACCACTTTGTTAAGGAAAACATCTAGAACATTTGAGAATACGTGAAGGAATCTGAACACATTTCAATGCGTTTTCAGTTTCTAATTTTGATGGCTTTTGTTGTTTCTACACCTTTAACTTCTAAAAAGACCTAAACTAAATGCCGTAGAATCTCCTGAAATAAAATATCGAACATTGAAGGAACATGGAAACAGTTCCTACTTTGTTAAACTGGCTGATGTAGTCCAGACCTCCACCGGTCTGAGAGCCTTCCAGCTTCTCCACCATTGCCGACATCTGATGCAGCTGCGTGGAGAACTCACGATCGCTCTTCGCCCGTTGCGTCATCCACTTCTTCATGACCTCCATCAGACGCAGCTCAGAGTCCTGCATTTTCATCAGGGCCGCGTGACCCTGAGGACACCATAAATCCTCTGCAAAGCCCATACCTGCAGCACACCCAAATAACCCAGGGATGGTAAAGTGCTTGACTTAACCTTATACGGACAAGCCCAACCAATAGGATAAATTGAACCAACATTTTCTGGGTCAGATATGAAGAAACTCAACCACTTAACCTCAAATGTCCTAGGTTCATTTAACCCAACGGTTGGGTTATTCCATATCTTAACCAACCTTGAATACAAAAAATTCCAAACTGAAGTAATAATTGCTAGAATATGTGATCACACAAAGTTGTTTCAAATACCTGAGTGTGTGTGGTTTGTTGCCAAAAGTTCTATGAGAAACGACACAAACCAAGATCTACAAAGAAGTGAAAAACATGATGTTTTATGATCCATTTGCATTGCAGTTTAAAGTCAACAATTAAACCTTTCATGTTCATGTGTCCAATCAAGTTCTAATCTAATAGACATGCAAGTGTATATACTTTCACTTCCATGCAGTGCAATACGGGGGCAAAAAGGGACGTTGTACATAATGACCACTTCCTATATCACCCTGCTATAGAAGGCAAACAGTCTCACTGTAAAACTGAGTCATGAGGAAAAATTATAACATGTAAAGTTAATGATTTACAAATCATTAGACAATCTTTTCGTTTTATAGAGAGCTGCATACAACAATCCAGCAACCATGCTGTTAACATGCAAAATTGATCAATTTTATGCGATTAAATGAATAACAGAAGAAAAGTTACATGAGCGACAAATGAAGTCCAAATGTTTATTGTCTGACGCACATCCCATTATAAGGGTCCTGTCAGTCACCCGATGTACATTGTTACAAACATGATATTATTATAGCCTAGTCGCCGTTTTAAACAGAATAATCTCGTTATAAACGCCCGGACATTAGGCTTCACATCGACTATCGACAAGCGAATATTTTTAGAAGAGAATTGACATGCTGCAAATTCTCACCTCAGGCTGTCACGTCTCTTCTCATTGGTTTTAATCCATTAAAACAATGCGGTGGAAATAAAAGCAAAAGAGAAGGTTGAATTAAAACGGTGCAGTATGTTGAATAAAAGCAGTACTGTATGAAGAGGTTAAGAGAAGCGGACTCCTCCGATGTGTTGAAGCAGGAAGACATGACCATCCACAACGCGCGCGCAACTGCGGCGACGCACACACACCCTACACAGCAGTTGACACTAGACACACATCGACGCACTTGCCATGGTCTATAGTATTTATTTACAACTTTAATGACACTTTATTGTGAATAAATTAATCAAATAATATTTAAATAAGAATAGGCTATATGTAAAAACGTAATGTAAGATTTATATTGAGTACGTACGCCTTTATATTTAGAAGGTTTAAAATTTAGATTTAATATAATTTAGCCTTCATTTGAATATACTAAACTATATATACTAATACAGTGAGGGAAATAATTATTTATTTACCTGTTGATTTTGTACGTTTGCCTGCTTTTCTTATGGTAGCATAGGTTGATTTGAATTTATCGAGACAGAATATAAAAAAATCAGGGGGAAAATGTTATATAGAGGTTATAAATTGATTTGAAACGCGGTGCTCGTACATCCAAAATCCCGCAGCTTCCGCGGGCACTGCTCTTTGCGTCACGTGCCGGTAAAGATACAAATATTATATCATTTGGGGAAGGCTGCGGTATGCACATCGGGTTAAACGCGGCTGCCGCGCGTCAATTCAGTCGCTAGTGTGAATCAATTGTATCCAGCTGCAGGCCCGCAGTCACTGCTTTTATGCCACAAGATCCAGACCAACAGATTCAGGCCGGAAAGGGCGGGCCAAGCACGAGAACAGCATGGCTGAGAGAATGGCGAGTTCTGTCCAGTTGTTGTTTTTATATATAAAAATGTTGTTTATGTTATGTTGTGGTTTTAAATGTATATACTTGTTTATATTACGTTAGATATATAACGCAACTATTATGTGCAGGTCTTTCACGTAATATTAATGTCGTTTAAAAATCGTTGTAGTGTTCAATAGTGTTGTGGGGTTTTTTCTGCGGACTGTTGCAAGGGACTATGTGGTGAAGCCGCATGTATTTATTATTGGTTAATATTTCTTTATGGTTCTTTCCAAGTTTTCCATAGTTCATTCATTTATCGTTTGTGGTACGTTACTTTAAGACACTTAACTGTTAGTTTACTTTGTCAGTTTAAACAGTGAGTATGTGTATGTATTTAAATTTTGTCCATTTTAGGGGAAATTATTACCTCCGCTGCAACGGTGGACAAACAGTTGCAGTCTTTACCACTGCCACCTTTTCACAGTATTTAAATCAGCCAGACTAGACAAATTACAATTAAATCCAAGGAGGCCGTAATCTGTGGAGGCATGAATATATTGAGTTTTTTGTTTAATGTATGTTTAAGCATAATACTCTAGTAATGTAATTATTTGTTTAGACTTGACGTTACACAGATGTGGACTAGGCATTGTAGACCAGATGTACACAGATGTAGACCAGCACTGCGTTATGAGCCTTTTAACGAGAAGGGAGTTTGAAAATCATTTATGGATATGCAAAGGTAAATCACTTCCAAGTATTTGTCTGTGTATAAGAAATGCAAGACTCAATTTTTTTATTTATTTTGAATTCTGAAAAAATAAAGTTTATTTGAGATTAAAACTCTGTGCTGTCTGCATAAGTTTGTTACAAACTGAACATATGATTATTAAGGTATTGATTATGAATTATGCAATTTTGAATTCTGAAAAAAGTATGTTTGAAATTGAAAGTCTATCGTGCCTAACCGTGACAAAATGATCAGATATTGATTATTTAGATATTATTATTAAGAAATAATATATCTAGTAAAAGGGAAAGCGTTATGCAAATAATACATACAAATGTAGGTTATGTATTTTAGATATTGTAGTCTACATAAATCAACAAAATCTATGCGAAGATAAGAACAAACTACAAAAGCTTCTGGTAGCGCAATCCGCGCCTAACCATATATGGTTCGCCTTCACTTCCGGACTGAGACTGGTGGCTGGAGCATGTGTCCAGAAACATGTGGTGCAGCGAGGCTGCAGCTGGATATATCTCGTGTGAATCTCAGTTTTATTCAGTCTCGAAAGAGACACTGTGACCGCATTCGCCACTGCGTCTCTGTTGCTTGGCATCATCTTAAGTATTTCGAACGGAGAAAGGAACTGTTTCAATGTAAAACTCATCAAATCAAAAAGGGAGTTTGAAGACATCTCTCATCCTTTATTGCAGGCCCATGTTGTATATGCAACGTTTATTTGAGAATTACTTTTAGAAATGCAATCTCAAAATATCGACATTTAGAATTATTTAATTGGAATTTTATTTGTAAATCTTCATTCATATTTAACCAATTTTAAGTATTGGGTTTCTTTGGGAGCTGCATTAACACATTGACACTTTGCTTCTGTCCTCTACCTTTTAGTTAGATAATCCTGTTATTAATATGAAATCAATTAAGCAAATTGTCAGATTTGATACAATGGTGTCATAATGTGAGGAGTTTGTTGGTTCTGGAAACTGTCAAACGAACACGCGTGTAGTTGACAATTACACGGATGCAACAACACTGATGTAACATTTAGACTAACTCTGGAATTTCACTACTGTTGTAAAACTGGCAGTGCACACAATTTTTAACTTTCAGTTTCATTCCTCTGTTTTTGATGAAGTGATAAATTCCCCATTTTATTCCCATAACTGCAAATCTTAACATTACAGACGGATCAAAATATTTGACGAGGTTTCAGAACTAGTTGAATCTGATAAATGACCAAACGGATTAATTAAGTGGATCAGGTGCAGTCATTATGAATATAGAGAGCAAGACTCTGACCAGACGGTCCTATATAACTCAGATTCAATACATCACTTCATGAGCTAAAAGTCAAATAGAAAGCAGCAACTGCACCTCGACAGGATGTCTGTCTGGTTTTTGTTAAAACACAGTTTCCAGAAGAAAATCTTTGAATCAGAGTATACATTTAAAAGAGCATCTCAACACTAATGCAAACCACTGACACTTAAAACATACCATGCTGAATTCAACTGACCACTTTTAAACCGCACCCAAAGAATTCACAAAGCCAAACTGTGAGGTTTGCATAGATCTTTATTTTTTGTATAATCTATAATTCGCATATTGACATCAATTAAATAAGAAGAAACAAGAGCAAAATAATCTTTAAATTAGGCTACATGTAAATGACAATGCACCATATATAGTACAAAAATAGGCCTTATTCTATATAGCTGTCCCATCTCAGGTAGTCATACAAATGATTGGTATCTTTAATTCGGGGCTCTACATGCATCAGTTTATTCTTGTACAGGTGGAAGTAGCGTCCTATAACTCCTGAAGGTTTAGTGTGAACGAGGCTTGAGCACAACACAATGAAGTGCAAGCTTATGCAACCAAATCTTTGCAACATAAGGGTGAAGCTAGACTGAGTTTGGCTGGTGTAAAAATATTTTCCGTTAAACCCAGGCGTTGTGACCACAATACAAGAGACGTAAGGGTTACAAGAGACCTTTTACACACGTTTCGGAGTCAAATGAATAGGTTAAAAATACAATTAATGTGATTTTTTTATGTTATTACTTTAGGTAAAGCAGATTTGTATCCTCTGGTCTTTGGTCATGTCCTGTTGAGGGTTATAAATGCACTGCTATAATACCCTATCAGCACTGAAGGGGGCGTATATATATTTTCTATTTTCATTTACAATTTTATATTGCCATGGAGCTAAACAATAGTTTTGCAAGAGGGCAACTTATTTTACAGAAGGAAACAACAACACCGTAAAGTCTCGAGATAATCAACACCCTCAAGGTGTAAAAAAAAAGGGGTGGGCGATGATAAACAGGATGCATTTTGAAATCAAATAAACTGTACTGATGCATCGACTGTGATAAGAGTGTTTGGTCACCCAATGAACAACAGTCTGGTACGACTACAAATTATACAAGGCTGCAGAGAGCGTAACTAGTTTGTGAGTGTTTTATAACTGGCCACAGTACGCTCTTTCTCTATAAGCTGATGCTTTTTGCAGCAACAACAATATTTTTGAGAAGCAGATAATGCTAAACCAGCATATGATGACGGCAGAATGCCGAGGACCCCTGACCTCATTCATCAGCTACATGCACAACCACTATGAGCATAAAAAGGATGTCGTGTTCTCCGGAAGAAACCTTGTCTAGTGTTTGACCTTCATGACTGTAGCGGAGGGTTACAGGAGTTTTAAAGAAACATAGTAACTGAACAAAATCCGTCATTTACTAATCCTCATTACATTTCAAACCCACATGATAAACTTTCTTTTGTGAAACACAAAATAAGTTTTAAGAAATGATCAGGATAGTTGATTTCATACAAAGTCGGTTTGAATACACATGTTGAATGAATCTGTTTGTGTTCAAAGTAGGGCTTTATACGATTACTCTCATCCAGATTAAAAGTTAGTGATTGCATAATATATTTCTGTGTACTGTGCATATTTACTTTATATTTAGAAACACAAAGAAATAAATATTTAGGAAATAATATATATATATATAATAGGAATACTTTGTTTCCAAAATGAATTTTTTTTATTGTTGGTTAGCTGTATTTTTGTAGTTATTATGGTTTAGATCAAAACAAACCAGCTGCAGTTTGATTGATATTAAGCGGAATGCACAAAAACATGATGTCTCTCATTTTGGAAATAAACTCTTCATATGTATATTATATATAAACATATGATTTTATATTTCTCTTAAACATGTATGCGTTTAAACATTTCAAATAAATATGCACTGTACACAGACAAATATTAAGTGAACATTTACTCAAAACGATTTAACATGACTAATCGCATCCAGAATTAATTTAAAAATCATTAAATCTTTTTTTAAAGCAACACAGCTTTGTGCGACATCATATGCTCCAAATCGTTTGTGATTTCACACAAACCACTAAAATTTCTTTCATATTTTTTTCACAGAAAGTTCACATGTGTTCTCAACATCCTCCGGGTGAGTAAATTACAAAAGATTTATAACTGGGTGAAGTAATCTTTGAACTTCCCACAAAAATATAGCCATGTAAAAGCTCTAGGGGGAGCAGTGAGCTCTACAACCGAGTGTGTGTGTAACACACAATATGTCCTTGTCTTCAGATCCTGACCATGGACAGATAGTGATATGTTCTTCCAAAAGGCTCCCTGCAAAGCCAGTGGCGTTAAATTGCTGCCACGCTGTCTGACTTTATATAAACGGTTACACTCACTCTATAAAAACCCCCCTCCTTCATTTTTAAATCTCAAGGAAGAGGCCCAAACCATAATCACGTGTTTATTGTTTTAAGACACCCGATCAACATCTCCTCATTGGGATTGGAAGCTTTCCACACAGAGGCACCGCATCAACCATCAAAAAAACGAAAAAACCCTTGAGAGAGAAACAGGAAGTCAGACAAGCCCCAGAAGAGAAACACACCGGTGGCTACAAAAGGAGACAACAGGGAGGGTTGTGGTGAAGAAAGGGTTAAAGAGCACTTTGTGTTTTGATGAAGGCTGTCCTCTCGTTGTGGATATCATACTCCTCGTTCTCAGACTCCGAATTCACGTCGTCCTCCCGCCAAACGCTGGGGATGCCCTTATAAGCGACTGCGGTTCGATTCAATCCCAGCCCCACCAGTAACCCAGACCCCGGCCCTGCCTCAGCAGAGTTCTGTTTGTTCTGTTTGCGGCTGCGAAACTGGAGTAGACCGAACACGACCACGAACGTGGCCATGATGAAGGCACAGCTGAGCACCGCCACGGCGGCAGGCATGTAAGAGCCGAGTTGGGCACGGAGGTTCCCGGACGAGCCGTCGCTGCCCATCTGACTGTCCTGAGTCTCTCGATGGATCTGGTTCTGGTGCAAACAGGTGCTGGTGACAGGGTCCAGGTGGCTGTGAGGGGGGCAGGAGAGGCAGTCCTGAGGTCCCGTGGCACTGCAGGTGAGGCAGACTTCGTGACAGGGAAGGCAGGCGGGGTGGAGGACGGACGACACCTCATTGTTGATGAGGAAAGCAGAGCGGGTGCCTGGCGTGAAGCCGGGTGAACAGTCCTTCACGCAGCCCTTCTGGTACAGGTAGAAGCCGGGGTTACACTCTGCACGAGGAAGAAAAGAACCGCAATTTAAATCGCACTTAAAAAACTGTGATGTAAAATCTTTGTTTTAGGTTATATTTTGTATAGATTCTGAATGATCTAATAACAAAGTTAATGACCCTTCCCTTAACAAGTAAATTTGATGTTTAAAATGATGAAAAAATATACATTTATAAATCATTCTGCACATTTACACACAACACAGCTCTTGCGCACAAAATATGCTCCAAAAATCATTCAAAACAGCCAAATTCAGTTTACGTTCATCTCGACTCAGGTCAGAATTAACTGCAAACTGGTGTTTTTTTAGCATGAAATCCTATTTGGAAGGTTGGCTGGACAATTGTTGCCGTAGCAACAGTATCACAATCACACATGACGTCAGTGGAGAAACATCTCGAAAGCATCCAACTGAGGGGACTCTCAACCACTGGTTAGGCACATTATCAAAATAATAAATCGATGATTCAATTAAACAAACGCTCTCTATGCCCTTCATGATAATCTATACTTGATGTGATGAAGTCTCCGATGAAACGGCCACCGTGTTTTGACTGTCTGAGGTTGATATCAACTACTGTAGATAGGGATGATCGAGTCACCAGTTTTCCCTTGGCAACAATTTCTCCACTTGTAAAACACAAAACATTTTGTGCAACTTGCTTTACCAACCAAACTACATTCTCAATCCATCTTCTACAACATGTGGTTACACCAGCAAGTGCTAGGTGGTGCTGTAATAATGGAGAGATAATTGTGTCACCTGCATTCAGACAAAGCAAAAGTTATAATTTTGATAAAACTGACCATTGTTTTGTGTGCAAACTCTGCGAGGTTAATCTTTAATTCAAACACTGCTCCATCAATCTTGATCAATGGAAGTAGAAAATCCAATTCATGCTCGGATGTACGTCTCTCACCCCAAGTGAGATGAGAAGACAATTTAACCAATTGCATTCAGATATTTACTTCCACTGAGAAATTTCAAGAGCGATTGAAGAAAGCTGTGCAGTCTTTCCTAGAGTTTTCTCTACTGTGTATGTTTTTAAGAAGAAAAAACAGATGTAATCTAAACGTGGTATGATAGACCAACAAAGTGGACTAGAAATGGTTCACCGAAAATTCTTTTTCACACTTTGGCCAGCATAATGCTCACAGGGCACAGGATAGGAATCACAGCCCATGGCGGTAAGGGATTACCAGCGTTGTTTTGAGGAACTTTAACTAAGGTGACATTGAGAGGAGAGAAGGAGATTCCAGTTGAGCAGAGAGGAGGAGATGGCGAGATGATATAGTAACATGTGCAAGGGGGTAACAATGAGCTGGCAGTACCCACAGAGAGTGAGAGAGCGACATGACCACAGGCTACGCTGGACAGATGCCCTGTACACTGCTGCCAATGCAGCTGGCATTGTGAGCTCACTCCAGGAAGCAGTTATGAACACACAATTTAACAGCTAAGACATGAGCTGAACAAAACGCTTAACACCGGCATAAGCTGAAAGGTTAACAGCTCTACTGTGAAGCTTTCTATCAGCAGAGGGATTATCAGTTACAACTCATGCTGAAGTTATTATATTACATAATAAAATTGTTACTAGAAATTGCATTGTATTGTGGGATTCAGCACTTCCACACAATGTGCTCTGGTTGTATGCTGCAGATATTCTTAAATCAAGCAGGTCCTTCTATACATACTTTGCACAATATGCATAGTGCAAAAAGTATGGTAAAAGAAAAGAGAAGTGTGCTCTGGAAAAGAATTGAGTACTTTGTGTACTATTAGTAGCAAGTAGGGGGCGCACTTCCACCGTCAATAACTCTGACACGAACCTGTGCAGATCTGATTGAGGTTGTAGGTTTTGCAGCTGCTGTCAACAGTCTGGTCTGAGTCTGGCGTGGAAGAGCCGGGCAAACTGGAAGCAGTGCCGTACAGGACCAGAGTGAACTGAGTCAAAGTGCCTGAATATAAATAGAGAGAGAAACAGTGAGCGAGAGACACACACAAAGAAAAAAAAGCTTTCGATTCAAAAAGTGTCTGAAACTTTTAAATAATAAACAAACAGGACCAAAACATTATACTTTTTTTAGATGAGTTAATGGAGACATTACATTTAAGGGCATTACAGTGATTCTACCATGGTTAGCTAAGAAAAATATTGATAAAGAGGCCCAACACAAACCCGTAGCTGTGACTAAAGTAAAGCCTCTCGTTATTATTTGCTTTTCATAAAATAGACGATCATTTATATTACCTAGAATTACAACACCACAGTTAATTCTACACTAAAAAAAATCTGTAAAAATAGGTCACAATATACTGTATTAACATGAAGGAACTTCCCGTTTAATTTTTTTACATTTGTTGTACCTGTTTTAATTTTTTTCAAATGCATTAAATTACATTTTAGCATTAACTGAATTGTGAGAAAAATAAACAGAAGTACCGGGAGAAAATGACCTGTATTTTTTTTCAGTAAATAGATATTTTGACATTCAACTGATATATAGTCACCGTTTGCATTTCTGTTTCTTTAAAATGGCTTTGAATCTGGCTCTCAACAGATTTTACAGCCTACTAATTGTTATTACACCCCTTCCTGGAATGGAACAGATTCTGATTGGTCAATTATGGAAGTCACTTCATTATGTATAGTGACCAATGAATGATCATAAGCAAAGGATTTCCTACACGGCTGTGCTAGTTTCCGTTTCCCGTATCACGGGCTCTTTCATTTCAAACAAAATGACATGAAATCGATATTACACGTCCATGTGTTTGATTGCGTGGTAAGTAGCGATGTAATGAAAAAGAGCCAGGCTGCTGTAATAACTGGCGGACCGTAAAGTATCCCTTATATAATCTCATCTAGACAACACTAAATTTGTGCACGTGTGCTTAACATATTTATTTTGCCATGGAACACAACACAGAACATCTCTACACATTTTCTAGCGTACCATCCAGTAACTAGATCACCGGCTCGACGCTCATAAGACGTGACGGTTTTCCTCTTTACAGTCTAACGATCAAGTCAGTAGCTCCGTAAATGTCTTAAAACGACACAGTGAAATGGACTAGCTAATGCACTAGACCAATGACTCTTCCAGCCCAGACACACAGCGGCTATCTTAAGAGTCTGAGCAAATGAATGGGCTTTGGCTTGACGTCTGTCTATATTTACAGTGTTCGGGGGCAGCTGGAGCCCGATAGTGGGGGGAGAAACTCAATCCTCTGATTTACTTAGCAAGATTTAATTAATTAGATTTACTGCCGAGTTAGGTGAAGGAAAACAAATAAACTGTGACATAAAGAGGAAAAAGGAATTGGCTGTTTGGAAGAGAAAATTGTCCTGGCTTGGTGCGAAGGGCAGAACACTTGGATATATAAAAGAGGATCAAGTTTTATGTGAAACGCAATCAATTGTTTTTAAAGCACATATAAGATTCTAAAAGCTTCTAACAGACAGGACCCCCAGTTGTTTCTAGTACGCAGTTTCATTTCTTGATATCAGTGATGGGTAGTGTAGAAAGGACTTTCAACATCCTACTAGCAAAAGTGTACTAAAATGCAATTCCAGGTCTGTCTTCCAAATTGGAAACTTGATCTGTGGGTGTATGATTTCACAGGAACATACCGGCACCAAATGAGACATTCAGCAAACAACAACAATCACAAAAACATCCAAGCTAAATTTGCAAACCAGTCAATGTAAACAGAAATGATCCTAAAAGACCGCCTTGATAGGACAGACGGCTACCGTAATCGCTGGTTCCAGCCGCGTTTTCGATCTCCAGGCTCCATTCTCCACGAGGGTCCTCATCCCAGGAGTGGGTGGTCATGAAAGCCCAGTCATTGAAGCCCTCCGAGGAGTAGTCGTGAGGTCTGAGAGAAGACACGACACAGACTGTTAGACTCATCAAAACAAGGGGGATATTGATGACAAGCTCCCACGGCAGCTTTATATGAAAGGTTGTGGATGTGTGTCATTTTGTGCTAACCGGGGTGCCAGCAATGTGGATCGGGTCCCCTGGGGGCTGACCAGGTAGATGGCCAGATTTCCTCTGCGGTTGTAGGACAGGGTGAGCTGGGCTTGGGCGTGCTCTAATGAGCTCACAAAGTTGGGAGTGCCAGCGCAGGCGTCCACAGTTATGGTGATAACCAAATGACTCCCAATATTTCTGAAAATCGGGCAAAAAAAACTGATATTAAAACAAAGCCTGAAATCGGCACATATTTAACATGCTACAAAAGTAATTCTATTTAAATAGAATTTGAATGGTGCTTGTGAGGAATAAACATGTTTAATATCCCAGGTTAAATCAAAAATCTTATAGACTTGCTGGGCCACCATCATTCAGACAAAATAATCTACGCCCCAAACTTCTACCATTAGTAGTACCACAGTGTTTATACACAAAAAAGTCAGCATACGACACAAGGTTATAATACATTAAAAATAAATATATGCAAACATTTCTGTTCAGTAAAATCTAAATATTGCCCCCTAAATATCTCGGGGGGGGGGGGGGGAATAAATGAAATAAAATGTTCCACCAAATCAGCAATAATCTGAGAAAGTTAAAACGGAGGCACTATAGTTCTTAACTGAAAAAAACCCTGAACTAAATCTGAAATAAAAACAGCTGTGTAAATAAATGAAAAAAAAGCACATAACATTTTCATGGCTAAAAATGAAAAAAGAACATGAAAACTACTTTGTTTGCACGGCTAAAAAATGAGATTCCAAGTCCTTGCCATTAAAGACTGACCCCCCTGACTGCACTCCCCAGGTTAAGGATGCCACCGATGACCCCAACAGGTCCGGAGCACAAGACTCTTGGCACTCAACTCAATCCCGTAAAACGCTTAGAGCGGTCAATCCCTGCCCACCAGAGAGAGGGAGAGGCTTCAACTGGCAGATGGGTTTCAAGCCAAGGGACGGATAAAAGGCAGTAGCCTCCGACAGCTCTATGAGGAATGAAGCGTAAAGCTGCTCGTACGCATCCAGTTATGCAACAAAAATTGTGCAGCATAGCCGGCATGAGGCAGAGGTAATCACCTTGCCCTGCGACTGCTACGTGAAATTGGGCTTTGCTCCAAAATCCCTTGATCTTTCTGTAAGGATGACGAGAGGGTTTATATATTGATGGAGGGCCACTTTGAGGCGACTGTCTAAACTCTGGTCCTAAGATGTCAGCAGCAACGATTAGAAACTTGCACTTTCTAATCCATTTTGACACACCACAGACCAAAGCATCATCTAAGTAGCACAGTTTATTCATGGCTTTGTATGCAAAACAATACCAATATTTTTTATATTTTGTTAAATATTTTTCAATATATATGCTTTTACATATGTACATTATCCATATGTTATATAGACGTTATATAGTCATTATAAAGAAGTTCTTATTCGTCAAGTTACATTTAAAAAACAACAAGTACTAATTTTTGCTCAAACTGTCTCGTAGGTATGATTGTAACTCACCTGGGCTCAGACAACATGGACAGGACACACTTCTGCTGCGGTCCAACATTCGTCCAGTTCTTTGCTAGAGCGACTATGGCCCCCGCGTCCAAAAGTCCATATCCATATGAATGGCTCACTGTGCGACAAAGAAATCAATCGGGTTGAAGAAAAAAGCCCAAAACAAGATTGACGCCAAGTAAAGTGGTGAATTAAACAGGCTGATATCTCGAGCTGATTGGTGCAGTCAAAGAAAATGTTATCGATTGTGTTCAAGCAGCTGGAACGTGGCTAGACAAACTAGAAAGGCAGAAAGGACAAGATGAGATGGGCTCTAACCTAGACGACCCACTCCGTTTTTCTTCCAGTCGTTGGTGGAGAGGTGGGCAGGGTTTGATGTCCTCACGACTAGATGCTGCATGTCTCTCCATGTTAGGTTTTTACTATTGACAGAGAACACATTCGGAGGATTATAAATGAACACAAAACTAGTTGCACGGTTATAAGATAATCTCTCCTGACCTTTTATAAAGGGCACAAATAGCTACAGGTAGAGTCATAAAGGTGATAATATTGCAGGTGAATTCATTAAAAAGCGATATGAATGCAAAGGCCACCTACTGCATATTTGATCAAAATCAGTATCTAAAGGTTCATTTCAGCCTGACTAACAGAAATGTGGGCAAAAAATCATTGGGTAACTCAAAGCACGATGAAGAGAGATGATCTTGCCTGAGGATGAGTCAAACTCTGACTTACTTTGCCTCGAGTGCGAGGGCGATGATCCCGGCGGCCAGAGGAGCAGAGGCTGATGTGCCTGTGTGGGAGTCTGTGCACTTCTGCCTGAGGTCTGTAGTGATCTGAAAAGGAATGTGGACCAAAATCAAATCACGGATACGAGTCCGAAATCCCAAACCAGAAGCAGGAAAAGGAAGTCTTAAATCCGAGTAACCTTGTTATTCGTTTTTTCCACTGGGGCTAAGGAATTTAAGGTATTAAACCAGCTCTGTCTGTGCTGTGGATGTGAACGACAAATTAAATTAAAAGTGCTACTACTTCGTAAACGCTACTTTTTTCAACTGGTGACGAACCCCATAGGCATATTAAATGAAGTAGTTCTCTATTCCTGCCCTAACAGCAAAGCCCTGGCAAGACCCCACAACACCCTTCAGAAAGTGTAAAAACACATCCTAGTTGTCATTAGCTTTCTGCTCGGCAAGAGACTATAGAGATTAAGTGTTTGACATTCCTGACACAAGTGCAACATCTGACAACGTTCAGGGTCACACAGACGGAAAAGACAAAGAAAACTGTTGAGACAGTCGAAAATATATGAGGGGTGATGATCGACACTTAAAACTGAGGCATCATTGGATTGCTGTGACTTGGCCATTAGGCTCACACAAGGGGGTCTAAGATGGGCAGCGGGAAAATAATAGTTCTGAGGGAGTAAAGACTGGTTAAAAATTGATCTTTGGAGACCAAAAAGGATGAGTATATATTTTTACCCGTTAAAGCACCTCAGACACACTTTTTCATTGTGAAATGAATAAGGAAAGGCAAGGATGACCCTGCCACGCAAATCAAGCTATGAAAATAATACAGTATTAGAGAGCGTGTCTCGGTTGACATTGTTGTTGGTAAAGAAACACAACCAAATACTACGTCAAGAGTTGAAACAGTCGGACTCACAGTTACGCTGTTTTTGACAAGAAAATATTGCTTTTGCAAATGTATATGTTATAAAGGTGAGAGTGGTTTGGATAAAAGTGTCTGCCAAATGACTAAATGAGTGGTTGCCAATGGTTGATCGAGCATTTCTTTGGGGTGACCACAGGTTCAGCTCCAAAATAAAAACAAATAAGTCTTCCTGCTAAGGTCCAAAATGTTTGTAGACATCCAAAATCCTTTAGAGCTTTTGAAACCATTCTTCATGAATATGCATGACGATTTAACTTTGACATTTTCCACGCCACTTCAACAATTAAAGGATAACTGGTGCTGATTTTCTTGAGGCCGGAGAGAGAGACACTCACAATCTGTTTCTCATTGAGTCCCCCGCTGCTGTAGGTTGTGGCGAGCGTGGAGGAGCAGGCCTCGCTGTACCACGGCACGTTCCCGCTCTGCGTGCTGCTGCTGATAGACAGCGTGTAGATGCTGTTGGTGTAGCCGTCGCAGTTACAGCTGTCCCTCTCCCGTCCCCCGTTGCCCGACGCCCAAACGAAGATGGAGCCCCGTCCACCACGGCCCTGACATAGAAAAACACACTCAGTCAGAAATAATGTTGTTGAGGGCCAGATGGAAAGAGATGCTGCCAAACAAACCAACATATATGCAGCTTGGGATGGATTTTCTCCAAAAGAGATTTTAAAGCACTGAAGTGCTATCACTGCTTCGATCGCCGGGCCAGCTGTAAATAAAAACCTTTTGGGACAATGCTAATGTTCTCAAGTCATTTATCAGGGAAAAACAAAGAGGCGAGCAGTGCCAGCCCATGCAGTCTACTTCCCAGACGAACCGCAGTGATGTAAAAGCAAACCGTCAGAGACGATAATAAGCTTATGAAAAATGTGCGCACCACATTAATGAGGCATGTTTGAACGGCCGCATGACTTTCATTTCCCAACACAGGCGCAAAGAAAAGGCCAGCCATGCAGATAATTTGATACAGATGTTGTTTGCTTGTTACCTTTGATCGTTTTATTTCTTTGTTCGGTGCTATACTGTACCTTACAAATTCAACAACAAGGCAAATAAAAGCCCGCGGGACGGTTGGCGTGCTGAGAGAGAGTCTGCGGCGTAAAGCTTGGCTCCCCCTCTCAGAGTTTGTTCTCGGTTAGTGAACACCTGCTTGATTGTGGCTTTCCATTGAGGGAGGGTGTTTACACAGAGCAGACGCACATTTGCATTGGCGCAACATGGATCTTGTTTCCCAAACAAATCTGACTGCTGGCACAAGCGGCGCTCGGGATTCAGACCCCAAAAATATGGCTAGAAAAAGCTGAAAAAAAACTGGGAAAAACTAGCCTGTTTTGTGATATAGATACGCAAGAAGATGGATTCAAAATGAGAACCATAGTGTTGGAACGTGCCAGAATATAATTGCTAATATATAATACCTAATAAAACTGGCAAATCATTTTAGTTTGATTGTAGCGTTTACAATTTATGTTAGTACTTGGCAACATTCTGCACAATGTGCCTTGGCAATGACAAAGCAATAAAAAGTAATACCAAGATCCCTACTAACTTCTACTTAAAATTTTATATTTTTACTAGCCAACTGATATTTTACTTTTATTTGTATGATACGAATATTTTTTCATATTTACCTCTGGCTATGGATACTCAAAACAATAACAATTACTTTTCGTTTAGATCTGTTGACGTTTTAGTGACCAATCGACATCACATAATGAACCTATTGATACACAATGATCCAATGGTGGTCTCAAGCATGTAGCGAAAAAATTTGAGCTGTCAATCGATTAAAATTTTTCTGTGATTAATCACGATTAATCGCACATAATATTTTAAAATAAACTTTTACCTTTTAAATAATTTCACATTTGATGTAGAAACAAAATATTTCTTTAACAGCGTCATTTTACGAATGAAAGCAAACATTCTGATATTAGTACTGTAACTAATTTCTCTATTAAATTGATTATTTGAACATAAATTCTAGCCATTCAACAATATATTTGAGAGCTATCTAAACATTCAAACATTTGAGGAAGTTCTCAAACACTTTACAGTCTTTATTCCTAAATTATCTTATTAAATGCAGAAGAATTCTCGTTAAAGCTACAAAATTATATGGATTTCTTTTGTTCTTTGATTAACATTAGTGACAGGTTTCACAGCAGCACGTTTAAGAACGTGGCCCCTTCAAGAGCGGTCTCAGTACGCAGATCTGACCGTCACTTATTTTCAACTTTGAAGTCTGTGCTTTCTGACATAATCTTGTGTGGTTTTATCCATTTAAGCACAAAAGAGAACTTGACACTGATGCACTGTCTGACAGAAATTCACCGACACAGCCTTTAGCCAGTTACTGAACACACCAGACTGGACCTCGCGTTGCATTTTGCCATCTATCTTCAATGAACATGTCAATCAACCGTTTCAAATCGTGCTTAAGTGGTTTAAAAGCCTGTACACGAATAGCATGATAACAATTTAACGCTAGACAAAGGATGTCAAAACAGATGCTGCGTTAATTTGCTTTAAATATTTTTCACGCGTTAATATGAAAAGATTAATCGCATGTGTTAACGTTGACAGCCCTAGAAAAAATACTTTGTCATGTGACCAAAAGCTGAAATAAGAATCTGTTAACCAATTATAACTTCATAGTGGGTGCCTAAGGTGTATATTCAAAATTCCAATTAAAGACCGGCCTATCAAACAATCGTTTCATGCATTGCCTGAATGTTTCTACTGACACGAAAGTAACGTATGTCCAAAAGAAATACATTTACGATTCAAGATGCTTGGAAATTAATAGTGCCAAAATCAAAACGGAGCGTGTATCACTTTCCCCACCATCAATGGTTTTAAATCAAAAACAAGCATCAGCTCAATCTGTTTTAAATGCTGTTAAAGGTTAAGAGGCCGGATGCTCTGACTCGGATCCAAACTGGACTGCTTCAGTCACAAGAATATCAATTAGGGTTTATTCACAGGAAGACTGATGCAGATGATGACAGTAAGCAGTATAAATAATGTCGAAGATGGAAACAGAACCTTCTTTGCAATCGTATATAAAAAAAACAGGAGGATTGAAATAAACGAAAATCACAGTATATTGGGATGAAGTAATTATCTATAATAGCTCGTAGGTGACCCGTTCAGGTATAACAGCGGTCAAACCTCGGTCACACCACGCAGAAAAGCTTCCTTGGCCATTTTCGCGGGTCCGTCCACCGTTTTGCCGTCATCTTCGGGTCCCCAGCTGGCGCTGTAGACGTCGATGTGCTGTGGGTTGAGACTGAGGGACTGAGCTTCCACCACGTCTGTGACCTCACCATCCAACATTCGCACCCCTGCAGGACAAATCGGAAAGAAAATTATTTTCAGATTTTTTTTATATATTGGTACATTGTGAGAACCAAAAATAAAACCCTAAATAAACTAATGCAACTAATGCAAGTAAAACGGCGACATGCCAAGCTCCAGCTTACTGCCAGAATACCCCACTTAAACGAAGTCACAAAATAAAAAACATCTAAAATGAGTATTTATCATCTATTAAAGAAAAAAAAAAATCAAACGTTTATACACGGCACATTATAACTTTCAAGAGGCATGCGAATATACAAATAAAAAAAATCTTTAATATTCTTTTAAAAAGGAAAAGGAGTGGGGGAATGGCTAATACAAATACATCAGATCAATTTTACCGGTCTAGGATGATTCTGAAATAGATTCTGTGTTTTGTGAACAACGGCTCTTTGGTCTGTAGAAAGTACTTCTCAATCTAAATTCACTACTATATTGGGTCTTTTAATAAACTTAATTTGAAAAAGCAACATTTGTCAAACATCATCATTACAAATATACTTTATCATCATGAAAATACATGATAGGTTTGGAAAACAAGGATAGAATATGACGATTGGCATTTCCAGGAACTACATATGCAACTCGTTCTTCTTCTGCGTATTTGGAGTTTCGGCGTGATAGCGCCCTCTGGCTTTTGGATGTGGCAGCATTTAACCCTAATTCACTGAGAAACTGAGCATGAGAATTGCACGATATATCGTCCCAAGTGGGGGTGCACTTGATGTTGGAGTTTATTCAAAGCTGACAAGCATCTGCATTCTTCCCTTTCAAACGCTCCTTTACAGCTGCTAAACAACAGAGCAGCCCATCTTATCTACTTCCACTTCCCCGCACAAAAGGGAAACCTAAACCGAACAGGAGGTTTGGGAATGAGCCAAGCGTTTGGTCCAAAATGTCAAAAGTGTTGAGTTATTGTGATCTCCGATCTGAAAGTAATCCTGGCTGCGGGCACTCGCGTTACACGCTCTCCTTTTATCCGAAGCTCTTTAGTTTTAAGGAGCGAAGAGAAATCGCAGTGAAGCATCTACAAAACAACGCGAACCGCCCGTTCGATACACAAGGGGGCAAGGTTACTCCAGGCTGCCCTTATGCGGGTCAACACAGATAAACAAAACTTGTAGGTTTTCCAAAGCAATATCAGGGTTTTGTTGCAGACAGTACTGCAAAGAAACCAAATGCTGCAGAGCACCACAAAGGCATCACTGGCCGTGTTCTAAATCGGCATTGTAAATGTCCTAAACACCCCTTCAGGACAAAGACAAAGTTGGCTATGATTGCTTCGCAGGAAATGAGAAAGGCATAAGATATATGCGGATACACTGCTGTGGAGTAAATACAAATAATTTTTCATTTCATACCTTCTCCTGCTATCCGAGTCCAATATTCTCATTTAAAGAGTTCTGGCAGATTAATTAGCCGTGTGCCAGCCATCTATGCTAGCGTGATGATATCTCCACATTAAGCTTTCGTATAGCAAAAATCGACTGGTCGCCTGAACTATTATTCAAAATCAGCTGGATGGGTGCAGCAGCACGGAACAGAAGGCTGGGGCCTCCAGACAAAAACTAGTGATGCACCGAAATTTTGGCTGCCGAAAATGGCATTACCGGTTCCGCCTGAACAAAAAAAATAGGCAGAAATATCTTTCACCCCCGCCGAACTCTTCACTGCTTGCGTTCAGTTTGCTCTGCAAGCCTTTCTAGCTGTTATCAAAGGGAGATCAAGTAATCCCTCCATAAGAAAGGCTAAAAGTAATAAATATAACAAGAAAAGCTCAAAACCAGTGGACAGAAAATGACACGCAAGCTCTGTGTGATACGCGACTGCACCATATTTAAAGCATTGCATTAGCAAGAGCTACTGGGTTTGACTTATGGCTGCACTCGACTAGAGATTTCTGTAGTCGACTAATAGTTGTTCATTTAGGCCATTAGTTGACTATTCGCACGTTTATGATATTAATTCAAATATTTCAATATGCATGTGGAATGGGGACATCAGATGATGGTTTAAGCTTCATGTATGTAAAATATAGCCTGTAATGTGAGTATTTTCTTCAAAAACAAGATTCAACCGTAGCAATATTTTTAACATGGAATATGAAACAAATTGTAAATAAACAAATAAATAAGAATACAGCCAATTGAAGCACTTAAAAGAAAACAAACCAGTGGAAATCAATGAGACCTGAGCGATCATTTCTGATTTCTATATCTTTACTACAATATAAAAAAAATTATGCTTATTTAAGCTTAGATAAAGTAAAGTTGGCTCTGTACACTGCATTAGGCTTTGTGAGACATGTTTTTATGGCTCTTATGCTTTTTGTTGTCCTAATGCTTGACCCAATTGCTTCCATTGTTTACCGAGCTTGTAAGTCCCTTTGGATAAAAGCATCTGTTAAATGACTAAATGCAAATGTAAATGAGAGCGCTTTAAAAACGAAAGACAAGTCTGAGGTCAATAAAAAAAGGAATAAATAAACATTCAATTCATTGTATTAACAACTAAATAAAATATAAAGCAGTAACTAAAAACTACAACAATATAGACCATTAACTTAACTCGCCTCAGGTTTTCCTTCATTTTCCGCGTCTCTGTCGTCATGCCCTTCATAAAGATGGGCGCAGTGGTTTCAGGGAAAACCCTTTTCCCAATAATAAGGCCAAACTTCATTTCCTACGACATTTCGAAACACTAAATGTTTCTATACACCGTATAATAAAGCATATTATGTAAAGAAAAGCAGAAGCCTCGAACATGAATACAAATTGCTCACACTTTGTCCTTTGATCCTTTATTGATTGTTGCATGTCCGTTCACTTTCAGGCTCTTCGGCATTTCTTTACATAATATGCTTTATTAAGGTGTATAATGAATCTTAACTCTTTCCCTGTCATTGACAAGTTCTCGTCATTAAAAAAAAACGTTCCCTTCCAAAGACGAGTTATTACGGCAATTGGTGTTTGTACTGTAATACAGCAGGCGGCGCTGTTACAAACCTTTGGAAAAAGTACAGAAGCTCTGAACCTTGAACGTATATGTTTTATCGGTTTTTAATTATTGTTATGATTGTAATCTTTGTGGAGTCTTTGACCAAAAAATGTTACATATCTCAGCTGTTTAATCAAAGAAATGTGGGTAGGTTTCTTAAAACATGCATCAAAGGGGTGATAAAAAGAACACATGAAGATAGAATACAGCTTTTTTGTTTGAAAGCTGAGACTCTGTTCTTTCATTTGATACATTGTTTGTCCATAAATTGATTACAGAAAATGTGCTGTGAGCCATTAAAATTTAGTGAAAATGTTAAAAAAACGTTTTTTGAAAAGGCTGGCAGGGAAAGAGTTAATGAATCAAGCCACATTTAGCTTTTTGAAAGTGGCAGGAACCCAAGTTTGTCTGCATCGCCAAAAATCTGAGCTTTGTGTCCCGCAAACAATGAAGTCGATGCAACTAGAAGCGCACAGATGGCGGAGGGATGCAGTGCATGTGCTCAACAGATCTAGCAAACGGGATCGCATATACCTCATTTTTAGCCACCGTGTTACTCTTAAACCGTTGGACAAATAAACATTTAAACATGATCATAATAGCATTGTGTTAGAGCTAACGGCTATGTAAAGCAAATAATTTGGTGCGTGCAAACTAAAAAGATATGCAGATAATCGACTAATAAAAATGTGTTTGAATAAAACCTCTTCTAGCTGAATAACGAATAGTCGATTGAAAGGAGGCAGTTGAGACTACTGTTATACATATAATAATTCTAGAACTAAAATTTTAAGATGATGTGTTGCAATGACCAAGGAAGAATAATATATTTAGTATTTAAATTATCTAACATTGTTGTGGATTTAGTGTGTGCAATTAATACAATTATATAAAAACTATTTAAAAATGTTTAAGTCATTTTCAGATTCGGTTTTCGGGCAAGTGTATCCTGAATTTTCTTTAAAGTTTCGGCCCAGAATTATCATTTCGGAACATCACTATAATGAATGTTTTAGAGAACTCTTTAATTTAACTCCATTTTCTTAAGCTGCAATCTGTATATTTTTTTATAAAACATTTTTTACCAAGTGAATACATAAAAACGTTGTATCGCAATCTCTGTGGCCGTATACACTTTCAGAGACAAAAGTTATGGACAGTGTGCTTTGATGGTTTATGGGTTTTGCTGGTCTCTACTGCAGTTTAAAAAGCACATTGGGTTCAGTGCCAGATTACGAAGTTATTTCAAAAACAGCTACTTTACAATAGGGACATGCACTTCTCCCATGATGCATTATCCATCGAAGAGCAAAGCTTTGATGTGAGCAGAACATGGTAATGCAAAATGACTCCAAATGTTGTGTATTGGCATCGCTATATGGTTGCAAGTGTTATGATTTTTTTTTCTAGCATAGTGCTATGTAGTCAAAAGAAAAAAAACTGCGCAAAATGTGTCGCATGCAAACGCTTTCAATTTAAAGTTGGGATTTGTTTAAAATTCCATCGGTTGGAAATAATAATGCTATTATAACAACTGCTATTATTCATTTTACATTAATGGGTAAACAAAGACTGGGTGCATGTACCATTCAAAAATCACATTACCCTTTTAAAAATCTTTCACAAAAATGCTTCTACTGGCTGCTATCGCACAAAGCAAAACTTACTACAAAAATAGATGAACAATCAACTAATCTATGTTAATATAGATACAAGTATATTTTAAAGAATAATGAATATTAAATACAAGTTTCTCCAAAACTCTTATGACTTTGTGTGTAATGCACAATGCTGACGTCCATGTCCATAAAACAAAATGCTGTCCATGTAATCTTTTATCTACTGCAGCTCCTGTATCTCACTCACATATCTCTTTTTGTTCAATGAAAGAAAGTCATGCGGGTTTGAAACAACATGAAGTTAAGTAAAAGACCTGTCTCTTTAAGAAAAAGCTTCACATCGCATTTATAAATCTATACATTTAATTCCATCTAAAGAGCTGCGTTTCAGTTACGTGCGCTTGGCTACCAAACCACCGCAGACAAAAGCTACATCTATAATGAAACTCATCCCAGAGCCCAGCCAGCAGTGTAGAGAATCATGAGATTACAAAAAATGAATTGAATAGGATAAAAAGACGTCCGCCAATTAAAAGGATTACATATGCTAGAGTCCAAATCTTGGCTCTAAGGGACCCGGGGTGCTGGAGCAGATGATAATTAACCAGTCACGAAGCCAAAACTAAATGTAATGTAATTACTCCTCCAATGTGCCATTGGTAAAGAACCCGGAGACGGATTTCAGGGCTCTACACACAGGTGATGTCCGTAGTTTGTGGTTGTGCAGGTGTGTTTCATCAGATGTTGTTTGGAGGGGTGTGTATCTTGCATAACTGACACTTGTTGGACGCAGGATAAATGTTTATGTGTGGTGTTTCTTTGAGGGATCGCCTGGCGTTCGACAGCTTTAGTTGAACGATGTTACTTTTGGTGCAAATAAATAAATGTTTGGTTGCATAAGTGTAACATGTCCCCACCAATTTTTGGAAGAAATTGACAAATGCCTTCGGAAGGCGTGTATAGTTGAGGTGCATTGATCTAAAACTCAAGGAAAAAGAAGTATACCCACTTTCTCAACATGTCTCGTTGCCTACACTTTAGTTATATTTTGTGGAATACAGAGAGCCGCGACTACAGATATGGCATATCTGTGCACTCAGCGCTTGCTTGTGTATCCAGTGTCCAAGCACAAAAACGCATAAACCACTGAACAAGTGACATTTTTAGTCATATGTATGAACAGTTTTTAAGTGAAATGCTCCATAACAGCCAAGTTGCCTTCCCCAAATCTCAGTTGGGGAACCACATACTGTGAGAACTGGAGTCGAAAAGCGGAGTAGCCAATGGACGGACCGCCCACTATACAGCCTATAATAAATATTCACAACGAGTTACTACAGAAACGATCTATTAAAGTGCTGTGTCAGATCTCCCGCTTTTGTATCCGTTTGAGAGCTGGAGAAACCAAGGCAAGACACAAAGTTTACACAAGACTTATGTGCAATATGATTTCATCGTTTGTAAACCTCAAATCACATGTTATAAGGGATTTGTATATTAAATATATATTTTAATGATTCCCTGTGTGTTTAGGTTTGTCTGTGTACTGTGGTGGATAGTAGGCTGCAGTATAATAACGTTATTCAGTTAAACCTGGCACAGTGATATGAAAAAAATAAACTTCGATTGACTCTGCTCCTAAATTCTATAATTAACAAGTGCTCCTGAAAAACTAAGTAGCCATAGAGCCCTGGGTTTCATATAGGCACTATGAACCCGAACTGGAAGATAATCTGACATTTTATTGAGATATTTTGCAATTCAAATTTTGTAATGGAGGAGCCATGTGGTGATAGAAAAGACTGTACGTGTTGAAACATAGAAAATGTGTCCGAGTTAAATATGCCAACTCACCTCCAATCTTGGCATTGTATGCCACCCCGACGCCACAGATGTCATTGTTGGCAACAGCGGCGACCTCGCCGGCACAGCGTGTCCCATGTCTTGAAAAACCAAACAGACAGAGAGAACGAGATTGAATTCTCATTATTCTGCAACTATCTACCATTCCCAGAATTCATACAGATGTTATTTGTGAATTTCCATCTTGAAGTAATATTCCAGAAAAAAGCAAGGAAGACACATAAAAAACAAGACTAGGCAACTAAAATAAAAAGACAAAAAAGTTGAATTTCTAAGAGCACCATGTGTAGAATTTTTCTCTAAAGTTTTCAAAGACGAAGGAAAAAGGTTCATTTTTCATGACCTCTGTAATTTTTAGAAAAGTAATACTCAAGGTCATTCCCATTATCAACCCAGAAAAACTTGACTTTCAGTTTTAAATACTTCACACCTAATGGTCTCATTTGCTATAATTGGCAGGGTTTGAAAATCAGGTTCATTTGGATTAGTTTCTCGCTCCCTTTCAGCTAAAAAGAAGCATTGAAATGCCAGATAAGCGGTTTTCCTTGGGGCATCAAAAGCGGACCAAGGTCAAACTATGATTTCTCAAAGCGGTGTGATTTCTCCTGAAAATGAACTGGACGCAGTTTTTCTTTGCACGGTCAGGGATACACGGCACGGCCTCAGTGATCGGCGTGGGATGGAATACAGAGGCCTCATTTCAAGCAGGTAACAAAAGCTCATTCAGAGCTCTTGTGCATGTGTGCAACAGGCAGTTATCTGTTAAATATGACAGCAGGTGATAAGTGCTGCCTCTGGAACGAAGATTACAGTGTTAGACAATGTGCAAATGCCACTCGCTTCACGCATGTAATTATAAATTCAGTGAAGACCAAGTTCTCTCTTCAGTTTCATCACCAAAAAAGGTGTAAGGGTTTAAACCATGAAACTCTAATGCAAGTGTTTTTATTCAGATTATTTGATATGTATCATGTATTCACTATTAAAGGTGAAAAAAATAAGGAACATTGACGAAGAAAATGCATCAATGCCAACACGATAATTGCTGGGACTTATTGCATACCGAATTGCCCCAAAATAAAATGTTATTACAAAAAGATCCTAAAAACTTCTGTTCTTAAGCCTGACTATAAAAACCAGCCATTGTCCAAATTATAAACACATTTATAGTTGCACATCGAGTACTGCCATGACCAAACACACGAGGCACAGAGTCAGCAGACATGATAAAGTCAAGAGACGTAGCTATCCATGGCAGGAGGTCACCAAGGCTAATGTCTCAGACAGACTCACTTCTACCATAAGTACAGTCATGGGACTGACATTACATCAAAAGCGGCGAATGTTTTAGTACAACTTAGGTTCTGGCAAATAGACCAACAGGAGGGCGTAAGGATGCGTATGAGTTTCTTTCTTTTGTAGAACACAAAATATGAAATCTTTAAGAACGTTGGTAACCAAACAACATTGACCCCCATTGACTTCATTTAAAACCACCGTGACATTTCTCGAAGTATCTTTTGTGTTCCACGGATTCAGGTTTTGAACAACATGAGGGTAAATAAATGATATCAGAATTTTCATTTTTGTATGAGCTATGCTACTAAAAAACAAGTTTGAAAAGAACACTATGCATTCAGCCCTTCCCGGAGAATATCCACGGAAATCCTTTTCGATCACCATTAAAATAGATTTTTGGACTCTCTGTATCCTGCTGTGTCACCCAAGGGGTTTATTCTCATTTAAATAAAATCTATTTTTGCCAGTAGATGCACCATCCACACAACAAATGTTCATCCTCAAAAAGGTTCACACTTTGCGAGTTCACATGGCAAATGGCGCTTCACACAGAGATCTCTGGTCTCGAAACATCACGCTTTATAGTGGAGATAAACGCTGGTGAATCGGCATCATCGGAGATGACACCTGGAAAAGCGACACAGTGTCTAGTAAAAACCTGTCCAGACGCGACAGAATATATTTGAATGATTTGGATGTGAGACGGTCTTGAGACGTATCGCATTGCCAGTATTTGTTTATTCTTCACACCCCACCGAGCAGTAATACCACCCACAATTTGGCGCAAAATATAACCTGACTTGCTTGTTTGAAATCATTTCAGACTAAAATAGAAATCAATATCTCATATGTGTCTCATATGTTTTTTAATCCATAAATGGTCTGCATGGAATAAATATAAAGTGATGTGTAGTAAGACACTCTTAAAATGTGTCTCCGTGTTAAAAATCAAACGTCGATGACACTAGATGACTGGCAGCATTCATATCGCACACAGATATCAAGATTGGAGGATGTAGTTTGGTTTTACACAGAGTAAATATCCCATATGTCCCCTATGTGCAAGTTTCACTTTGAAGCTGAACGCATGCAGGTTTCTGTTTTTGTGAGTGCGATATGCAACTTTTGAGCTGTCTGATAGAAGCAAAGCAAGTCTTGACAGGTACAAGAGGGTTTCTTAACATTTACATGTAGGACCTGTGTTGACTCGATCGGCAGGTTATGAGACTTTTCACACAAGTGATAAAGTAGGCAATAAATGTTTAAGTACACAAGCATTTCCATTTTATACACAATTGTAACAATATAAACGGACAGCAATCATCTTGTTTAAAATAAAGACGTCATATATTTTTGAAACTGATAGTTCACATAAAAATGAAAATTCTTTTATAATTTCCTCACCCTGAAGTTTTTCAAACCTGTATAAATTCCTGTTTTTACTTATGTACACAAAGACATTTGGAAGAAAATGTATACATTTTCAGATCTGGGACATTATGACTACAACAGTAGGAACAATTAAAATGGTAGTCAAAGGTTCCCCAGACTTATTTTGAAGAATTTATGAAAGCAAACATCTTATTTTGTGTTCAACAGAACAAATAAGACAAGATTCTACTATGGTAGAGAATGATGTTCCAAAACTGAAAATTGCTAACATTCTTCCAAATATCTTTCTTATGAAATGCATTTCATTATTTATTTAACAAAATACACTTGATTTAACTTGGTTCAGAGATAAATTTGGTATTTAAATGGTCTTTTTTATCAAGTTATGTTTGTATAAATTTGTATATTTTATAATTTTGGTTAAAATATTATGATACTTAAATCATGAACCTAGTAACAAGCATTCTTACAAATTGCGAGCTGAGCGTATCGTACAAATATAGATGCACTGATATATCGGCGCATATTCAGTATCGGACGATAAACGTAAATTTTCACATTATCGGCAGATTTTAAATTTAAAAGCAGCTGATGATCAGCGCTGATATTTCCTGTCAATCAAAAGAAGACATGAAAATGCTGTGAATTAGTGCTGCTCTGTATATAAAGCTCACAAGTTAGATGTTTAATATTGAAAGTCATTATATGAAATAATAACATTCAGCAAGTTGAGAAATATTAATTTAATCTTCAGAATTGAGTTAATGTGAGTTAATATAACCACCAAACCATTACTCTAGACTGGTATCGGTATCTGCACAGATCACTCGGAATATACAGTATCTGTTCGGTATTGTTGAATCTCTACTTGCTAATATACAACAAAGTGTCAGTCAAACAGACTTGGTATACAAAAACACAGTGGTTGGAAGTAAGAGTTAAAAAACATAAATTCTACCAAATAACCTAAGAATAAAATAATGACAACTAAGAGAAAATGAAAAACTATTTCTGGTTCACCTTAAACAAGAACAATCAGTTATTTTAAGACAACAGAGCATCACCAAAAGCGTTTCACCGAAGACATACTGCCTCATATAACCCTGAATCAGACGCGTGAACGTACTGACACTAACGTACAGCTTACATTTGATAAGAATGAGATTATTGTGCACAGGACTGTTCGCCAATTTAGATCCTCATTCAAGGCACGGCAGTAAGTCACCCTGAGACTCAAGCAGGGCAAAACTCGATTTATGCTTCGATGACACAACAAGTACGGAAATGACTAGCGGATCCGTACGTTAATTGCTTTTACAAGGGTATGTGCCGTTTGTTTGTTTGTCTGTAAGAGGACAGATCTAACATTTAAACAGATCAAAATCAGCGACGGGCAGGAAACTCCAGAAGACTTTTTTTGACATCACGTCTGTCATTTACACTAGGCTTGACATTAAGTGCGCTTGAGGTAAAAGCCACATATAATAAAGTGTTGATTCAACATCACACGTGGGTCTTGCCATTTAACAGAACCAGAGAAGAGCAGCGGTTTGGTTGCTGACAGTACAACACTGTGCATGCGGTTAAAAAAGTCAGCGTAATGGAAGAATCCTTATTGCGTGCGATAATACTCGGTTACACCAAATATAAGAGCATGCTGGAGATTTCTAAAAGTTTGTGGATAAAGTTGGTTTGTTAATTATGAATTTTACACTTTAGTGTATTCTACAGAAATTGGGTCTTTTAAACACCCAATCTGTGCCGGTCTGACCCTAATTTGCATACCAGCAAAACTACAACTTAAATATATATTCAAACCCATCTTAAAGTGGATAACGTGGCGTTCTAACTAACCTCTCAGTTTCCTTAAGAATTAAAAAACAAATCTGCTTGTTTGAAACACGGAAGATGAATCGCACGGGAGCTCATCTAGAGATCTTAACCAGAACATTGAAGGGAAGCTTAGCTCGACAGTTGCAGTTATATTTCTAAAGAAGATCATTGCTGTTCCGATTGACTTCACGCAACATATTTCCATCTTCTTTCATATCGTGCCTCCTGAATTAATGACCTGAGGTGTATTTTTGAGGTGCTAATAGCCAAAATGTATTGGAGTGCCTAGAGCAAACAGCATTGTGGGAAATGTACTGAAGAATAATTCATCCTGCCTTTGTTTGAACAAAAGCCATTTCCAGATATCCACCCATAACACGCCAACAGCACGATGTGTTAGGGTAACCTCTGATGCTTTATCTTAAAGTCTAGATCTCTTTCAGATTCAACCCGGAGAGAAGTTCTCTGTAAAGCGGTGCCAAACACCCATAATCCACAGCATTTCTTAAAAAGTGATCTATAAAAGATAAGCTTCTGAGACATGGCTGACTTTTAATACATATTCATCTTAGCTTTAACTCACTGCTGCACAGTAGTGGATGACTTCAGATTCGCTATCTGCTATAAAACAGAGGGACTTCAATTGAATTTGATAAGAATCGCAACAGAACTGCACAAGCATGAGGTGTTATCTTATTAAAGAGAAAGTTCACCTTCAAAATGAAAATTCTGAAGAACCGTTGGTCCCCATTGACTTGCATTGATTTTGTGTCCACACTATAGAAGTCAATAGGACCCAACGGTTTTTGGACACCAACATTTTTCTTAATATCTTCTTTTGTGTTTAGAGGTTAAAATGACAACAGAGTGAGTAAATGATGACAGAATTTACATTTTGAAGCCAAACTATTCCTTTAAGATGCTATAGCGATAGACAACCAAAACGTGACTTAAATAACAAAGGTGGCTTGAATAAGACTTATTACATGTATTAATCAATTAAATATTCATACACATTAAAAATGGTCACAGTTGTATATTATTATATTATATTTAGACACAGTTTTACTGACTAAAATGTATTATTTGGTAAACAACAATTATGTGGCATTTTAGTCCGACCAAATTGGACTTGATGACAGTGTCTAAAAGACAATAAATACAACATAAACTGTGATTTTGATGAATGTTGACCATGATACAGATGCTTGCAAGATTAAAGCCACATTTATGTGTCCGTGTTGAAAGTTTCTCATCACAGCTCTGGTTTCTGCTCAAGCTGACTCAAACATGCCCCACTTTTGTGTAAACACGCTTAAAAATTATAATTGTGCAATGCATTATTTAATCACATTACATTTGATGTAAGATAGTTACTGCGGATGTTGTACAGAAGATCCTCATCTGACACAGAGATAAGCTAAACTAATGCATTTCAAAAAGACAAGCAATACAAATACAGAAGCCAGAGGAACTGGGCAAAATCTCAACGTTTTCCAATTTTATGTTATTCAGTTATTTGTTATATAGCACACTATATATGCATTTGCTCGCAACTGACTTCTCTTTCATTTCTTTTAAAAGGAAACCATAATTTCAACAGTCAGGAGATAAACAATTTGGTTTAAAGGAGTCCAATGCCACGAAATGTGTTTTTCTGTGTCTTTGGTGTGTTATAAGTTGCTTATGCATGTATTAGACGCATAAAATTGCAAACATTTAAGTGTCGTAACAAAAGATGCATTCCATCTAAAAGCCAATGCTCACCCAGATCTGCCTGAACCGCCTCGTGTAACCACACCACCACAAATCTACATCAGTACGAGGTATGATTTGACTAAGACCGCCCAAATGGACACGCAAGTAAGATGGCCGTACCTGACAGTACAATCGCTTTTGAAGCAAATATGGTTCGAGAAGTCACATTTCCGGCACACGCTTGCAGTATGCGACCAATCACTACGCATTGGCTACCTGGCCAAGCATAGCACACCTAGCTTTTCAGAGCGATGAACTTTGTTAAAGGCTGCACACTTCATAGAGGTGGGGCAAGGGGGAGAAACAAACATGCAGAGTATGTGGATAATACAGCATTTTTTAACCTTAAATCTTTTATTCACATTGCATTACATCTTAAACAAATGATAATATTTGTTTAGGCAGGGTCATATGACTCCTTGAACATCCAAGTAAAATCCAGCACACATGGAAAAACAATATCTAGATCACTTTTAGTCACATTCACTATTAAAACAACCAATGCCAACAAAGGCAGATGCTCATCTACATATGTGTAACTCTTTCCCCGCCACTGACAAGTTATCTCGTCATTTAAAAACAAACGTTTCCCTGCCAAAGAGAAGTTATAACGGCAATCAGTGTTTGTACTGTTATAAAGCAGGTGGCGCTGCTACACACCTTTGGAAAAAGTACAGAATCTCTGAACATAGAACATATATATTTCATCGTTTTTTAATGATTGTTCTGACTCTAATCTGGCTGGAGTCTTTGCATCACTTTGAGATAATTAAAAAAAATTGGCCAATTTTGAAGAAACCTACCCACATCTAAGGGGTGATAAAAAAAAGAATTTATGAAGATAGAATACAGTTTGTTTTGTTTGAAACCAGAGACTCTGTTCTTTCTTTTGATATATTGTTTGTCAATAAATGAATAACCAAAGTGAGCGGTAAAGTACTATGAGCCATCAAAATTTAGTTTAAATGTAAAATAACTAGTGGTGGGCCGTTATCGGTGTTAACGTGCTGCGTTAACGTGAGAGACTTATCGTGGGATAAAAAAAAAGTCGCCGTTAATCTATTCTCAAAGTTGGGTTGGGAGCTGGGTCTATACTACACAAGCTATGATGACTTTCACCATTTTTTAGCATGGATGTATACATAGCTTAATTGCACTGTAGGGCGGGAGAACGAGATTTTTCAACTCGCGCGATTCGCGCCGTCTCATCTCATAACCAGGGCTTCATTCGCGCCGCAAGTAGGTCTATCGCGTCTTTGCATTGACTCATGTTAATCACTCGCGCTTGACGCGTCATTCGCGTTTGGTCTGAACACAACATAACGTTACTGTGAAATTACCACATCAAACGTGACGTGCTAACATGGATGCAGCTATCAAGCCGCCGTGTTTGCTTCAGGGAAAATTTATTTTTAAGAAACTTCCCAAATGGAAACCTCGACAAGACTAAGGTTGTTTGCACCTTTTTCAATGTGGAATTGGTTTACTGTACGGAATTGGTTTACATACAGTTGGTTTAAAAAAAAAAAATATTTCTCAACAGGTAGTAGTCTAGCTTTAGTTGAAACCAGTAACTTTGTATTGGCACCTAATGTATTATGGCTCCTGTATGACATATCGCTTGTTGCTCCTCAACTCTTTGTAAGTCGCTTTGGATAAAAGCGTCTGCTAAATGACTAAATATAAATGTACTGTAGGAGCTCATCCAGTCTCAAGTACTACCTAAATGCGGAAAGTAAACACAAGTACATCTTCTTGAACATAATTTAATTTTCATCACAAATTATCATAGTAGAACAGCTTTCTCAAGCAGTTTGTGATGCATTTTGGAAAGAGGAGATGAGCCCCTGGTCTAATGCGCCACCTGGCTTGAGAAACCCGTTCTCAAAGACTTACTTTTAGTCATTGTTTGGGTAGCACACATATTCTGAATGCCTTCGGCAGAATTCAAAAGAGCCTTGTTAATCTAGATTAATTCCAAGATTACTCTAGATTAAAAAAAATAATCTATGCCCCCCACTAAAAAAACATTGTTATCATGTATTTTTGGTGTTTTATGGTGTTAGTTAGCTGAATTTTGAGTTATTATAGCTTAAATCAAAACAAACCAACTGCAGTTTGATTGATATTACCTGGAATGCGCAATAAAATGGATGCTTTTTTATTTATTTTTAAACTGAGTTGTAAGCAAACTCTTCATATATAGTGAATATTTAATGAACTGCAGAGCTCGAACAAACATTGTGGTTATCATGGAGCTTTTCGCTGAAACTGATGGTGTTACCAAACATTTCCTGCTACTGTAGCAGTTATAAAAAAATCTTTGCGGTTTCTGTGGTATAAGATGCAGAAACTAGACCTGAGCATAATAACACCCATGTTCTGATGATAAGAAAAGATGGGTTTTGAAAGGGAAAATGTTTGAGAAGGGGTTTTTCACAGCAGGCTAAATAACAACGTGTGAGACAGGAATAAATGAGAAAGCTATAGAACAACCGCTACTAATGTATCTCCTGCTGTTTGTGTGCATTAGAGACATTTACATTGACTAACACGTTTTTGTTCATTCCAATGAAGAAACAAAAGGACAGCGCACACATTCCATGTCGCTCCTAACTATACGCTTTCTGCCTGTCATCACCAATCATGGTTAGCCTCAAGATAAAAATGCCTCTTAGGGAGTTCAATGTAAAATGAAGGAAAATCCCAAAGTGAAGTCAGGATAAGACCACCAGAGTTCAGCTCTTGCATTCATCCGCAATGGCCATCCACGACTTTACAAATGTTGACGTGTAATCGAATCTAGAGGGTATTGTGGCAAAGCTGAAATTCTAAACATCCCTTAATATAATCCGCTTCCAACGCTAATGTCGTTTTCTTCGCAATTTTACCTAAACCTCTGCAGAATTCGGAACTATGAAACAATATTGCCCAGTGTTGTGGACGGCCATTACCAAGGCAACAAAACACAATCCATGGAGAGAGCTAAACTCATAACACATCAATCATAGCGAGAATAATTTCCCGGCAGCAAATGCACAGACAGCAGAATGCAGACCCTGGAAGCATTCGAAACAACTACAATCCTGCACGTATGGAGTTGTTCAAGTGAATATAAATTGAATATAAGAGTAAATGGCAGAGGAACTCGAGGGTATATTTCAATCAAACCACCATGCACAAGCAACTTATTTTACACCATCTGCTTGTATTTCTAAATTCTAGCTTGACAGTGAAGCGACCAAAGTCATTTATGTCCAATGAGAGTTGACAAAGTCAAGTAGAGCACATCTTTATGCAAATGAGCTGCGATACGCCGCAGCGACTACCAATGAGTGCGCTCTGTGACCTCTGCAGATTCTATCGCTGTGAAACTGCATTCACGCTCATGTCAAATTACGTTTTAGGGGTTTCAAGTTCAGTACGCAAAACTCCATCACTGGTTATGAAGAAATGCAAATACCAACTCATTTACACTGCAAACTGCATTAGGCCGAGAGTGACCATGTGTAACGCCATTTGATAGGTAAATGATGTAACAAATGAACGATCACCTCATAACACACCAAATTTACACATCCCTCTTTCATTTATTTAAAATGATGTGATTCTGTTTTCTAGCAGAGAAGGCAAAACTCAATGAACGCAACCGAAATGGGGTATGCAAATGCACTAATCATGTCGAGGCCATTACAGTCCAGTATCTCTGCTACCGTCGACACACAGCCGATGAAAAATTTAGTCGGTAATATGGGAAGGAGTAAATGTATGGTAGTATTCATACTTGAGCTGGTTTTACGCCAAGAGCATTAAGCCCAAGCAACAAAAATTGTGATGCCGAAAAGGACAGGAAAACAAATATTGACAATCCAGCCCATAAAGAAATGAATTTGCAAACGGGGTCTTATCTATAAAACAGAGAATCCATACCAGAAGCCAGAAGAAAAGGTTTCATTCATTAAAGTCAGAACTCTGGACGTTTTGTAGACATACCTGTTATCATTCAGTTGGGTGTATCTTGGCTGAGGGTCTGGGTCGCCGTCGTTTACATCATAACTAGCATCAGGATCCTGCAAAAATATGAGCAACGTTTAGAAAATCTGAATAGTTTACTCAAAATGAACATTTTGGGTGAGAGTAAATGATTAGGAAAAAGAATGAGTTTCGAGACTCACGTAGTTCTGAATCAGGTCTGGGTGGTTTTTCTCGATCCCATCATCCAGAATGGACACAACTACCCCTTGTCCAGTGAATCCCTGCTTCCAGGCTTCTTTCACGTTGAGGTCGCGATGTTCCTCATTGTACTGTGTAAAACAAAGAACAGCTCAGCATCACCATCTGTTTGCTCACCAAGGATCACATTTCAGCCACCGTTCTTTTTTTGAAGCAAACATCAGCTCTCTGGTCAAGGTTGTGGTGTCTTCCGTCTCCTAAAGCTCAGCCTGCCATTCTTAGTAACTCTTGATGCCCTAACTTACCCCTTTTCCTCAATCTGAGCCCCGCTGAACACGTTTCCCACAAATACTAGTGCAAAAAACCTTGCCGGTTTTTAAAGGACACTCTTAGGGTATGTTTTATTTACAATGTTTCATAGTCTTAAATGTGACTGCATGTGATCAGCACAGCTCAAACACACATTTGGCATCATTTCCATTCTGCAGATCTGCGGACCAAGGTTGACTTGGAGAGAGAAAACATCCAAATGTCTCGAGAACTGACATGCAAGACACGCAGCCGGACTGACCATTCACCCACCACATAAGCGCCGAGAACTGACCTCAGTCAACACGCGTCCCACTCAAGCGCAGTAGTGAGCTAAGCCGTCTGAGTTTATCGGAGCAGAAAATGGATTTTTTTTCACAGCGTGGCTCCTTGACTTTCCACTTTGTCACACTACTCTCTGACTTTTCCCCAGAGAGGTCGGAGTGAGAAAACCCAGTTAGTAAGGTGCTGTCGGGTCCGACGACCCCAAAATGATACAGTCTCCTGGTTATCCTGGGATTGCGAGTCAGGCTTAGAGCTTTACCGGTTTATTTCTGAAGCCTGCATCAGGCCAAACGATGCAATCTCTCGTCTCAAAAATCCAGTAATGATGGCGATGGGGTTGATCAATTGTTGTGGATAACCTTTGGTCAACTGTTGCAATTGCAGAGAAAACGTATACTTTTCTGTAGAAAATGTCATGAGTCGCATCTACAAACTGTACTGGTAAACATGATTGATAACTCCACCGAAGTACAAAAAAGGTGGAGAATAGACTGCAGCTCAGAGCAGCCAATAATTTCATTGTTTTTCAAATGCGAGAAAAGGCATCTATCGTTTTTGATGCATTAGCTGAAATTATATTTCCTAGTATGCTGGATCGCTGCTGTATGTGGAATGACAGAGCGATGCTTTGGAAAAATTAACGATTTCCATTTCACAGCAAGAATCTCATGAATTAGAAATCTAACCATGCTGGCCTTTGAAACAGAACTGCAACGTGTCTCAAACTTTATATGCTATTCCTCGTGGCATAATAAGTGTATAATATTACAGTGGTCTTTTTGGATTATTTTTTCCAATAACCTTGAGGCAAAACAGGAATATCTAAGACAGGACTGTAGAGCTGTATGACTTTCTGAAGCACGGCAGTAGATGCAATATATACTTGCACTGATATATGACTTTTACAAAACAGACAACTTATTAAAAAAGTAAGTAAATGTCACTTTAATGAAAACCTGAAATACCAAAAGGCCACAGAATATTTCACAGTATTTATATTTTAGTGCCTCACTATTCAAGTATAAAGAAATCCACATCCTGATGCAAATGTACCCACCACAATGACAGGGCATTGCTCTGCAGTTTCTGAAGATGATTGTTTTTATTATCATAAGACGATGCATCATTTATCAAAAACTCCTTTATATAAACAATCATATTGGAAAAAAATAAATTAATTTAAAAAAATTAAAAAATTAAAATATAATTGGAAAACTTAAACTAAACGAAAAGTTAAAACGTTGCCTACTTAATAAACTAAAGTTTAAGTTGAGGCATTAAAATGATAAAAGGTAAAAAATTTAAACCAATAAAAATAAAATTGAAAAAACAGCAATAAAATAATAATAATAATGTTACACCACAGTACAATAAACTAAAACATAACGTAATAGAAAATACTAATCAAACTCAAAACCGCAAACTTTCAAATATTTAGATTTGTGGGCACAAACTTACTAGCCTCACTAAATAAACAAAACCTTTATGATCTCCTCTCTAATATCTCCTGCTTCCACGTGTGAAGATGATGGAGTGAGGGCATGGCAACGGTGCAATTTCTCAGAAGAACCAAATCCCAGCCGGCTGATTAAACTAAATTCCACCAGATGACCACAATGGAAATGAGTTCACGATTACGCAACTTCCAATCTATGAGGGCCAGTGTCCTGTGCATCCAAACAGAACATAATGGCGTCTCATGCAGACCATCGGATCCGAGCTGGAAGTATTGTGTTACAAACAAGCACACACACTCAAATGAGCTATTTACTCACCAAGTACCACTGCTGTGTAAACTTCGGATCGACTGGCTCGTAGTAAATATCTCTCTTCGTCCTTCGCCTCACCATCTGCTGTTCCGCCCACAGTACCTTTGAGAAAACCAACAAACAGTTAGAGGCATACGGGAAGCACTGCTTTCCACGCTTTCCTGACAGTTCAGCTCTGCACAATTAAAATGAACATCAATGAATAAGAAATCTGAAGTCTTTATTGATTTTAGCTTTCCAACACATAATTAAAGCTGCAATGTGCAATTTTTGTTTATGGTAATCGTAGTCAAATATCAGTTACTGAGCAGGTGGTATGCCAAACGATTAATCGTGATTAATTGCATCCAGAATAAAAGTTTGTGTTGATATAACATGTCTGAGTTCTGTGCATAATTTTGTATTTAAAAGCACAAAAGCATTCACATCCATGTTTACATATTTAGGAAATATTAAGATGTATTTATCTATATTTACCAATAATTTGATTTGATTGTTAAAAAGTAGGCTATGACACTTCTCCCCCACACACTTTGCTTAGTTACCTCACCATGAAAACATGTTTCACAGGTGACGGAAGTGATACATCTGATGATTTAAAAACAAAACTTACATTTACTAATCACAACATTTATTAGGGAGTGAAAGAGATGGATGTTGATATAATGACTTTAAAAAAAAAAAGAGACAAGTGCAAGAACTGTCAACAGCAGAGGAAAGCTGCTGACAGACAGAAAGCACACTATGTCCCTTTACCGTCTCCCCGGGCTTTTCCTCCACTCAACACTGAGGAATGGAGAGCTTGCTGAAAGATTTGAAGTCGTTTCTCTCGAGCGGTGACTGCCGCAGCCGGGCTTAGAGAAAAAATGCAGACGCTGGCAGATTGTTTGATTGACGGCTGAGTGTTGCTCACGCCACTTCTTACCGACCACTGTCTGACAGGAGTTTTAGTTAAGTGGATGAAATGTACAGAGATGTGAAAGGAAAGTAAAGAACATATATGACATGGTAGTCATGGGTCTGAACGTGTGCCAATCTGAACGACCAATAAGAAACCTTTAAAAAGACAAAGTTATAATAAGGGATGGGCATTTATCAAATATTTCATATTCAAAAATTTGAGCTCAAAAAAATTATTGATGTGAGGAAGGCTGGATGAGAGCCGTGAGGTGCTGCTCTTCTCTATAACTCCCGTAAGAATATCTGACTTCATTGTTTATAATGTTGATAATAAATTTAGTAAACAGGCTTGAAAACTCCATGCCGACTGTTAACTAATCCTAAAAACAAAGACAGAGCCATTGTATAGAGCCATTAAATATGAAGTGAAGAAGCGTTAAATAAGACGAGACTATTCTAACCCGGTGGTGACGCAGTTTTTAGATTTCGAACATTCGTGCACATCCCTAGTTATATTGTTGCGTTTCGAATCCTTTAATGTTTAACCGATTGCACCAAAGTAGGTTCTTGGGACATTTAACGAAAATATGACATGTGGGTGTTTTTCATTTATAATACTTTGCTACGGTATATGGCTGCCAACCGATCCAATTAAAATAGTCCTAAAGTCGAATAGTCACAAAATCTGATTTCATCATTTGCCAGGTAAAAATTGTGTGGTTGACTGCTTTGGCAAATAATAGCAAACCTCTCCTCAACAAACCACATTTTCTGTGGGTATCATTTATGCTTCTAGCCCAGTGGTGCTCAAACATCTTCATTGTAATAATGTGTGTAAAGTGCATCGATTTGTGGCCCTAAATACAGAGTTTTAATTACACAAAATCTACGCTAAATTTCTATATTTCATAAAATGCCAAAAAAAACTGTGACCCCTTGGATCCATCTTGGGGTCCCCCTAGTTTGAAAACCAATGATCTGACCCAAATGGCATGGATTAATTTATCTGCTTGAAAACTAGTTAAAAGCTAAAGTGGGTACAAATGTCTCAGTACAGTCAAAGATAAAAAGATGGATTTGTTAATAATTAATGAATCACTTTGTGTACAGACTACCGATCAAAGTTTAGGTCATGTTGCCAGAGTCTAACTTTGTGGGTGAGGGGAAACTCTTAAATGCTATGTATTTATTCACTATATAAATATTAATGATCTCAACTTATTTTTATTCTATCCAGCCGATCTTAGATAATAATTCAGATGAGATACCCAAATGAGAACCTATCAGAGATAAAAACTTGAAGGAAAAAAAGAAAAAGGGCCATTTCAAAGCCCTCACTCCAACCAAAACGAGACTTTAAAAACACATTTTTCTCATTTACTCGACTTTTCAAGTCTCTTTGTGGCATGATATTATTGAACGCATGCGAGATAAGGTCAACCTCAAAAACCACTGATGTTATCCTCAGAATCCGGGCCAACAAAAATGCACGGAAACTTCAAGAGCTGGATTAGAACCCGAATGTACTGTAGATCTGAGCCCGTCCGTTTGGCAGGTTATTAGGGAGAGACGTTCCGTCTGAACCGTATCCTTTTTCCCCGTTGACTAATTACCACCGTAATTATAAAACTAGCACACACAAGCGTTTTTAACTTTAAAGCTCGACCTTGTCTGAAATTGAGCTAGATTTAAGCCAGGATTTTGTTTGCCAGTTCTAATAGGTTTGACTTTAAGGCCAGGCAGTGCTTTTTATAATGAATATCTTCATGATTCACATAGCTGTGACGATGACAGCTCTTAAAACACGTTTGGCTCAAGGCAAACATCAAAGAGAATATGAACGTTGCCAAAGGACTTTGGAATAGGAAATGAATTTTTGGACCTGATGGAGTGATTCTGAGTTTTGATAAGATCTCCATTATAAATAAGTCCGGATGGCATTAATCTGGGACATCTGGACTACACTATTTCTAGCCAGTGGTTGAAAATCAATTTGCAGAACGCATTGTTTTAGTGAATTTAAAAGGAAATTCTTGATAAATAATTAAAATCTCCCCATTAGAAAAAGTGATGTGATAAACAACGGATTAAGACTGCAGAAATTTAACATGGCTGTCCAAAGATGCCATTGTTTGGGTAGACGCGTATCAGAGGCTCCTCTGTCTGAGCGAAAGGGACCGGAGGAATTCAACAACAGGAAGTGGAGCAGGGCAGTGAGAGGAAATGCCACAGGGAGCTGATGAGAGTCAAAGGAACAGGGCTGAAACAATCGCCAAAGTAAACAGCAGCAAGCAACTTTCACCAGGCGCTCTTCTCCGCCTCTATACAGAGAATTCACACTGACAGCGTTTTTCATTGTCAACAAACCAAATATCACTCATTTTAAATGACAACGGGTGGTTTTAGGCAACATATTCAGACGAGAATGGACAATTTCATGCAAATGCTCATGGGATGAGCAGAAGCCTCTTTTCCACATAAAGCAGATAAATGCATCGGTAGGTACGTTAAATGCACCTGTTTTGGTCGATCCAAATGAACAAAAGTTCGGTGTACAAGTATCCTAAACTCACACTTTATGACATCAACATCCCCCCAAACGGAGATTAGCAGAGAAAGACATTTTCTTGAAACGTAATGAGTAAATAATTGTTTTCATATTACTGCATTTAAAAAGAAATGTCAGGAATGTATTTTTAAATGCAACTTGCTTTTATTGGCCAATGAAGAAAATGTGAAGCGGGGAATGACAACATTTTTAAAAGGTTACTAAAACAGGTCAATCCTGTTAATGCCTGTTGCCATTGCTTTCTGCAAATCTGGTGTTCGCTGTTTATTTGTGAAGTATATTTTTGATTGAGAAAATTCTCAAGTCTTTACATGACTATTTGTTTCCAATTTATTGAATTATTTCAGACTGACCCACTTCGAATTCGATCAAACTTCATTTAAGGTGTAGGCTTTTAGATCTATTGTGAGATTACTAACAGATAATTTGGTTGCATGTAAACATATATATGGAGATAATGATACAGTGGAAATGTCTCCTAAAGCCAAACCTCAACATCATGTAAGCTGTCGGACTGGTAGATATGACCCAAAATGACAATATGCTTTTCTGACCAATCACGGATGTTATTTCTGACTGTCTATTCACTCCAACTGTGAAAGCACCCTGCTGAAAGTAAGAAAATCAGCTTTGAAAAATGACTAAAATTTGCACGGTTCGAGAACAAATTGTTGGCTGTAGATGAACAGAAGCAATACGTTTTGCTCTCATTACAGAAAGAAATGAGGCAAACCCAGCTCAGCACAGAGTGGGGAGTCAGGTAGGCTCATTATTCACACACCTCATCTCAGCAAACTGGACAAAAGAGAGCTTTTCCGTCTCCAGGGAAGTCCGTCTTGCTTCTGGAAGCCATTCTGGCTGATGGAGCGTGCCGCTGAAACCATGTTTCATGACAGACTTTTTAAACCCCTTCTAGAAGGTGAGTAATGGGCCGTACGGGTCCAGTCGGTGATTTCCATTAAGGGGGTTTCTAGCCCTTTGAGTCCTCCGCCATTAAAACTGCGGGGTCTGTGTTTCAAACCGCTCCGAAACTCACCATCTGGATCGAAGCACCCGGCGAGCGACACATACGCCGGCTGTGGTGAACGAATGCAGATGTTTGGTCCATGCATTGCGGGCTAGGCAACTTTAAATGCTCATATTTCAAACTGTGACACCAAAACCTAACAGGGTTTTAGTCTGTGTGCTTCATAAATAAGTGTGATATTGAGAAGGGTCGAGTTTCTGTATACGTTTTATCCGACATGCACGTCTAGAGGTGTGAACGGAAAGATCATATTCCCAATTACATTCAGAAAAAACGGAAGTCGTAACATAAACTTGTTTCGAGGAACTGCTGTATAAAGGAAAATAGGGCAAGGAAAAATCCCACCCTCGTTTCTTTACAAGACAAAAATGAAAAGAAATCTAAAGATTTAAAGGGTGTCGGTGTAAAAAGAACAAGATGAAGAACTTGAAAACCGATTACTCTGATCACTATTGGGAATATTTGAGGCATCATGAGCAGTCTTTATATATACTCGATGAGTAATGAAAAGTTTGAGCTCTTTGAGAAGCCAGACAAACAAAAAAATATTGAAAGAATAATATTTAAACCAGATATATTCACTTTCTTATGTCAACAATTTGTTCTTCATTTTCACAGTCTGTAATTCTCTTGTACTTTCACATCCTCTGACATTTAAAGTTCCCAGTGACCTCATCAGTTTTTGTGACTGTTGTCTGGCAAAAATGTTTAAATGTAACCTTTGAGTTTGCTGGGGTAAAATCTGGAGGGATGGGTTCATAGAAGAGTCTGGCTCATATATTTAACACATACCTGTGGTTCTGATTGGAGACGATCGTGTGTTTCACTGTGCTCTGATAAAGACCTCTTCTCCACCGCATGGTGCTGAAAGTGATAATAATCTCCAAATATCTGGAAACAAAAAAGCCACAGTTAGGTCACCACATACACCTAGAATAAAAAAGAACAGGGGGAAATACAGTGATTCATTTATATGATCTATATATAAAACCTGCAAACCCGGAAGTGGTAAATAAGGTGACAACCTCATGAAATTGTAAAATTCATCTTTTTTTTTATAATGTAAATTATGCTTTCTGGCACAGAATTGGCAACTGTCTCACAATAAATTGTCTTTAAAGAATATATTGAGATGTCCAATGAAAGAACAGAGTCTCTGCTTTTAAACAAAAGAAACCGTATTCTATCTTCATTTGTTCTTTTTTATCACTCCTTAGATGTGGGTAGGTTTCTTCAAAAATGCATCACTTTGATTAAACAGCTGAGATGATTAACGTTTTTTGTCAAAGATTCCGCCCAGATTAGAGTCAGAACAATCATTAAAAACAGATAAGAAATATACGTTCTAGGTTCTGGGATTCTGTACTTTTTCCCAAAGGTGTGTAACCGCGCCAACTGCTCTACAACAGTACAAACATTGATTGCCGTAATAACTCGTCTTTGGCGGGTAACCGTTTTTTTTTAAAATGACGAGATAACTGGTGTGAAATGGCGTTGAAAGAGTTAAATATGTATTCTGCTTATTTTGCGTGACTGTGTGTGAAAGAGTGGTGCGGTTGCGTGTACTGAACCTGAAAGCATTGTGCTTGTGAAGCTTTCAGAGACAGTTTTTTCGCTGCACGGGGACACGAATACATAAACGAACACTCTGTGGCGTCCCATCAAAATAAAAGTCCGGTTGACTTGATCAAGTTATAATACACTCACATTTTACCATCCCGCTTGAATTTTTTATAACTCGACGACAGAATATATTGTTTTCTTTAGCAAACTGAAGTAAATGTGCTTGTAAAATTGTTCTACTTATACATTTTTTTTAACTTGATTTAAGTAGACCGGAAAACAAAAAGGAAAAAATTAGCAGAGAGATACAGACATCGGTTATAGGTGTCGGTATCGGCGAGTATCAGAAAAAAATATCCATACTCTTACTCGGTCTTTAAAAAATAGTATCGGTGCATCCCTATCACAAAGACAAACTGAATATTATATAACCACGCCATTTTCTCTCATTATCCGAGACAACACTTTGTGTTCGTCTCTTTTGTTTGTGTGAAAAGCATTGCTGAAAATGACATTTGGAACACGCAACTGCCGCTTCCGTGCCTGATGCTATGATGCTGCCTGTCTCTGTGAATTGAATGTTCAAAATATGGCACCCGAGGACTTGCATTTCATCACCAAGGACCTCCCCCCACTCTCGGTAAAAACTCCTTGGATCTATACGATTCACCAAAAAGTCAAGTTCGGATTCCAATCATCGAAGTTTGCCGAAAAGCGGCGAGTTTGCAGGGATGATGGATACACATGATCAGAAGAAACAGTCACATTAAAGAAGAAAGATGTCTAAAGAAATATAGCTTTGTGTGACTAACACCGTTAAGTACACGCGACGGTGAATAAGTTGAGCTCCTGTCAGTCGAGTGCACGATCAAACATGACAAGATCATCCAGAGGCTGAGACATCAAACCAGCGGTAGAACAGATCGATTTCTCTTTTGTTCTGATGCAGGTTAAATGTCAGGAGTGAGCCACAGTTCACGTCATGTCAGGCTCTTGATTAAGACTATAGACAGAGAATCTTGCAGTAATAAATACAAATACAAACGCTCTATAGCGAGACAGAGGCAGTCTTCAGTTCTTTAAACTGGGTCCAGAACATATATATATATAGACAAGTACACAAATGGGAATGCTTGGACAATGCAACGCAAGTGCACAGTCCCAGTATACATAATTATATTTACATATATTTGGGTGATTCTCACAAAACCTTGCTTTTCATTTATATTTATGCATTTGGCAGACGCTTTTATCCAAAGCAAGTAACATTGCATTATTCTAAACATTTATACCTCGGTATCTGCAATCCCCTGGGATCGAACCCACAACCTTGCATTGTTAACTTAATGCTCCTACCACTGAGCAACAGGAAAGCTGAAAGTATTTTCAAGATGTCAAATACTTGCATCAACACATTTCCTTTCGATTCATTTAAAAAATGTATGACATGTATGAAACAACATGCATGACATGTTTAAATATGATCATTACCGTAAAAATGCTCAATCCCATAGCATCCTTTGCTAAATAAAAAGCTAAGCCATGAGGTCCGAGCAAACTTTTACATAAGACAAGTATGTATATACAATATTTTCATAGAAAATTATACATGAAACTTTTTTATGCAAAAAAACTATTTGTATTGGTATTGAGAATGAAACCAAACAAAGCCGGTGCGCCAATAGCCCATTGTGAAACCAAATACAGGGCTCTAGAGTGCGACCAATTTAGTCGCACATGCGACCTTATTTTTCAATGGTGCGACTTAAAATTATCAGAGGTCGCACCGGTGCGACCAGCCGTTCGAAGAGAAAAAAGTCTCCGCAACTCTGAAAGTCTTCCTGTGATTCAACAACAGACACACATTAGGCACATCGTGGTCTAAACCAATTAATGATAGTGAAGGGCGGACCCCCCTCTGATTGGCCGTGGTCCAGACATTCCTGCACGTGTGTGTACCAGAGGTCACGTTAACTGAAAATTCTCAAAATCTGAAGGCCGTCCGTCATTTTGTCGGATCGCAATGGGGCAATTTGTAAATCCCCGTTTCCCTTCAGCGTGATTTGCTCGCGAAGCGACCTGCGTGTTTTCACCCGTCATTGTTAATGACTAGACATATGATGCGATCTGGGAAAACCCGTCGGATGTCGCGCTGGGACGCGGGAAAGACAGTTCACCTATCAAAGTAAACCAAATAACATGAAGAATGAAGGAGTATCAAAGCACATTTACCTCCAGTCCTGTGTAAACTATATCACGCAAAGTTTTTATACAATGTTTTCGTGAGTTGACAGAGCTCCCAGTCTGCAGCACCGGGAGTTATCACCGCTCCGCTACTCACGCGAGCCGGACCGCAATCGCAAAACATACAAGGGAGGATCAAAAGTCCAGACATGCACATGATAAACGACGTAAAATTTGCTTCACTACTAATTATTTGTTGTCCGTAATGTTTGTTAGTTTCCTTGTGTAGTGATAATGGCAGAGCTCTCATTCTTTAGGTGTGCGCTGCACCATTTTCATTAATTTCATTTTATTCAAACGGTTTTGTATATTATTTTTAGACTTCAACACTATGATTTTTTTTAATGCATTTTTAATAGAGTAAGTCTCTCACCACTGTAAAGTGACTTTTACTTGTGATACTGGACTGTTGTGCTTTTAATTTCATCACTGAACTTTAACCACGATTTACTCCAAATTCCGTTCCTGAAAATCACACCGCTTCAGCAGACATCAGCCATAACTTTTGTTACATACACAAGATATGAGCAAAATAAACAGTGATTTGGATAGGGCTTGAATATGCTATCAAAAACTGTATCGGCTTTATTGGGCATTCGGTTGTATTACAACACAACAAGTTCCGAGACGCCAGTACAGCGTGATAACGTCACGAACATACAAATTACCACCTAACGCCAACATGAACCATAGTGTGTCTTTTGTAGATTTGTGCTTCTTATAAAGGACTTCATGTTAAACAGTTTGTAAGATAAACATTTACAAGTACATTTTGCCTATATGGACATTAAAAAAAAGTGAACTGGTAAAAGCAGGTAAACGTTAAATGCGTTAAATGCGATGCGGTCTTAAATTTGGGTGCACCTTACTTTTGTGCTGGTGCACCTAAGAAAAAAAGTTAGGCGCACCAGTGCAACCAGTTCAAAAAGTTAGTCTAGAGCCCTGAAATATGAACACTAGGAGACCCAATAAAAGTCAGAAGCATGTGACACTGAAGCGATCATCTAAAACATGATGATGAAAGCACAATCGGACAGAAAAGAGAGGAAACATCAGGGAAACTTTGATGTGGTTAATGAAATCAGCGAAGGCTATAGATGATGAAGAAACCGAATGAATCACACAAAAAGATAAAGACAGATAAAAAGTGCAAGAAGTGGAAAAACACTTAAGTTAAAAAGTCCTAGCAGAGCTTTGAGAGCTTTGTTCCTTAACAAAAGGAAATTGAGTGGGGACGACTTTGGCTGCATTGTGTTGTAAGGCAAGATAAGAGTTATGAGGAGATAAGCGTCAATCTCAGACAGGCCCGAATCTACCGGCTCCAGGGTGCGTGGAGAGCAGATGGAGATACGCTTGCCTTGTCATCTCAGACCACCATCAGACAACCATCTAAACTGCCTGGAAAGCTCTGAGAGGAAAGGCATGTGGAAGAGAAGGCTGAGGGGTTGTATCGACACTAAAACGTTCAATCCACATCTGAAAATCATATCAGTGTAGGTTAAACAGTGGGCCTTCATGAAACATGTTCCTTATGTCCGTATGGAACCTATACAATGTGACGCCCTTTCGGTTTATGGACTAGACTACAAAACTTTTTCTAGTGCACTTTCCAAGAATAGAGTACATGTTATTTTGTTAAAGGAATAAAAGGCAGAAATATGTCTCTAGGATAGGGAAAATAAAATCAAACATTGAAATAACTAAACCTCTCCATTTAGAACAAACTGTCTATCTTGTCAATAAAACTACAAAAATAAAAAATAAATCGTGAAGAAGTCAAACATTTTCTGATGATCAGCCACCTTCACTAAAATTTTGACTGATTTTTAGTAGATTCAAATCATAATTTGAATCATAAGCCCCCGGAGCAACATGCCTAGCTCAAAGACACAATTACAAGGCTTATGACTTTCGGGAACTGAACTGGCAACCTTCCGGCTAGCAGCCTTATCCTCTAAACCACACCCTTGTTTTTCAACTTGCATGACAAGTTTTAGTAGCCTACTCAACACTGACCAAAGATATAACCTGACCTGTAATTAAAAAGAGCTTGGTTAAACCTGCGGCATTAAAGATATTTATACGAGCATAAGCCATCACGCTTATGCCACGATCATAAGATCAACAGAAACCCGACCTAGGTGTCTGACCTGTTGTTTAAGGTTTAAACTAGACTGCACAGGACTGACCAGTAGCTGGTCTGGTCCCCAGATTCCCATACAGATTAGAGTCATTATCTAAAATTAGCCTCCACTTCGTCTTGAAACGACCATTAACTTTCCTCGCTATCTGCTTCATAATGAATGCTAGCACACGTTCCGTGGCTAAAACTTTAAAGTGGGCTGAATAAAACAGTGGAAACCTCAAACTCTAGATAAGGAAAGCACAAACAATGACGGAAAATGCGTGTTTGCATTGGGAAAAATGTGGTGGCACATGGCGCACAGGCTGAATCTATTTTAATCTTAAAGAGCAAATACAAATGAAAGGAACAATCCATCAGGTTCATTGTGATGCAGAGCCGGTAATTAGTCATTGCAAATGAAATGAGTTTTTGTATGACTGTGCATCTCTTATTGTCGTAGAGTTTATCCAAGTACAGCACTCTGAAAACTCAAAGAATGTCAATATCACTTCAAAGTACTTTATTTTTACAAAAGGAAATGGAGCATTTATCTACAAACAATTTCAGCTTTAAAAAAATACAAGACCAATATATAGTCCATGCAAATAGAATGTGGAAATTTTATTATTTTTAAAGCTGAAATCCGCAACTTTTGGTAAAGGGGGGATTTAACAGTTTTCATTGATTCTGATTTCTTCACAATGTTAAACAAAATGGCTTCTCATGCTTAACCTGGTCAACTTGTCAAAATGAGTAAGACATGCATAGTATTTCTGAGCTTGATAAACTCTCCCAAGGTTTGTATAGGTTTCAGATAGTTTTTTCAAAAATGAATAACAGTTACGAAACACCTTTTCCTAGTCCTCAGATTGGCTGCGCTGCGGCAAGATTGGCTGCACTGTGGGCCTGCAGCTGCAGCTCATAAGTCTTGCGATAGTGAGAGAAGTTTGTTTGTTCATGGAATTTCAGTGATGTTCTATAAACGGTGGATATGGCGAACGCTTGAAACTTGTAAATGGCGCGTTCCCAGCACTAAAAGATGCCGGACATGAGCCGCACACAGCAACTAAAACTTTGTCATGTCTCCGTGTTTTGTTGGCAATCTGTGTGTATGTGCAACACAAATTTATAGTGAATAAAAACAGTTATGCAGGGATAATGTGATGATGAATTGTGTGCTCGTGATTTAGTTCCTCCCCACGCACCCCCAGGATGTTGTATTGCATCTATCTTTTATAAATGTGATCAAACTAAATACTCTTCGAAGATATGAAGTCTGCAATACTACTCTATAGGTACTCGAGATTAATATGAGATTGGCAGAAACTGCCAAATCAACAGGAACTTTACAATCAAAATCAGTTAGTAAGCAAGTATGGAACTGAATATTCGTTCGGTGAGTTGGCATTAGATTTTACATTTTGAGATTGGAATATTGTTTTTCGCATTCCAGTTTGAATAAAAATCGCCCAGAAGTGAACATCATGATTTAGATATTCTGAAGTAGAGCTGCACGATTAATCGTTAAAAGATTGCGATATCCATTCCAACACTCATACAATCTCATGAATGAAAATCAACGATTCTTGTGTGTCTATTGCCGCAGAAGCAGAACCTTATTTTCATAAGGTATGTAACGATGTCACAAACAGTCTTTTCAACCACACACTAATTATTTCTGTGTCTGCTTTAATCCCAGTACTTCTGGGATCATTTGAATTGCCGACTCACATTAACAAGTCCTACTCTGCCCAATTTAATCTCACACCAAATAACAGACCAACATATAAAGTAAATACAGCCAGACAACAAAAACTGCTTTTATGATTGTCTTTAAGTATTATGTGACATTGTTCTGATTATGCATCACACATCCTAACTAGACATGTTTGAAAGGAAACTAACGATTCCAGTTTGTAGTGTGGACAAATCAGAGTACACGCTTAAATCCGTCATCATCGTAAAACAGGTCATGAGATTGTGTGCTGCATATCACGGTTTTAACACTAGTAGAGAATCTGCGCTATTAGAGCGTTTTAATTTCACAAACCTTATATTTTGGAACAGTTTGAGAGCAGGTAAGGAGGACAAAGGTTTTTTTATCCAAAGTTTCAATTACTTATAAATGAGTAATTTAAACAGTCTCATGCCCGTCATGCGTTTATATCCCTCTATATGTCTCTGGCCCAGTTGGCAATCAAATTGCGTTCTGTGCCTGAGGAATAAACAAGAAAAATTAAAAACATTTTTCAAAACTAACATGAGAAAGGAAACAAAATATATCTAATTTACCATTGAAACCAAAACAGAACTATTTAGATGGCTGCAACAGTTTAAACAGTTTCCATATTATGCATTAAATCTGCACTCCAGTGCAGTTGGCAAACAAACTATGCTAGCACCTGAACCACACACAAAAAATACTCTTTAAAAAAAACTGAACTATTTTAATGTGTGGCGCGCCGCTTCCGGCTCGCGCTGTTCTGTAGTTTATTAATTGTGAACATGTCGCATGTCCAGCTATATTGCACCAAAATGCGACACTCCACTCCCTTGGGTCCGCACATACACACCCGTCACGCATGAAGTCGACTGGATAAAACGGTTCTCAACATAATAAAAAGGCAAACAGACAGACAGACATAGAGATTCGTGACGTATTGAATTGAGAGAATAATATGTTCAGCCCCTCCCTCCAAAGTGTCAAATATTCCTACCGATCTTTTAAGCTCCAAATATGGTATTCGATACAAGCCTACTCTTTATCAAACCCCGATTCACAATGGTAAGATTAGAATAATGTTTTAAAATGCGAGTCGTTGAGTACAATTTCACAGGAAATGTCAGCCTGACTTCTACCCACAAAAGAAAAGTATTTTAAAATTTTCTCTAAACAGAGATTGCAAAACCTAGGCAAAAGTTACAGATCGCAGCTTTAAAGAGTAAGTAGAATATGATTTTAAAGGTCCTACTTTGGTTTATGGATTGTCCAACAACAAGTTTATGTACATAGGTGTAAAAACACTATTATGTCGTAATAGATAATTATTCTTACCATACTCCTTAACTGACTCTCAATTTAATCGTTCCGCGATTCATCAGTCTAATCCCCACCTAATATCCGCTAGCCTAGTGTCATGTGACTGGTCAGGTTGTGTAGTCTGCGGTCTGCTGTCTATTTGTCAAGCGCGTTTGTAAGAAGCAAGGCAGGACGAGAGGGAGTGATGATGATGAAGGTCAACTAGGCATTGCAGGGGTATCCTTCTCTTTGGAGGAGATCGGAAGCATAAAAGTAAGAGCGACCGGAGAGAGGATCAGGCCTGCATTTAACTTTTCGTCTTGTGGTTTGTTTATTTTTTATTGAAAGTTGTTGAACGTTCGCCAGTTCCAGCCTCCTTCCCATTCCTTAAACTTGTTACAGCGTTCGTCATGCGTCGCAGATGAAAAACCCGAATTCCCGAGTTCATAAAAGAATGTTCAAATGTTAAATGTTCCAAGCAGTGTCTTCTATGCAGCTCAACAGCAAAATTGGCTTTGCAAGTCATTTCAGTTAGTGTTGTCAAAAATATCGATATTTCGATAAATATCGATACGGAAATATCTGAACGGTACCAATACTAATTTCCCGAAGTATCGATACTACGATCCTAGCCGAGCTGTCACTTTCGCTCATCTCCAAAGGCGCGTTGACAAACACTGTCACGTGACCCGTCTCATTCGCTCTGGTTAAATAGCAAAAGTGAAGTGAATATAAATATGGCGTGTGCGGCGCCTCCGCAACCGGCTTTGGTTGATAAAGAACACCGCAGGAGTGCTATCTGGAAATATTTTGGATATGAAGCAAATGAACATGGAAAGCCGAAGGACACAAACAAGCCAATATGCAAGAGTTACTACAGAGCAGTGCTAACAAAAGGCGCGAACACCTCTAATAGAGCAATATGAGTGTTGTCTCGTTTTTTCAGCGTAGTTCTTAAAGTTAATATAATCCGACTGAGGAATCTTTAACTGTGAATCTTTAAATACTTTAACTGTGGTCAAATGTAAATTAACTTGTGCTTAATTAACTTAATTCAAAAAATTATTACTTAAATTCTGTAATTTGTCTTCATGTCTATCCAGTGAGCATTGTTTTCGCGTGTGATGCACGCAAGGTTGCATGTGTGGATCGGTGATATGTGAATCCGGCATTAAAATATGTTCATCAAATAATGTTATGTATTAACCAGCATTTATGAACGATAAGCAATGCATGTGCTACAGTATATTTCAATCTTTGATGACAGTATGTAATAAAATACAACAGATCATGTTTGCTCTAGTCCAATGAAAAAAAAATATAAACAGATAGAACTTTGGATTTTAATTAGTACATGTATTAGTAAATGTTAGTTTAAATTAACTTTTAACTAAGATTAATACATGTTTTGGACGTATTTTTCATTGTTTATTTATGTTAACAAATATCTATTACCATTGACTTAAGTTCTAAGATTAGTTACATAGTTCAGTTCATTTTAAGTGTGCTCAAAAAAATATATATGTTTATTAAAGTTTGGCATTCTCTTGTAGCACCAGAAAGAAGATGAGACTCGACCTGCAACAGTACATAATGCGTTACAACACACATTATGAAGAATTATAATGCATTTACCCTTTAATAACTCTTTATAATACATTATATATGTTATATTTATCTTTAAATAATAATAAAAAAAATTACCCCCTTAATGTTGTGGCAGTTTTTTTCTCTGTGGTATCGAAAATGGTATCGAGTATCGATATTTTTCAAGGTATCGTATCGAAGTTAGAAATTCCAGTATCGTGACAACACTGACGTATACCATTTAAAATTCTGACAAGTGGTTAAGTTAATGTAACTTACACAAATAAGTTGACTATGCTTAACTTATAAGTTTTGTTAAGAAGTTTAGAAACGTAAAATAGTAAGTTGACATGTCATGTAAAGACAACTTGATTTAATTTACAGTGTACTGATCCGATCAGGACCACGACTTGAACATAAAGTTACACTTTACTGAACATTCAGTTACACTTGGATTAGAAATTTCAAAAAACAATCTTATGCCTCGTTTCCACTGAGCAGTAAGGTTCGGTACAATACAGTATGGAACGCTTCAATACAGGTAACAATTATGAGGCTTGTGCTTTCACGGACAACAGGTAGGCTTGAAAGTATCGATCGAACATCATTCTCACGCAACAAAGCAATCTGTAAATGACAATGGCACTTCCCGTGTCGTCGTTCCCCCAAAGAGTATAGATACCAAGAGGCGCAACTCTGGTGCTTTTTTTGAGAGAAAACAGCGCGGTTGCCATTTTGGGGTAAAAATGCTTGATATCTGACAAGGTTTCTAGCGAGCAAAGGCTTTTGCCGTCATGTATTATCATCATTCAGGTTGAGTTTCAGCTTTAATGTTTTATTTTTCAAACAAAGCAGCTGATATTGCCATCGCCAGAGCAGTCGCTTTCGCCCCAAAATGGCAGAAACGCAGGGGGCAGGTGTTGCAAGGGAACGATATATTGAGTTTCGCCTCTGGGCATCTATACTCTTTGGTTCCCCTTGTAGTACGCGCAAGAGATGATTCTCTGAAAAACAAATCCGTATTCTGCAGTGAGACTAGCTCCACCCATTAGGTTCCAGTACTATTGTGCTAGGTACCCTTACGAAAGGGTCCCAAAAAAGTGGAACGGTACGGATCGCTATTTGGGTACCATTCACTGTGGAAACGGATTGCGTACCACGCCAATGCTTCAGTTTCTTGTCCTGAGCTTGGTATAAAAAGTAAACCTTTATGCAAAAACTTAAGTTAATAGTTTGATTCTGAGCATGTTCAGATGAGATGCCGAAACCGATCATGCAGATAAGGTCTCATGCAAACTCTTTTTCACACATTTGCTGCAATCATGACATGCCGTGCGGTACAGTAATTGGCGACTGCTAAAATCTACCCTCTACATGATTTTCTTCCTATTGACTTTCTCATCACTGTTACCTTCTTTTCTTCACTTTCTATTCTTCCCTACCTCTATACCCACAGGCTTTTATTTTTCCACATTAACCTTAATTTTCTTATTCTGTGTCTCTAACTTGTTTTGCACCTCAATTCTGCTTCAGCTATTCTCTTGCTGGGCCTGATGAATGATCCAGCTATCAATCCAAATCAGTGTCCTTTCTTCAAGTCCACCACATTTTCAAACAACATTTAGAGGACATTAAATTGGACCAACATGTCAGCAATCTCTGGAGACTCCGGTCCAAATGTACAGAAATATAAAACAACTATGAGCATCTTTACAGATCGACCAAGTATGGGTCAAAAAGCCACAAACAATAACAATCCAGTGAAGATTTTGGTACATGCGCACGACCGCACGTTGTTGTTACACCCAAATAATTTTTCTTTCCATTGAGTTTTATTCAGATTTAAGAGGAAAATCAAAGACGAGGTTCCAGTTGAACAGAGCCGTCCCAAGAGACGGACCAAGAAAAAATCTGTTACATCTAAACCTGCGAAATAACCATTTAGGGGAAGACGTGGGCTGCTACTCGCTTGGGTAAACTGAGTTTATTGAGTGCAACGGCATAAAAAAAATGTACAAGTACAGATGACTGTAGAGCAGGTCCACAGTATGATTTCAATGTCATTTCCACGGGGGATGATTAGGCAAAGAGTAATTTAGAAAAACAATTCAACAAAAAACAAAAAAATCCAAAATAAGAGGTGAACTCCCAACAAAAAAATTATTGTAAGCGTACACATGTAAAAGTAGACAATTTGGGGTTTCTTATAATGTATCGCATACATGCTTATACCCAAAATAAATTGAATAATTAAATAAAAAGTGAGGTATTGCAGCACGCGTCGACATGGCTATTAAAAGGAAAGTAATCTAAATAACAGACATTATGTCTGTTAGAACTTCTTAATGTCGGTTTCGATTACTTTTAGATGAATCTCCCAGCCCTACTCACCATTACCAAATAAATCCTAAAAAATGATCAATATAACCATTTGAAAGCAAAACATGACAGCTTCACAAACCTGGTGTGGTTTTACGAGCTGGTAAATCAATTATGCCTGGAAAACAAACTTGAGAACCCTCCAAATATAACATGAGTCTCGTTTCAACTCATGAATTGTTAAAAAGAGATTCCGAAAAAGGTACTCCGTGAAAAAGATGGGGAGAGCAATGACCGGCATAAAAACCCCCAAACCTGACCACCCGTGGTAACTATAGAAACAGCCACTGGTAGGAAACGAATCGGACATCTTGGTGACAGTAAGAGCAAAATCAGACAGAACTATAAGCCTTCCTGAGAGATAATCTTCCTGTCGTGGTGTCATGCCTCAATGACATGCTCATCACAGTACAATATTCATGATGGACACGGAGTTTAAATTTAATTCAGTGTGGTTAAAGTGAAATTGAATATGTTTTCCTGAGGTAATTTCCCAAGGTGGTTGAACCCCACAAGTAAACACGAATGACTGGCTGAACATTAAAAAAAAATGAAATTTAGTTTCAAGTCAATAAAGTGTCAAATTTGCGACGTTTTGGAATAAATCCAACAATGTAGCTCGGCGAATTGCAAAGCACCAAAAAACTTCCTAGGATTCAATAATGTGACTCACTAGCAGGGAGCAGTGATAACCACAACCCTGCTGATGAACGAAAAAATGACAAGGACTGCAGGAAAAATACAGGTACTAAACTCTTTCCAATGATTAAAACAATTACGACATAATCGTGCTGTGGAAAGCACTGAAAAACATTTCAATATCAACCAGTTTACTTTTGAATGGTTCTGATCTGGCTTTACTACGAGCAACATAAAATTAGTCAATACTAGCCAAATAAAAGAGCTATTGAGGATAAGACCTTGAATATGAGATAAAAAAGTGCTATTGGGAAGTTTAAAAGATTCCTTTCGTTTGCACTGCAAATTAAAATCTGAACCATGTTTCTTTTTCCAAAAAAAAATAGCCACAGCAGATTCAATGTTCTGAGACCTTAGACAAGCCAATTTCACAATTTTTCACATTTAATCTCACTAACAGATATATGAGCCCTACAGGACTACACCCATAACAGGAAGTAACATGTTTCACATGCTATCTCTGAAAAGTCCCTGTTGTTCCTAGAACAGCACATATTTACCTTTCAGGAAAAGGATCCTAACAGATTTGAATTTATACGTCATGCGATATGCAATAAAGAATCACGGCCAATTTTCAAGAGAGAGGAAGCCATTAAAAAGCATAATTAGTGTTGGAGGATATTAAGTTTAATACTATAAATCCAGTGCAGGAACTAAAGTTTCTTTTTGTGGAAAGTTAAAAATAAATATAATGGATTTAATTAAAGTCCCAGGAGGCAAAACAAGCGACTTTTCTTTTGCTTCTGCAACAATGAATGATTAACTAAAATGTGTGACAAATCATTCCCTGAAGTGTGAAAAGTGATATCTAATTCCGATTCCAGCACTGCTGTGCTGTTGTTAGTCTATAAAAACATCCAGTTTAACATAATTCACTTTGAATTTTAATAAAGGCAGGTGATATTTCCGGTCTTCATTACAGACAGTCGGAGGTAGGTTGTGTGGCCTATCTTAAAATGTAGTACCGAAAAGATCAGTGTTGTGATTCAGGGGTGATGTGAAACATCCATCCCACCGTTCTCAACATCATTAGTCACGGTAAGAGTACAAGAGATTCGCAGACTTTTCCGAAAATGAAACCAGATAGATAAGCACCTTTTCCGAAAGTGATCTTTATTTATAGAGGACCGATAGAAGCTGGTGCGGATGGACGGCGAGCCGCACCATTAAACAGCAGCGCATGTCAAAGAGTCAACAAGCTGCAGCACTGGCCTATGCAGAACTCCAGGCTAAAATGCAGAGGGGAAAATGTTCAGCAAAGCAGCACCCTGCTCCAGTACACAAAAAACACGTTCGCAATCCAAGGAGATGCAAAACATATGCATATCTGAAACAATTGACATGTGATTTCATGTTTGCTCTGGGAAACCGATGTTGCATCCCTGCAGGGCGTCTGCATAAAGGCGTCTCGGAAAGCACTTGACTAGTAAATCCATGAGTGCAAGGCAGAAAAACTCTATCTGAGGTTTTGGAGGGTCTTTTAAATGGCAGTCTGTTTCATATTGAAAGAAATCCACACATGGTTTTCATTTACGGAGGAGACCAAAAGAATGCCTGAACTTTGGATTTTCAAAAAGATTTCAACATTAGCTCTCCACATTAAATCAAAGAGAGAAGCAGAACCTGGTCACGCAAGCAAAGTCATCTATTCAACACGTCTTATTAAAACCACCCTGATCACCCTTGTGATACAAATTTTGTCTCATAAAAACTACAACAATGATGTCGTATTGATCTTTGAATGACAGTCTAAACACAATTCCAGTTGTGTCGAACAAAAAAGTTATATTGTTAAGGGGTCCGCGTTGCTGTATGAGAATCTTTGGCAGGTACATCTGAAATCACATTATGAGACTGGCTAGGTCAAAGGTGAATTGAATTGCAGAAAAATACAGCTTTGCTGTTTCCTTCTGTGCTCTGGCCCAATTACATGAAGTGGAAAGATATGATTATTCAGGTTTTCAAGGGGAGAATGCATCATTTCATCAATGTATATGGCAGTGACATCAAAAGGCATGCAATAGCAGACTAAAATAAACAGAAGCAGCCTTTTCAAAGACTTTTCTTGATGTACGAGATTGACCGAAGACATTCTATCATGGTTAAAACTAAATGCCTTTTTATGAGGAGAAAGCAACAAAGAACATTTTTTAAAACCATCAAAAGAGATTAAACCCTAGATGTTAATGTTTAGGACCTGCAAGACAGAGAAGAACTAACCGCACAGAAATAGCAAAAAAAATACTTAATGGCAATCTGTCCGTTTTTCTTTAAATTAAAAAATAAACCAATTATTGAGCAAGTACATAAAAGAACGGTGTTTTAAACTGTGTCATTAACCTTGCTGGATTCACCTTGGAAAGCTTGTAATAATGGTTTGTAATTTTCTTTGATGGGTAGTGTTTCTTTGGAAATCTTTGTTCAATGTCTTTCATCCATCTCGTCATATTCGTGAACAGAACGAAGAGGATTCTGCTACTAGCCTGTGTGTGGATGCTGCGGGTGAAGGGTTGTATTGTACACATTTTTTTTTAAAATACTTTTTGTATAATAGCGCCGTTTAGTACTTTTACTTTAAAACACCAAGCAGCGCTGACATGTGGGGATTCATCAGTTGTGAATACCAAGTACGAAATGATGAGAGTTTACAAAGAAACATGGAATGTGAATGGACTCGTGAGAAAACAAGAATAAATAGTGCAAGGCATTTCAAAGGTGGCGTGAACTTTGATCTGAAAGGATTGAAAACGGATGCAGACATCGCTTTATTTCTTCTGATCAGAACAGGTAAGACATTTCAATATTTCAATAGAAAACTAACAAACCGTAGCGCCCTTGTGTGTAAATGCAGACGGGTACAGTTTCATCAGTTGATCTTTCTCTCTTTGTTATGTTCATTATGATCAATGTAACTTTAGCCCTATTTGCACGGGATAAATTGGGGACCCCGTGTGATGTTGAAATTGTCTCCCCACGTCTGCATTTCATGTGGCGCACTAACACGGGCTAATTGAAGCCTTTGATTTTACTCAAAATAACAGATTTATTTTCCTGGAAATGTTGACAAGGTTTTGCATATAGTTCATGTATATATAGTTTACATTTACATTTACATTTAGTCATTTGGCAGACGCTTTTATCCAAAGCGACTTACAGTGCACTTATTACAGGGACAATCCCCCTGGAGCAACATGGAGTAAAGTGTCTTGCTCAAGGACACACTGGTGGTGGCTGCTGGGATCGAACCAGCAACCTTTGATTTACCAGTTCAGTGGTTTAACCCACTAGACCACCATCTCCACACTCAGTTGTGCAAATGCACATCTCCATATAGTTGTGTTGTGCAAATGATATATAACAGTCCCTGTGTAGAAAGGTCACAGAGTTTTTGCATCTTCTATCTGCAGGAAAATATGTACGAAACAAAGAATTCCAGCTGTAAACACAATGTATTCTCTGGACTGTGGGTGAGCTTACAAAGTTCTAGGATTAATATACTCGCTAAAAATGGTATGCCAATGAATGTCAGGAGATTTGTTTTTATGGAAATCAAAATCAGAATCCGATTTATGATGCTACAGTAACATCTAAGGCTTACACACACCAAGGGTCAAAATGAGACCCAGTTCACTGCTCTGTTGAACGGGATTAATGCAACACAAAGAAACAGGATAAAAAAGAAAACCAGGGAGGCAGGATGACAATTTAGGGAGCTTCTGGATGGCTGAGTACCTCTAACTGACCCTAAAAAAATTCTCAGCAAGTTTATTGACTCCACTAGTTATTGCTCGGTCCTGGCATGTTATCAGAATATTTCAGACTGATAAATATAGCTGCAAGCAGAACTTCGGGGATCAAGCCCTTTAATGGCACAAATGAAAATATTAATATATCTCATATATTGACCTGCTGAGACTATATGAAATAATAAACTAAAGATTATATGTAAAGCATGTGCTGCAATAAATAATGTACATACTTCTGTTTCATGTTACAAACTTAACCTATTGCTCTATTATTATTTTACTAAAAATGTTGTGATAAGTCTAATGAAAGCAATAAGGCCCTAACGATGGTAAAATGAGACAAAACATCTGCATCGCTTGCGCCCCATAAGCCAATCATTTAATGGCACAGACATCAATATCACACAGACAGTCAATTACAATTTGCAGATGTCTTACAAATTAATAGCAAATACTGATTTATAAGTTGAGCTGTCAGGCACATTTATGTGGGAAAAGCCACAGAGTGAAAGGTGAAATAATTAATAATGAAATGTCTGTGATACATCTGTCTTTAGAGACATAAAATGTCAAATAAGGACAAGCCTCAATCAAAAAAGCCAGTCACAAATGGACAAAATGTACCAAAACAAACAACTGTTCCACTCTTTGTCTGCTGAAAACCCAAGCAATGACTGACATGTCAAAACAAGGCTGACAAAGAGGATGACTGCGGAAAAATAATAATCCACTGGAGTCTGTGATGCTAAACCACAACAGACAAGCGTCGTGACACGATATTCAGATGTTAGGACCAACTTGCTGAATAATAAGCCCTTCTCACGCACTTCATTATGCATGCTCATTCCACAAAATGACTCAAAATAAATAAATAAAAGAAGTGAGAGCGGAAGAGAGAAGACCAACACACCTACTCCAGATGGCACACAACAGAGTTCCAGCCGGCTGATGGTCACTACGCTTTCCATGGAGCCTGTGCTTCTAAATTCACTACAAAATTAAGTTTGTACACTCAATGTCTCCACAGAGTGACAGTTTTTCATTGTCTGAGTGAAACTACACGATCCTTGCCCCTTGTTGCGACAGCAGATTTTGAGATGCTATTTGACATGGTTGGCTATCAAGTTTTATTGAATGAATTGAACAGACAAAGAAGGAGCGCTGGCAGCTTGTGATAGGATGCGCAAGCTAATTGCTCCCTATCACCGCTGTCATAAATCCAGCGACTCTTCTCACTGGAAACAGTTTTCCTAACGCACACACCTGCTAGTGGACCGCTCGTGCCCTTTTCTGTTCCTACACCTGCATTGTTGCAGCGTTCTCAGTTTTTATTTGCAATGAAACAACATTTCAGACATGTCACAACATATTTTCACTGCTTTTGTATGCACCGTAATCCTGAATAATTCAAACAAAACAACATGCGGACAAGCAAATCAAGTCACATGAGGACACGCTCGGCAGAACAATCGACTTTAACATTTAGCTGAAATCAAACACTCTCCTGACCTTGGGGAACACAATCTAGCTTGAAGATTGAACGCATGGATTTTGGCAAAACTGAACCATTTAACTCTTCACACTTTTACTCCCCCTGATGAGGATGGGTTGTGTAAGAAGCACATCATTAATGCAAAGTAAATTAGAAAAATTCAGACAACAAGACAGCTAAGCGAGTTTGTGAAGATCATATAGGTTAAATAACTTGCCAACATAAGAAGCAAAAATGACTTGACATTGAAGTGTCATCGCTCTCAGGAGAAATTACAGCGAGGGGGTAAAAGCATTAAAATGTGTGTGAATTGGGTCAGAGCCGTTTTGAGGTCTGTCAAAAGAATTCCATATGGAGGGAAGAGTGAATAAGTAAAAGCGCTCCACTGGATAATTTAAAAACTGAAGAGGGGATTATAGGACAATATTGAGCTACAGCGATTTCACAATATCTAACACCACAAAAACCTTTTAGGCAAACTATGCAATAAAGATACCAAAGTTTAATTAGAATTAAACTAATAAAGCTTTTACCCATCCAAATAAACAACATGTTCATATTGTGATCTATTTAATTAAGTTACATCAAAGATCACTAGCTTGTTCAAGTTTACAAATAAATGTCCTAGTCAGTGTAAAAATTGGTTTTAGCATGCTGGCATCCTAAGTTATAGTTGCTTTGCTTGTTAACATGTTTCTAATTTATATATTCATCAGCTGAAAGAAAATAAAAATCTAAAAACAATAATAAATGTATGCGTTTGTTTAAATTAGGTTGATAATGACATAATTTGTTACGTTTTTATTAAGTCACAATTAATAATTAATTAAAATTATATCCAGTCTATAGGTTTCTCAATGTTGAAAAACTACTGCCTTTGAACATGCACGGAACGGTATAAAAAGAAGAACATGAAACAAAACCCAACGTATATTGACAGTCTGTGATATATGGTTATCTTGTTTATTTAGTTTTACATGTTCTTGATAAGAAAAACGAGCATACAGGTTTTACTCTGGTGAAAGTCTGTTCAACAAGCCGATGGTAAACAAGCCGATAGCGGAGAAAATGCGCTGCTCTTTTCTAACTACCGGTCTACAAAACACAGATATGACAAGAATATATGGATTTATTGTTTATAACGTTGATGATAAATGAAGTAAACGGGCCCCGCAAGAAAGACAAAGTTTCCCTTATAAGCGACCATCATATGAGGAAGATATTTCCTGCTGATCAGCCAGCCCAGTAAAGAAAGATTGTTTTGTTTGTCGTTCATGGTCAGTGTCTTGTTTTGCTTTGCATCAATAAATAAGGTCAGCATATTTATTTCTATCTATTTTAAAATCTATTTTCTTTGGAAATGACTGTCTGCGATTTCAAAACGGTCTTTAGAGCTCCACTTGTATAATTACTACTTCCTTGAGACAGTAATGTGACTTTTCCCAATTATGTCATTTTTTCTGAGATAGCAGCTGTGAGGAAAGAAACAATACCTGCTGATCTTGCGCTGGTTTGCTCATTTTTATACGGAGTCACTGATGTAATGAGCTGACATTAAACTAGCTCAATGAGCAATGCCATGGCAAAACAAAAACATGCAAGATCATCCAAATATTACATTTATTTGCAGTTACATGTGTTCGAGAAACTGGTCAAAATTTTGAGCTTATTTAGAAAGCATTACGTCACATATTAACAAAAACAGAATTTATACAGAACTGCCAGCCACGTAGGTAAATTCAAATATGGCAGCACGTCAATGATGTTGAATCACATTGGTTCTCTTGTCACTCAACACATCCATTAGCTCACCAGAGTATGGATTGGATTATTTTCATGATGCAGGTACATGTTTTCAGGCTTCAAAAATGTGAATTGATCATTGCAATTCCAAAGTGAGGAAGATTCAGAATATTATCTAATATGACTCCTTGTTGTGCTTGGTCCAATTGAGTAATTTTAATTTTCTGGTGAACCATTTCTTTAAAATGTATAGTTAAAACTACTGTATCACCCAGAATCGAAGCGCCTCATCACATCCTATTTGTTGAATCCACAGTGGTGCTTTCTACAGTCTCATAACGCTCTTAAGCAAAACTACATGTTGCCTTCAGCTATCCAGGTGCTTGCACGTACTCCGTGATTACTCAACGCCGTTCCCGTTCAGTTCTGACACAGAACATTCCATTCTCTCCCGAGAGACCACTTCCATGCCTAACTTCTGTAGTTGCTTGGGAAGGTCAGACGATCACCATGGCGACAGTTCTGAGGTCACGGGTCAAGCCAGCCACACTGCTTACTGGTGATGCGAGATGACAGCACAAGGGGCCACGGGGAACTCTTTGAAGTTTAAACAAAAACCTGTCGCATGGACTCCATTACAGTCCCTGCGTGGGCAACTAATGGCATGTTGTGAGATCTAATATATAAACGTCAGTTTGTGAAGCTGCTTTAGCGATACTACCGGCACTGCGCATGATAAATGCACCTCTGCTAAAGAGCAGAAAGCATATTAACAGTTCACCACCCAGCTTCATTAAACATTTTACACAAGTAGGCCTGTCATGATAGTCATCGTTATCGACTTATCGCGCAACGTATAAACTTGATTTTGGTAATGTTTGGTGATGCAATATATCGCCTTTGTGTTTATATTAGTGGTGGGCCTTTATCGGCGTTAACACGCTGCGTTAACGTGAGACTCTTATCGCGCGATAAAAAAAAATGTCGCCGTTAATCTATTCTCAAAGTTGGGTTGGGAGCTGGGTCTATACTACGCAAGCTATGATGACTTTCACATTGATATTTTAGCGCCGATGTATACCTAGCTTAATTGCACTGTAGGGGGCGAGAACGAGAGTTTTCAACTCGCGTGATCCGCGTCATTTGCGCCGCCTCATCATCTAATAACCAGGGCTTCATTCGCGCCGCAAGTAGGTCTATCGCGTCTTTGCATTGACTTATGTTAATCACTCGCGCTTGATGCGCCATTCGCTTTTGATCTGAACACAATATAACGGTACTGTGAAATTACCACATCAAACGTGACGTGCTAACATGGATGCAGCTATGAAGCAGACGGGTTTGCTTCAGGGAAAATTTATTTTGAAGAAGCTTCCCAATGGAAACCTCGACAAGACTAAGGTTGTTTGCACCTTTTTCAATGTGGAATTGGTTTACTGTACGGAATTGGTTTACATACAGTTGGTTTAAAAAAAAAAAACTTTCTCTCAACAGGTCTAGCTTTAGTTGAAACCAGTAACTTTGTATTGGCACCTAATGTATTATGGCTCCTGTATGACATATCGCTTGTGGCTCCCTAACTCTTTATAAGTCGCTTGCGACTGCTAAATGACTAAATGTGAATGTTAATGTACTGTAGGAGCTCTTCCAGTCTCAAGTACCACGTAAACGCAAAGCATCCCTTAGCTAATGAGGAAGTAAATACAAGTACATCTTATTGAACATAATTTAATTTTCATCACCAATTATCATAGTAGAACAGCTTTCTCAAGCAGTTTGTCATGCATTTTGGAAACAGGAGATGAGCCCCTGTTCTCAAAGACTTTTAGTCATTATTTGGGTAGCACACATATTCTGAATGCCTTTGGCAGAATTCAAATGAGCCATTTTAATCTAGATTAATTCCAAGATTAAAAAAATTAATTTATACCCACCACTAGTTTATATATGCAATGTCTATCTGCCCTGTGTCTGTGTGTCAAAACCAGGGCTCGCGTGCAGACACAATCACAAGACCTTAGAGGAATTTCATGCAGTTTTTTTTCTTCTAAGGGCACTTCACGAATGGAAAAGTTGTGAAGTCCAGATAAAGAGACATTGTTTTTTATTGCTTATTTGAGCAAGTGCATTTTAAACGGCCACATTATGACATACAATCTCGCTGCCCTCTCCATGGTTCCCATATCAAGGGGTCTGTCTACCCTAAACTTCAAAACAGCTTGTTACGTTGAGGACTTGAAGTGTCTTTATTGATTTTAAATATTTACACATTTAGTATTTACTTTCCAATTTCAATGTCAAAATATTATATTAAAAGGTCTTAGTTCTGTAAAAGGGTGGACTTGCAATAATATGTCGATAATTAATCCGTGCCATAAAATATTTATAAAATGACAAAAATATCGACTACAAAATTATTTCTGACGCAATTAATCGGCACACAAAAAGTTGGTATCGTGACAGACCTACATACAAGGTATTTGTCAACCTGACGACATCTCCATTCACACAGCAGCGGAATATGGTTGTAAGTCCCGTTTAAAAGGGGACTTACATTATTATTAAGAACACCTTAACTAGGCTAACAATGATTAATTAAAACTACTCAAATCCGTTTTTACAACAATTCTTAGAAATCCACTTTTTTAAGTGAAGTCAATTTAATTTTTAATAGCACTTGATACAATTTCCATCAAATCAAAGCTGCCGTCTGTGGAAAAAACATGATAAACCAACTTAAACATATATACATGTAGATTTACACCCTAATGAATAAAAAAATATAATTAATAAAAAAACTTGTCAATTGTGGTAAAGATCTGTTATTCGAATGTCAAAAGCATTTATATTTATTTAGGTCATTGTCACTTTGGTTTGATTTACAGACATAATTCACATCTATCGCAACAACAAATTCAAACGTAACTTTAGTTATTTTTTATACAGACAGTTTATACATGCACTGCTCCTGTATGTTGTTGAATGAACAGGACAATTCGAGATTCAAATTTGTTTGTAAACCCAACAGTCAATCCCTGATTGTGTGAACATATCCTCCGTGCTCCAACAGTTCACAAACATCTAAATATCACTTCCAAAAATAACAATTGCTTTTAAAAATGAGCCAAATTCAAATAATAAGTGGTTCTTATTGCAATGCAGCTGTTACTGGCAGCTTTGTTGATGAGAACACAAAGCTGGAGAGGAAAGCGGCTGTGTTCTGTGGACAAAAACCCGCTGGTCACAGAATGGCCCAGACAACACATAGCTCAGCTATTTCCAAACGATTGTAATTGCATGCTATGCGGTTTGTGCAATGTACAGACATACCCGGGAATGGAAAAGCAATATTTTCTACTAAACCAAAGCAGCAGGTGGTTAGCCCCTGTTGCATAAGTACATTCTGCACTGTTAATCGAAGGTTTCTGTAGATCACTCCCGCTGTAGCGCAAGATTAATACGTCTGACATGCAAGCCTCAGACAGAGCTTTTTCTTCAAAAAACAACAGCGGGTTGCATTTTGTTCCAAGCATAATATCTCGCCTCATGACGCAAATAGAAATCGCAAAGAAGGAATCTGAGAATCCAAACCAAGAGTTGGGATGCCAAGCCAAAGCTGCTGGCTTATTTTTTCCCCATCTTGGAGTTACAAACAGTAGATGTATATAGAGAGAGATTTAGAAGGGTAGACATTAATTCCTAACTATCAGAAAAATGCACACCATCTGGAGAAAATTTGATCACACAGACTTTCATAATATTAGTGGTCAACCAGGGTGGCCAATAGGGATGGGAACCGAGAACCGGTTCTTCTTTAGAACCGGTGCCCAGTGAATCGATTCCTTGGAACCGTTAGCGTACCTGCTTAACGATTCCGCTTAAGGGTTCCGGTCGTTGCAAATGTGTCATCATCATGACGTGACACACGCGCTGCGTTGTTTTGGTCACGCAGCAAACATGTCATCGAGGCAGAAGCGATCTAAAGCGTGGTTATATTTCACTAGAAAAGACGCCAATGCGGTCATTTGCAACAACTGTAAAAGTTTAATTTCGGCAAAGGGAGGAACTACCTCCAATATGCAGAAACATTTGGCCACAAAGCACGCAATTAATTTGCAGGACTGTCGTGTGCTTGATACACTACTACTTAGCGACACAGCAACAACAAGTGATTCAAGCAGCAGCGGAGCTAATGAGACGTCATCTGCTATTAATGCCGAAGGTATTTAGTTAATGCGAGCGCCATTTCATTGTGTAAACTTTTACTATATGAATAATAATCTCCATTGTCATTGTCCAAGTTGATAGTTGTGGTCTTTACAGAAGACTTCTTTTTATGTTGTATGTCAGTTGAGTTGAATTTTGTTTCAGGTAGAATATTCCCAAAGGCACAAGCTCTTCCTTGACCGTTTAGTCTGTGTTTTTAGTTTTTATGGCACTTAAATGGCAGTTTTTTTTTTGTCTAGACCAATGATGAATGTGAAAAATTCTAAAGGTCCCTGGCCTTGACTTTGTAGCCTACTTTTAGGTTTGTTCTGAGGTTGCTACACAAAATTTGTGTATACTCCGAGTATGTGCTGTGTTCTTATCAGATATTAAAGCGAGTTAATTCAAACAAACAAATTGGTACTTATTCCCTCACCCAATGAGAATCGATAAGAGAATCGATAAGGAATCGGATCGATAAGCAATATCGATAATGGAATCGGAATCGTTAAATTCTTATCAATTCCCATCCCTAGTGGCCAATGGTTGATAATTTGTATAACATCACACACACTTTTTAATATTTAGTAATCAACTTTACTTTAATAATCAACAAAAGTTTTTAAACAGAACAGCATTCAGTGTCAACGCAAAAGAGGATAAGCATTTTATTTAGATGGAAACGGCATATTTGAAAACAAAATGAATTACAAAATGCAACTACACACCTTAATCCTGTGTAGCAACAAAGTACCAAATTTCTCGTTAACACATCTTCAAAAGAAATAAACAGGGCAAATGCTTTCCAATGGATCAGCACTTCAGGGTTCCTCTGATCTTACTGGCATTATGCTGATCGCTGAACACGCAAGCGCAGCAGACTATTCAATATTCAATTACCATTAATAGTATTCATTAGTTGTTTATTTGCTGCAGTCACAACAGAGAAATCCTCTCTTCATCCACCAAATTTTCTTCTCGCATACTCAGTGTCTCCCTCCATTAAAATGACAGATGAGCGTTTGCATTTTTAGACTACTGTCCACTCTTGCACCAGTAAAACACAACACAAGGAAACACAACTTAAAGCTCTGGGCCGGTTGCAAGAAACCCCTTAATTCTAATTGTAACCGTATTGTTACTAATGGTTTTCTTACTCCAAGGGGAATCTTGCAAACGGGCCATGTACTGCAAATCTGATGAACTTGAAGCATGAGCAAATTGACAATATCCAGGCATATCCCCAGGACGATGAAAATGCTTACAGGACAGAGCTGGAGCGTTTTGGCAAACAAATACAACTAAAATGCAAATTGAGTGAAAATGTTGACTTGGGCTGAAACCAAATTATGTACACACAGCCCAACTCAAATATAGAGGCACATAGTTAAAAATCAAATGTTATCGATTACATCAAACCAAACTGGATTACCCCATCTAAATGTCAAGACAAAATGACCATTAACCATGCGCTCTAATTACAGATTCAGGCTATGCACACAATATTTCGGTCTTTGATTCTCAAAAAATTTCACATGCCTTCAGCAGACATGGAAAACTATCCCATCCAAAGTTCTATAGAGCACTTTTTGAAAGACGAAAGAATTACATGGAAGGGAGTACAGTTTTATGTATTTATAGTAGTGGTGGGCCGTTAACGGCGTTAACGCAGTGAGACTCTTATCGCGCGATAAAAAAAATGTCGCCGTTAATCTATTCTCAAAGTCGGGTTGGGAGCTGGGCCTATACTACACAAGCTATGATGACTTTCACTTTGATATTTTAGCGCGGATGTATACATAGATTAATGTCACTGTAGGGGAAGAGAACGAGATTTTTCAACTCGCGCGATTCGCGTCATTCTCGCCGCCTCATCATCTCATAACCAGGGCTTCATTCGCGAGATTCGCGCAGCAAGTAGGTCTATCGCCTCTTTGCATTGACTTAACATGTAAATCACTCGTGTTTGGTCTGAACACAACATAACGTTACTGTGAAATGACCAGATCAAACGTGACGTGCTAACATGGATGCAGCTATGAAGCCGCCGGGTTTGCTTCAGGGAACATTTATTTTTAAGACGCTTCCCAATGGAAACCTCGACAAGACTAAGCTTGTTTGCACCTTGTGCAATGTGGAATTGGTTTACATACAGTTAGTTTAAAAAAAAAAAACTTTCTCTCAACAGGTAGTGGTCTAGCTTTAGTTGAAACCAATAACTTTGTATTGGCACCTAATGTATTATGGCTCCTGTATGACATATCGATTGTTGCTCCCTAACTCTTTGTAAGTCGCTTTGGATAAAAGCGTCTGCTAAATGACTGAATTTAAATGTAAATGTACTGTAGGAGCTCTTCCAGTCTCAAGTAACACCTAAACACAAAGCATCCCTTAGCTAATGCGGAAGTAAACACAAGTACATCTTATTGAACAATTTAATTTTCATCACAAATTATCATAGTAGAACAGCTTTCTCAAGCAGTTTGTGATGCATTTTGGAAACAGGAGATGAGCCCCTTCTCTAATGCGCCACCTGGCTTGAGAAACCCGTTCTCAAAGACTTACTTTTAGTCATTATTTGGGTAACACACATATTCTGAATGCCTTCGGCAGAATTCAAATGAGCCATTTTAATCTAGATTAATCTAGATTAATTCCAAGATTAATCTAGATTAAAAAAATTAATCTATGCCCACCACTAATTTATAGTGAAAGCATACAATTCTTACACAAAATAAAGTCTCATGGGTTTGGAAACATGACAGGGATTAGTTCACAGAAAAATTAAAATTGTCAACCTATATATTTACTAAGGACACAATAAAGTGGGGACCAGCCGTTTGAAGGTGATAAAAATAAAATAAATGTTCTTGTTTGACCACAAACAAAATTCACATTTACACTTCTTACTCCTTACACTACATAATGACGTTCCAGCTCATGTGGGAAATACATGGAGCGTCTGTTCGTTTCATTTCTCTGAGGAATCCTTCGTGAACAAGGCACAGGTCGACACTGGATTTGTGGAGAGTTTAAAATTAAAAAGTAGTGCTGTGCCTTCTATGGATGCACCGATACCAGTATCTGTATCGGTGCGATACAGAACTCATGTACTTGTACCAATGACCGATACCTCACTGACGTACATAGAGCCCTATGATTTACGCAACGCAGAAAACGCGGACGGAATCGAGGAATATTATTTCCTCACAAGAAATATTTCGCCTCCCATGCAAGACCCTACTCAGTATTATTTTCATTGAAGTGCAAGGGAGGGATCTTAATGCAAAGGTCTCGCATGTTTTCCCAGTCTAAACATTATTTATTAACAATGATATACAATTTTCAATATGGGTTAACAGCCTGCTTCAGCGACCAACTACTTTATTCACAATCGTAAAATGAAAGATTCAATAGCTCTGAAGTAACTTCACGCTCTTATACAGAATTGCAAAACATAATCTACAGTACCAATCTCCCTACGCCTCCCTTCAACCTCACTATAAATACCGATTGTACATTTTAATTTTAGTCATATTTAATGATAGGAGGCAGGGATGAGTAGGTATAAGAGATGTTGAGACCAAAAATGGGAAAAGCAGAAGAATAAGATGTTGGACATTTACGGTTGTGTGTTTAGATACTCCGCTCCATGCTCAACCATGCATGAGATGTAAAAAAAGCAAAGAGAGAAAAGGTTTTAAAATGCTGTCTAGATACATTTAGTCACGCAGCAGATTCTTGAAGAGTTATTTAGTCTGTTGTGGGGCTGCCAGCTGTCCATGGAGCAAACATCTCAAAAGGGCAAAAATGAACTAACATCTGCTGCAAAGATAAAAATCATTCAATGACCTGGTAGACAAACGTCTCATCACCAATAACTACTACATCCCTTTAAGCTCTTGCTAACATCAATAAAAATAATGGATATTTAAACATTGTTCAGCAGCGTGACATTCTGAAGCACAAGAACTACACCACTACACTAGCTCATCACAATATCAAGAGTTTGTTTTTCGAGCCTCACCCACAGCCTTGCTCATTTTAAGCAATTCTTTTCCATTCGCAGGCGATTTATCTCTGTGACAGGCCAAGGGGCATGGTGCATACACCAGCCTGTCCTTGACAAATTGAGCCAAGGCCTCAGATGGGGGGAAATGTAGACAATCTAAGGAAATCTCACTCTATCTGACCATGTCGAACTACGCCACGCTTTAATTAAACTGTTTTTAGAGAAACTGAGCTGGAGTTGGCGGCAGGGTGCTGGTGCTCAACGAGAAGAACATTAAGAGTGCACCAACACATCTGGCTTTGGTTACGAGCCCTGCCTCAGGTTCCGACTGTGTTCCCCGAATAAATCTTTGCTCAACTCAAGCAGCTGCGCAGATCCACAAAACCGTTCACGTTTGGTGTGAACACAGCATAACAATTGTTCTACATGCTCTTCATTACTCACAGGAAAAGTTTGTTATTCGCGTGAGTGACGTGAGAAACATCACTCGACTGGGAGTGTTCACATGTCAGGACCCATCAAACATCAGGTGTAGAAGACAGGATAATCAAATCAGAGCATCTTTTCGAAGCAGTTACGGTGCCTTTGAGGGGTGTTATTTCTTTGAAACTGTAGGAGATGGTTTGTGTGAAAGTAATGAGGTGCGGTCAAAGCCCAGATCAAACCCCAGACAGTTGCATCATTACCCTACTAATGTCTGAAAGCTCAAGTTAATTCTTGTTTTGCAAGTTTGAGGCGTGTCCAAGATTCTCAGGGATATCACTGTTCTGTATTGACATACTGAATGAATCTGAACATAACACTTATTATCCTTTGTAGAAAACCACAAAACAAAGGATTAGATTCAGAGTGAGAACAACGGTATACGTGACATTTCAAAATCACATCTTGTTTCCTCTGATGAACATGGTCAATGTACAGTTTCCCATTAAATGAAACTGCATTTATTCATTCTAGAATATCATTACATGTATAAAAGGTTGCTATAGAATTTCACAAGTGATGATCGTGACCATCAGTCAATGAGAGTCAAGTTTTATCTCATCTCAAGTGTGATTTACTAAGAGAAATAATAGCCCACATCACCTCACCAAGCAATATTTCTCAGGAATCATTCATGTCTATAGCACAACCGTGCAGGGCAAGTTTCACACTGAAGCTTAATCCTTGGGGTTAGAATTTCTTCTACAGGATCTGAATGTCAAACTGAAAAATAACTTGAGTAATAGCACCATTTAACATCACTCACAATCATAACACAAAATGTTGCATGAATGCAAGGTTAGCAAATGAGGTGGGCTGTATAGAGTAAACGGCTTCATAGTTTATTTTAAGGGAGTCTTAAAGAAACAATTTGATTTGATCACACTTTTAACTTAATCTTGGGCTACAACTGCAAATAACTGCAGGAATCATCAGAAACGTTGCAGTGACTCCCAACTGAGTCACACATAAGAATATTACACATTTAGTAAACCATATCAAAAATCTATGAAAGAAGTGTTTGGAACTACAGAGTGGTATAAAAAATATTAATTGCAACATGTGTACTAATTTTCCCCACAATAAAAATATGACAAATCACATTATTCGGCTTATATAATAATTTGTGTGAAGGCTTAATGTCTTCTACATAACCTTATAAAGCAATGATGGCTTTCAATCTCTTAGGCAAACACAAACAGTAACGCAGTGTAATTTTAAGTGGTTTAATCATGAAATGTTGCAGAAAAATCCAGGACGGGAAAGTTGCTCTCAACATGTCTCTACTTAACACACAAACTGCAAATGTTTAACCGATTAAAGGTCACGTCTGACTGTTTGGCAATAATCTGAGAATGACCTACGTTTACAAAAAATGACGCATTACAAGATAAAATAGTGATAGACTGGATTCACGGAGTGCTGCCCAAGTATTTCTGGTAAAATCTCAGGGGGCGGAAAAGCTTCGGGTGGTATTCACCCATAGCGAATGTGCTTTAGCAGCGCTCGCTTTGGGGGAATATGAGAATATGAGATTGGAACAAACTCCGCTGAAATAAATGCAGGGATGACACGTGGCAGATGACTTGTCTGGGATCTTTAACAGCTTGGAAGGGCACTTGAGCTTTTATCTGTTAAACACGTCAACAGATGTAAAAACGCCTTCCAAACAGAAATAATTCTTGCGAGACTGCTCAACAACATGAATCAAATGACTTTCTTGAGAATGTAAATATATTATGAAACAAGCTGGGTTATCAGCTCTCTAAAAGCGAAACTGGCTTTCAAACTCCTGAGGTGGGATCTTTATTACTAGAGCAATTTTGCCAAATGGCTCAGGTAGCACTCCTTTAAAATTCGGGCTCTACCAGCAGCATTCTTGTGACTTGTGACCATTTGTTATTTTGCTTGTAGAAAACAAGCATGTGGATCTATATGTCAATATCCATCGACTGAGTTGAGGACTTTCACCACGAAAGACCGGTGCTTGCAGTTCTGTAGGAAAGTACAATCTGTGGATCCCTCTATTCTCGTTCTCTCTGTACCATAGCAGAGGAATCAATGTTCATACCTCATTAGCTCTCAATAGGAATATTCAACTACACTGTGATGTTTCTACAGAGAGCAGTAGAGGAGTCATGGTGTGAGAACAATGACAATGAGAGCTGAGTGGTAGAAAACATTTCACTACTGGTAAATAGGGATGCACTGAAATGAAAACTCTGGGCCGAAACGGACACCGAAAATTCAGGATAGACTAGGCCGAAAACCGATTGAAATATTTTTTATTATATTCTATAAAATTCACATACAAACCACAAAAATGAAGTAGAACATATTTCAAAACAAACTACAAATATAATTTTTCTTGTCATTTTTACCAATCATCTAAACATTGCAGTTCTAAAATGATTAGGCGAATATGTATAAAAGTAGTCAATTTATAGTCAAACTTACTCATACAAGAAGTTTATATATCATTTTAATGAAAAAAAAAAAATGTAGAATAGAGAGGGGCAGTGAATCTTTACGTACAAACAGGCTAAACATCAGCACTTGCCGGATTGCGGTCCACGTGAGCTACATTGAATTGTCAGATGCTGATAGAGACGTGAATGATCAGCGGAATGAAGAGTCTGTTGCATTTAAAGTTTGGCTTTAAAACGAGCAAGGTTCAATGCATGTGATCTTCGACAATAAAGATCGCTGGTTTTGAGCTTTAATTATTATATTTATTAGTTTTATGTACTTATGTTGTGCTTGCATGATTGTCCTTTGACAACAGATAGTGAGTGAGTGAATGCGAGCACTGAATGGAGGCACAGGCGTTGGATATTTCCGGCAGTTTTTTTCTTTACCCGCAACTGTTAAAGCCATTTTCGGCAAAAAAATGCTTCAAATCATGAACTAGACTACATAGAATTAATTCAAAGGTAGAACTGTCACGATATAAACTTTTTGATTGGTGATAAATTGCATCAGAAATATTTGCGATTGTCATTTTATAAATATTTTATGCCACTGATTTATGAGAACATAACGCAAGTACACAGTTTTAAAGAACAAAAGCCTTTCAATCGAATATTTGGACATTGAAATTGGAATGAAACTAAAAACTGGAGTTTAAACATTATAAATAAAAACAGACACCTACGGTCCTCAATTATGATTGGTTGATTTACGTCAAAAGCAGTTATGATGAAGTTTAGGGCAAGCAGAGCACTTGATATGGGAACTCTGGAGAGGGCTGCGCGGTTGTATGTCATAATGTGGCCATTTGAAAAGCAATGTCTCTTTATATGGAACAACTTTGAGTGGTGTTCCATTTGTGAGTTGCCCTTCAAATGAACAAAAACGCTAAGGTGTATTCATATATGGGACATGTCATATGTAAAGGCGGAATAAATGATTTTGTAAAATGCTAACTTAAGTCTTCAATCATGATCCCAACCTCCATGCGAATCGCCGTCCAAAGCCATGCCTCTTCCAAACCACATGAAAACGCACAAACTAGAAACTCTTGGATCGATTACAATTAAATGATGTCTCATACGCCAGTGAGAACGTGATGTTACAGTACAAAGTAAATAATGTTACTACAATAGCGAAAACCGCTAACGTTAAAAACACTTAAAACTGGATTACATGCAGCATAGTTCCCATTAGATGCTGGGTAACGATGTAACACATACAGGTCTACAAACTACATGAGCAACATAATCAAATTAAAATAAATACATATCCAGAAGATCCCATGGCATCATTTTAGAAACCCTTGACTCCCGTAGTTGCTCCCAGCGTGGAAAAGTAACACCAATTATAATCATACCAGTCAACACCCGTTTTGGCCAGGATTTTAAAATTTTTCAAACCAATCTCCTGTTGAACATCCAGATCAAAACCGCAAACAGACCAAGTGGGAAACCCCAGGAAACCCCTGCGAACCGACCGTCAGGGACCGGAATGCATTCACAAATGGAATTATGCCTTCACCTCTTTAGTGATTAGATGTTTTAAGATGGTCTTTATTGTTGTTCATCCTTTGCAAGTGCCACTTCCAAACACTTAAATAGAGGAAAGTTAGGTTCCAGCTGTTTACATGCACCGAGGGCAATGACTGGGCAAGCGTTTTTGGTCATACGCCTTTCAGAAACAATTTATAATTATAATAATACCAAGGTATCACTTTACTTATTGATTGCTATCAGGATGTAAAAACCCCATTCACACTCAATGCTGATTCTGGAATATTGGCAAAAAAATGTCCATACTGCCTTCTGTGTGAACGCAAACGCATCCCGGATAGATCCGAATAAAGCCCCCTGTGCGAACGAAAGGAAGGAGCAATGCCCTAAGGGGTGTCTAGTAGTGCTGATGCACACGTCATTATAATGACGTAGCTCTCGAGCGACTGATTGAGTGGGGGGTGTAAAAACCAGAAAGAACTTCGATATACAAAGTTTGCATATCGACATCTAACGTCGGATCAGCTGCTATGTTGTTCAACACAATGTAAACACTTCTGCTGTTGTAGCACGTCACTACCGCTTTCCTTTCTGACGCGCATATTATACGTCACGTAAAGATCGTGTCATGTGTCTTTACGGTATGTGTGTGAACGCACGCACAGATTCCAGAAAATCACGGGTAGTGTGAATGAACAAAATCTTAAGATTCCGGGACAAATTACGGAACTTGTTTTCAGTGTATTTTCCAGGATCTCTGTGTGAAAAGGGCTACAGAGACTTCAAACCAGCTTGACAAAAAAAATCTGGACAGGATTGGCTTCTCAGCCTTTAACTTAATTGTCTGTTTTCATTACCTCTGTATTTAAAGAGTAGAGTGACTTGTTCACAAGCTTTGTTTTCATATTAGAGTGGGAGGATTGCAGATTTGACAGTACTATTCCGAACTGGTTTCATTCATCAGAAAAACACACAACTCAAAGTGTTTTTTCACCCGCTGTCCACCCGGTGTGTGCGACTGTGCGCCCGCATGTGTGATTGGGTGGGTGTGCGTACGCCCCTGATTTTGACACACAGACACAGGGCAGCGCTTATAGAAGCAGCGCAATAGAATAAATGTTAATGTCATTGAGTTTATATATGCGTTTGTTTACATCATATATTGCCATTAAATTTTGAGTCACCAAAAACTACCGACAGAGTTCATAGATCAAACAATAAGTAGATAAATTGATTATCACAACCGGCCTATCAACGATAAGAGTTTATTCTTCAATGCTTTACTTGGAGAAGTCAACCATTGAACGGATCAACAACACGCCTGTACAAACATGCAGAGTTACAAAACACGGCAAACTCTGATGCAATATTTATCATGCAAGAACGACATCTTTCTATGCAGCAGTACGATTCAAATAACGGAGTTTCTGAGAAAATATATTGTTTTGTGACAGAAAGAAGTTCCCATGCAGAATACGCTCGTCTAGAGAAATGCTGAGAGAAAGGCAAAACCCGTACCGGTTCATAAACAAGCAGTACAGACTTGAACTATTATGGTCAGGCCTGCAAAGTTCCATTTTCTTTCAACCTTCTTCATCGCAATAGCTTAAGCTCTCCAGGGGCCAATTACATGCTCGGAAAAAAATTCTCTCCCCTTCTGGGTCATTTGTGGCCCTTGGGTGCCTTAGTTTCATATCATCTTTCAATGCAATATTTTTAAGGAGCGAAAGGAATTTGAGCGAGCAAAATAGGTTAAACCACAGGAATACACACCGCTACAGGGAAAAACCGGCGAGCCTAAAACATGTTTGTGGTTCCCATGAATGTAGCACTGTGTTTGAAACTGTGTGGATCTTGAGTACGAAAAGAGGCATGGGAATCCATCAAAGCCCATAAATAATTTTACAGGAAAGTTTGCGCGTAAACATTCTTTTGAAAAGTTGTATTACTGTATCATGTGAACCGCTTTTCTTCCTCTTGATGTTCCGCAATCCACTCCTCAAAGCAGAAATGGCATCTTGGAAGGCAAACGAGGTTAGGGGTCAAAACAACATTTGCATCCAGAGCAAAAATAACCTGCATTTGGCGCATTTCAGGTACAGAAATACATTTAAGGCAAGCAGAGAGATATTACTAAGCTGAGCTCTGAGACTGACAAAATCAACATTATATAAAAGTTAAAGCATCAGGAGACAGAAATAGTAAAAAAAAATAAAGTCTTCCGCATAGTAATTTGTTTATTCGTGTAAAAACACCATGCATGACAGCAGACTTAAGTTATGGTTTATGGTTCATTCACTGAGGAATCCTCAAAATGATTTTTAAGCGGGGTCGGGTGCGGATTTTAATTAGTGCTGCTGTCAGAAAATGGGTCGGATGCGGTTTTAAGCACTGCGGGTACGGGCGGGTGCGGATTTACAAAATCGGACCCGTGCAGCTCTCTGCAGCCAGATATCGGTTGCCGAAAAAAAAAAAACACGCAGTCTTAACAGAAAAACTTTTGCCAGAAAAAAAAAAAACTGTGATTGACCATTCAGAAGCAAGTATCCTAGGGATATGTGTAATGAGCCATTTTATAACATGAGTCTCCAGAAAGGGGGGCACTTTGATGCCCAAAGTGCCATTTCACCAAAGGACGAATGGGGAGCGCCCCTTGGAAAGGTATTTTTCACTGGCCGGTCAAGAGCCCGCCCTGAAGAAACACAGTTGTGGTTGGCCTACGTGCATCTCAAAGTTATATTGAACCCATACGATTCCTTTAAACCTAACAATCTGCATGTCTTTATGTAGCAAATACTCTGATGTTTAAAACTTCAGTCTTAAGATTTTTCCAATCAACTATGGCTCATTATCTTGATATTGCTCCATGTCCCTGTAATTCAACTAAATGCCTGGATGGAAATATATTGTTTTGTACTCTCGGCACGGTTACATGCCATAAAACGCCAGCTGCAGACAGGATCTTGAGTTCTCCCGACTTCAGCAGAAACACCTGCGACAGTCTGGTTTGCAGCTGTGAAATCTTTCAAACAGATCAATTTCTGGGAATCAAAGCCCTTTTTTCCCCATCAGCATAATAATCAAATAAATACAAGGAGCTTCTTGCAAAAAATCTGTGATTTTGGGTGGATCCTAATAATAAAGTTGCTCATTGCAGTAAACTACGGTACAACGTAGAAAAAAAAAACTTAACCATAACTTGGCCCTGGAGCTTTCCAATTCTGATCTTAAGGAACTAAACTAAAGGAGAACTACAATGGAACAGTCTTAAGTGGTTTCATACAGTCCTAGACTTCACAGTAAAACCATAAAGCTGTATCAGCTGCCTAAACTCCAGCCCCAGGGGGAGGTAACAAACTGAATCCTGAGCAAGCAAGCAGGAAAATAATGAGATGAGGTAACTGGACGGTTTCCAAGACTCCACAAGCATCCACCTATAACCCATTTCTTAAAAATGGAGTTGGGAACTTTACTGTACTTAAGCTTTCTCTCATAAACCTAATAATGGCACTCTTCAATAATACAACCACATCACTTCCATTATTAAATGATAATCTCACTGCCTCACCAGAAAATATTGAATACCTTCTCACCTTTGCCTTATTGACTTTCTCTGGAGCATGGCAACATTTGCTTACAGATAAACTTATGACTTATTCATAACTCATTACATCACACTCTTAAAGAAAAAAATAGAAGAGCAAACTACGCATAGTAATCTTTAACTGTTGAAGAAAAATAAACAGGGACTGTTTGGATGAATTAAAGCTTCTCTCTGTCTGGAAAAGTAATCCCCCACTTGGAAAACAAATGAGAACTGTTAAAAACATTAAGCCTCCGGCAGTGGCGCAACAAAACGATATGCTTTTCAAACTCGGCCAACAGTGCTGTCAGCATGTCTCATCGAACAATGTGGGTCTGGGGCTTGGCCAGGTGCAATTTCTGTACAGCTGAGCTGCCGCGCTTTTACACTGAAAAAAAGCCATGCTGCAATCTTATTACGGAGATCAAATAGATGACTTATGATGATGCACAACGGCTGGCTTGGCCAACAAAACGATTTAATTTTAAAGCTCAGCAACATCCCGCACACTAACCTTTATTTGGAAGTTTCGTTGTAAACTTCAATGGCACTAGCCGCAGATTAAACTTCAAACTTAAGCATCGCAGCCACACGGTTTTCAAAGAAAACTCTTGGTATGGAAATTGCAGATGTTAGGAAATGACACGTTTGGTTCTTTGATCCGTAAGAGATCTGGTTAAGTGCCAACTTACACTTCTGAAAAATTCAACTGAATAACTTGTGAATCTAAGAGGGGTTCATCTCTTCATCTCTCATCTCAATAAAAAAACAAGCCGTTTCTTAATAAACTAGAATAACATCGTTAAGTGACACAAGCCCTCAATTTCCAACCTGACCAATGTAGTTTCCTACAGAAAAGCTCATACATCGTCTGCCAACTGGCAGCCTGGTTTTATTAGCTTCCCTCTTCAGAGATACAGAACCCACCTATATGCCAGAGTAGACCCTGGGCATCAATTTAAAGCAATGACTAACAGGAGCATATTCTATGCTCTCTTCAAAGCATACGGGGACCCATTCATCATCACCTGGCCATACATTACGATCTGGACACCGGCCCGTCAATCTTGAAAGCAAACCAAATCCTTTACAGGAAGGACAGGCTGTAATATTTATCTAACTGAATCACCTCAGCTAACGAATTGACTTTTTATCACTGTAAATTGTTTTGTGATTTAGATATCAATAACTCGCACATTCATTAATGTACTCATCGAGGACATAAAAGTGAGTGAGGGTTGTTTTTGCAAGTAAGCACAATATTGTGAGAGCGGAAAATAAACTCCAGGTTGGGTTAAATGAAACACATTGACTAGGAGCAATGATAAAACGCACCGGCCAGAAAGTTATGTAGCAGCTCATTCCACACATGCCTGAAAAGAAGGGTTGAGTACACGGAAACAAGCAGAGAATGTTAAGTGACACCTGAAGAAAGATGTTTCATACATTCCATCGGAGAGCCTTGGATTCAGACGCAACGTGAAGAAAATTTTCTGAAATTCATAAGTTTGTTGTAAATAAAAAATGAAAGGACTGAATCTGTGTCTTTAAGTGATTCGTCGTACCATGGAACTTATTATTAGAGACAGTCATGTGATTTTATCCTTCGGATTAGATGCACAACCATGCTGTTTTTCGAATTATAATACAAGAACAGACGTGAATAAAGGAGTCCTAGAATGCATTAGGATAGAATTTGTGTATAAACATTGTTGAAAATGTAAAACCTGTTCTGGGTCGGTCAGATTTGACTAATGCCACTTAAAGGGGGTAGTTCAAAAGGTCTGTTAAAGACAGGTCTTATTTCACTCAAAAATCCAATTTATTTGCACTTTTAGAAAAAGGGTTCTTTGGGGTTCTATAGAACCACAGGGTTCTTCACTCAGTTTCAAAAGACATTTTATTCCAAAAAGGTTCAATGGTATCCAAAAGGGTTATATGGTTCTTTGAACTCAACTTTGCTTCATGCGTTTGAAGTATTCTGCCATAAATGTAATTGACTTTTACATTGGTTGGTTTTACATCACTTTGTTAAATAGGCCGTGCTAAATTGCAAAATAATGTTTGCACACTGCATTATCATTTTTATATCATATTATTATTATTATTATTCACCATGTAACAAACATAAGGGTGTAATGTAATAATATGGTTAATACTTCATATCTTACTTGACCTTGTTTGCCACATAAGCTGTCTGCCATTTGTATGTTAAATGCCATTTGTATTTATATTTAAGTTTTATTTTAGAAGTTTTCAATAACAATCAAACTATAAAATCGTAATTTCGTTTTTGACATAAAAGTAATAAACTTGAGATATATTATTATTGTGGCGTGCGTGCGTTTCATATCGTCGACGCGCACAAAACCGTTTTAAATTCAAATGGTCAAGAAGAGTCAAGTGCATCGCGTCGGGTTAACAGAGACATGTCTGTGGCAAATCAGACAATTTTTTATGTACATAAATTACATGTTACTTAAAACACATTTGTTAAATTATCTTGTGTCAAAATAGTTTGTGCAGGAAATATCTATGTTCGTTTTAAATCATTTATCTGTTATTTGAAACATTCAAGTGTGAAACATTGGGGAACATAATAAAAGTAAATAATGTTTTCTTTTATATATTAGCGTTCATAGAACTGGACTACAGGTCTCAGCAACCCGTTTCAAAAACCTAAATGTCATTTAGCACAATTTGTTTGAACTTTTAAGTGGCTACAACAGACTTTCTATCCTGATTCCCAAGTTGTACAACTATATTTATGACGTATTATGAATTGCTTTGGCATGATGAACCTTGTGGTTATAGGTTTAATGTGAGTTTGTACATTTAAAAACTTACGAAAATTTGGTGAAAAGCTCAAAAAATTAGTGATGCAAGTGTTGTTTAACTAGTAAGTCAACATAATTCTTAAATTCATAGTTTATGTTTCATTTATTTCAGTGCACATACTCAGGAACAAATGTATAGTATAATGTTATGCAAGTCGCTTTGGATAAAAAAGTCTGCCAAATGCATAAATGTAAATGTATAACTTTCCTTATTTATAGGTGATATTCGTGTCATGTTTACAGTGATTAAAATATTTTATAATCAAACTGTTAATTATTTTTTTATTCTAAATGCAAGTCTTCTGTGGTTACTTAAGTGTATCAAAGAAATTTGTTTCAAGAAACAATTCAGTACACGTCCTCCAAACTCCATGAACATCTTTTTTTAAGATTTTAAGAATAAAGTTTGATTGTGAAGTACAACTGAACGCTGCTTTACAATTTTTCCTCATTTTATTTCAAAAGTTACTAATACTTTATTACTTCATTACGATATTTCATTTTTTTTAACTATGTTACAGGGAAAGCCTTCTTGATTTTGGGATGAAATACGACCAGGACGGTCTGACATTCACAGAGGAACTGTCTTTTGTGGAATTAGGGACATGTCAAAAAGAAGACAGTTCGGCATTTTTGTGCAATGAAGCGATACACCTTCCATTAAAAGTAAACCTGAACATCAACCATCCGTCCTAACATACAAAAATGACAAACGCTGTACTCACATTCCCCTGGTTTACAAAGCCATGCGTCTTGGCAATCCTGTGAGCTTCCTGCTCTCCCCCTGCTATGTGGACTGCCCACGTGTTCGTGAAAACCTTCTCTCCAATGGATGGTCGTGGCCCAGAGGTCAAGAGAATCAGTAGTGTGCCGAGCGTCAATAAGGTCAGCCGGAGATCCATCAGAGATGATGGAAATAACCAAGAAAGGAGCTGTTAATGTCACTAAGTCCGTCAGCACAGTGACCCACTGCGATACCTGCACTGCTCAAGGCACATGTATGGAGAGAGCTGGATTCGGAAGGGTTCAGGAATCACCTGGGGAGGGAAAGAGACGCAAGGTTGCAGAGTGAATCATTTGAGGTAACGCTTTAACAGTATAATTGAGAAAATGAATCATAGACCAACTCTCTTGTAAAAAAAAAAAGGGCTGCACACCCAAGGCAATGTTTCGTTCTGCTGGTGGTGGATAAATGCAGGGCTTGAATGAAAATTTGTTCAAGGATTTAAGTTTGAGAAGATATTATATTTAACTTAAAACCTAATGAGATGATAATAGGTGCGTTTACATGGACCCGTAATAGCCCATTTAAACAATCTTTAGTTTAAATAATTCACACGTAACCACATCAATTGAAAACGTCACGATTATGAAATGTATTAAATTAGATTAAATTCTCTGTTCTTTGACAATGATCACAATTAATTGTGATACAAATCATCATAGAATTTTGTGAATTATAATTTACAAATTATAGCAATTTAATTTAATCCCGGACTACAAAACTCAAGTGTTCAGAATCAAGTGTAAACTGCATTAAAGAGTAAATAATTTGTGATACTTAGGTGCGTCCAACAATAAGTTGTATACGTACATACAAGTTGTAAAAACACTGTTGTTTGGGCCTGGAGCGGAGGCCTAAAATTGCTAGGCCATTGGTGACTTGAAGGACGTAATATTTACCGTTTAAGTACTGTTCTTATTTCATTCATTTGGAACCAAATACTACTGACAAACTCAAGCTTTATCAAGCTTTTAATTCATGTCAAAGTCAGCATCTCTAACACAAGGTTTCGTTGTCTGAAGGTTGTGGAAAAAAAAAAGTTCCTGCTCTACAACAGTCATGTGACAAGTCATCATCCTTCACGATAAGACCACAGCAAAGCGAATATAAAAGGGAGGACAGCTGACTTGTTCTTCCACTGAAAACTTGCATCAACTTCCACAACCCACTGCTTTTTACAGCAAAATCATCTTTCCTCTCTTATGACTAAACAAACACTAAATGCAAGATTCATGTTGGCTTTAGGCTCAACATGCACTAAAGCGATGTCTTTGTATAAGGGCATAAAGCAGCCAAATAGTTTTTGATTGGATGGGTGATTTGGCTCAAATCTAAATGAATTATTAAAAATTGACAGCATTATCTTACTCGTTTACTTTATATACCACACACACAAACTTCAAACTTCAAAGCTCTTTCCAATTCTTTTTGTGTCTGTTCCAAATAAATAGGGTAGCGTCAACAGAACTGTCTGATGGTTTAAATCAAAGTACGGTAGGTGGATCAAAACATACTGAACGCAGCTGACCTGTCCACACCCCTAATGGTTCATTCTAGATGGAAAAATATTATTTTTCATGTACACAACAGAGGCAAAGGCCAAAAACAACTGTTGCCATTTCATTCAGGACAGGCCTTTTATTTACGAGACAATGTTTGGTCACTCTTTGACACGCACAAACAATGCGATTATCACCATAACAATGTCAAAGAATGCAGTCAGCTCTGTACTTCATTGAAATCCAGACCTGTTCTACTGCAATTTTGTTCTTACCGGCAGGGAAGTAAACTTACTGTATATATTCTGAAACAAAAATGGCTTTTCACGCTGCCGCATTTTACAAGACACATAAACCCATTGATATGTTGCGCAAATACATCTAGTCACCTACGTGGCAATCTATAAAGTTTTAATCAGCCTACTTCCCAATAGTTAAATGAAACCATACATGTACTATATGCATTAACCACCAGCATTTTACATGTCTAAAGTCCAAGCACAAACATTCATCAAGTCAAAAAAACACCACGAAATCAGACAAATTAAATGTGCAATGAAAATCTAACTGACAATGTGAATTACACAAATGAGTAACAAACTGAAACCATTTTCCAATCTAGTCAAATCATATCACCACACATTCATAAACGGTCTCAAAATCTGTAATCTTTGAAAAACACAGAAATAACCAGACAAGAAAATATAATCTTATGCTGAAAGATAATCAATCATTAAGTTATGAACATTACAAGCAAAAAGTAAAGATCATGAGTGTAAACAGCTTTTTTGGTTAAATCGAAAGCCGCAAATTTACTACACACGGCTTATCTCTCTAGTACAATTTGTCAGGAATGTTCTAATGTCTGTAATCCTTATCTTTATAAGCCAGGAGACCGAAAACAAACATAAAATACTCACTTGAGCCCGAGCGTGTCTCTAGCCCTGCCTAGGTCGGTTCTAAGCGAGAACTGCGTAACTTTCCTGACAGCGATTTAAAGCTTTGCCAACCCTGATTTCTAAGTACACCCACATTCATGACATCACTATATTGTCAACACGTCAAAGAAACCTGTGTAAAGGGCTGGCGGCATTAGAGACGAGAGAAAACCCGGGGCATTTGGATTCAAACAAGTCGACTGTTTCAGTCACTGCCGAGGAAAACACAAATTCTAACAGGCAGACCTCTTCTTGCAGGTAATGCGATCCGTATTTCATTTCAAAACACAGAAGCGAACGCTCTTTTCCTGAGTAAGAGACAAGTTTCCTGGCGAGTCACAGCATACACTGGAACTGGAAATGGCTGAAACATGATGACTAAGAAGAACAAGTACATGGTCAATTTAACTTAAGAAAGATCCAGGGACCAGAGAAGACTATGCCATGGATTATTCATGTAACAGATTATGATTGCCAATTTATTTTTAGATGGTTCATTTGTGGGACTATTACAGTGTTATGTTTCCTTTTTACAAAATTAACAGCATCACTAAATATAAATTGCGGTTCAATAACTAGCATTTGTATTTGTGGACTCAAGCCCCATATTTTTTTTTAATAAAATGTCAATGTCATTACATTATCTTCTGTATGCCAACATTGGCATAATATCTCTTCTGGACTATTTTTGTAATTACTTTTAATTAATTTGTCCCATTAAATATTTTGATGTATGAATTTATTCTACACTTTTTCACATTTACTTTTTCAGACTGACCACTGGTGTATCTCACCTTCAACATATTCCTCGTTTGAACAATTTATAACTTTTAATTAATCTTAAACCAAACAAACGTATTTTTGACACGATGCACAATGCTCGTTATGGACAATTTCTGCTTGCTTGTTATTGCAATTTGTGGCTCAAATTTCTAAATACATTTTCAGGGACACGGTTTATGCATGAAACTTGCTGCTGTATGCAAAATTGCAAATGATTCGTCCCGAGCAGATCAAATGTACGTCAACAAAGTTAACGTTGGTCATAAAAACTTTGTGGTTCACAACTTGCTAACAACTGGGAGCGAGTCAGAAGTCTGCTTACTCTTCTACAAAACGATTGCAACCCTACTGAAGAAGCACGTAAACAAAGCATTTACTACAAATGAAGCCAGATGAATGCCTTACCTCGACAGCATCGGTTTCCTCTATTCTCCCGGTTCCTTGGACACACGGTATATCCACTAAACGACGTAAACTCCTCCGCCTCAGAGCTGATATGAGCTTGCCCGGATTAAATAGAGTCCGAAGGGCAAAAGTTAGCTCGAGACGCCGATAAAGTAGTGTTTTAAAGACGACATGCACCTTCCTCGACACGATACACTGAACTGTCGTCGTACAGTCTTACACTGTAGGAGACTTATAAAGTACACGCACTCTCATCTACTGTACAATAGGGAAACTTTACGATAGGTTTGCTCGCGCTGTGTCACGTAACGAGACGGTGAGGCGTCACTGAGTCCCGGTTCGTCTGAGCCGCCTCTGGACCGAGACACCGACATAGTTACGAACGCATGTTTGAACGTTTAAAAACGAGAAAAAAAAACAAGTAAATAAACAGAGTAAAATATCTCTCCCTCCAAGCACTGGACCGGAGAGGTGGTCTACATACTGCTCAGGAAATACGTCACAGCACGCCATGAGAAGCGACGTCAGGACGCGCCCACTTAAGCAAAGGACGCCGTGTTCGGTTCTCTAGCGCCATCTTCTGGAAGCACGCGCGTTTACGTTCCGGGTGATTTGTCTTTTTTTAAATAAAGATATCAAGATGTAAAAATAAACATTGATCAATCAATAGCAATACACTGGTCAAGGTTACAAACAAAATATTTTAAAAGGTCTTTAAAAATTTGTTCAAATTTAGGCATTATCCACCCATTTAAATATATAAACATGTGATTTTACATGTATTTATTTTTACAAATAATTCGTCACAGTAATGTATTGTACGTTTAGCACTGGACATTTTTAAAGTCAAGTTAAACGAGAAGAATTTTAAATTACTGTTAAACTTTCTATTTACCCAAAATGTAAAGAATAGACATGGCTGACATGTTACACTCTTTAAATGCACATGCCACATGCGCAGTTGCCTTCCCACGCAGGACATGTGGAGCTGCAGTTGAGCAATCTTACCATTAAGTTTGATCCTTTGATCACAGACGTAGTTACGACGCTGTTTTACATTGCTTGTTTCTTGGCTTTTCTTATTTATAAACAGCAGTCTCACCACTTTTGGAGTACGACGAAGCAAGCCGACGTCAAGGCGAGATGCAAATGAGGCTAGTAAACGCGTCACTCCTGCGTTCATCAATTACCCACAGCTGGCATAATGATCCAATTAACGAAGATCCTGAAGCCCGAACTCATTATGATCACGCCAGCCGGGGTCATGTTTCAAAGTGTGTATTTCATTATCTTCCTTCTTGCTCGTCATTATTCTAATATTCAGGCATCGTTGCCTTAATCCCCAAAGGTCAGGCTGCTGTGCGTTTTATTTGTCAGGAGTCTGTGAACAAAGTATTTCAAAGAACAGAGCACTCATTATGAAGCCTCACAGATTTTCACCTGCTGTAGGCCCTATTGCATTATAAATACATTAGAATGGAAGGAAAGCAGGCTTTAGGCTTCTGTCCTGTCTGTAATGAACGTATGAAATGTAACATTTAGATTTGTTTGCAAAGTTTAACACTAACCCATGTTTTCTACAGGACAATGTTTCATCTGGCTTGTTTATTAGTATAGATTCAAGTGTCTGAGTGATCATCTGTCTCAATAACTATGTTCTTAATACAAATAATGTCATAAAACATTAGTAGATTTTTAAAAATGTGCATTTTGTTTTTGTAAGAGACCAGCTTTCCTATAGCTCAGTGGTAAGAGCATTGCGTTAACAACGCAAGGGTGTGGGTTTGATCCTAGGGGATTGCAAACACCTACGTAAAATGTATAGGATAAAGCAATGTAAGTCGCTTCGGATAAAAGCGTCTGCCAAATGCCTAAATGTAAATGTCTTACTAGCATAAAATATTTTTTTGTTTGCACATACACATCCAGATATTGCAGAGTGTGACTAATTTAATACAGAAGTGTTTATTTGTGAGTTAAATAAAGTAAAACTTCCATGCTTTGATGACATTCATCTTTCAGACCATTTTGTGTTTGAGGTGACATTTAATTAAAACTGCAATAATTCAAGAAAGAGGAATAAATAAATCATTTTTATAGTCTGTGTAACAAATTCCACAATGCACAGACAAAAACCAATAAACACTCTGTTAAGCTGTCAGCACAATGCAGTGATGGAGCCCGATTCCTGCCTGTGGAGACAAATCTATTAGAGTCACAGAGACATGTATCAAAAAACAATTCAAAAGATAGAAATGTTTTCCTTTCAGCTACTTTGGCATATTAAATTGTAAATGGGGTTGAATGACAAATAACTACTACAAAAGCTGGTCTGGACTTGAGCAGTACCGCATACCTCTGTGCCCAAACATGAGTTCCCCTTCATATTGTGCCATGCCAAGCGCTTGTCTCTGCTCGCTGTCTAGTTCTGCCCACTGCTCTTCTGTCACTGCCCACGCTTGTTCAGGGCTCAGCCAAGACAGCTGCATTGCACTGAATACCACCTAGCAAGAAATGTGGGTTATAATCTTTGAGCTATCATAGGAAATACATCTAGATGTATCCAAATATTTCAGGCAACTCAAATCCTTATTACTATAACAACAGATTTTTATGAAGACAAAACGCAAAAATGCGAACATCTGTCACTTACAGCCAATTTTCTTGGAGGTATCAGAGCTATTGCAGCTGGTGTGAATCCTTCTATTTGCTCTTTGACGAGTGCAGACATTATCATATCGTCTAGCCCAGCTGAAAACAGTCAGTTGTATTATTATGAGCTCACGTGTGGCGAGTCAGTATTCTCCATTTAAATCAGTGCAATGGAACCCTACTCAGTACCTGCCAAAGTCCCAATCTCAGTAAAGACCTCAGAGCCCCAGCTGCTGACTGGACCGAAGCCCAGATGATTGGATAGGCGTGATGTAAGCGTATCGGTCTGCTGCCCTAAACATGGCAGTGCGGTCTCCCTCAGAAACAAAGCAGCCACACTATCAGACACATATACAGCACATTGCTTTTAAGGCTTTGGTGGGAATTTCTTTGCTTTTACCTGTGTAAATTGATCTCTTTCCTACCTTAAGTTGAACGGGTCAAGACGGGAAATTTCTGAAGAGGTCAAGCCACAAAGCAGATGTCCGAAGGAAACAAGCTCCATCACACCAAGTTCTTCGGGTTTCCGTTTAAGTCGCCTCATTATGCCAAGAACAGCTGCTCTCATCTGTTAAAAAAAAACTACTATGAGTTTCTCTTTGGCTATGCTCTCCGAATAATTTCACACAACTTGAAAACGCACTTTCTTAGCGTTCCATCCGTTGAGACTGCCAAGATTAGCTATCACAGCCAGATTGGACAAGTCAACAGCCTGTAGCTCTCTTTCACCCATTTCAGTCAATATACAGCCCAGTTCCAACACCCGTTCTGGTTTGAGAAGCCTCACTGGCTTATAAACCTAAAAGATAATTCTTGTTAGATAAGAATGACTCAAGAATAGTTATAGAACTGGCACGACCACAAGTGTCTCAACTGGTCTGAGTTCCATCCAAAGTGCTTCACGTTGCTCTGCATCAAGCGTGCCATCCTGACCCATGAATTCAACACACTCCTTAAGCTCCCTCCTCTTCATTCGGTTCAGCTGATAGGACCTCCATGCCGAGGGGAACGTTCCTATAATATCTGCACAGCTTGGAATGGGTCCTAATGAACAAATACTTACGATTTATCTTCCAGAGAGCTCATGATATTGGATGGATTGGGCAAGTAAATACACTTCATGTCTCACCTCTTCTCATCCACCATTGACCTCTGATAATCTTGTGAATGAGGCTGTTGATTGTGTCGGGTAGTCCTTTCAAATCCGAGCACGCTTTACCCACTTTGCTTTCTTTCCAAAGCCACTGGCTCATCAGGACCTGCTCAACTGTGTCTTTTCGTAAATCACCCTTGAAAGAAAATGTACAAATTCACCGCACTGTGTACCAATCTTTGGTTCAAAGAAAATGCCTGTGTCTGCCTTACCAGTGGTAGTGATTTTATCTGCCGAGGTGAAAGGGTGAACACAAGTCTACCCACATGATCAACGTCTCCAACTGTCCATGTTTTCGGGTCCCTGCCAACAAATCAATTGTACTGTTTTTCACAAGGTCCCAACAATGCTTATGCAACATAAGTTCTTTGGTTAACTTAGTCAGCTGTTAACAGTAGGTGTACAAGCTAGACCAGTACCAAACCACCTCGATCCAGCATGGAGATTCACGTCAGTCTTTTCAGCTGGGATCACAGCACTGATGAAACTAGTATTCTAGTTTCAGGACCTTGCTTCCACAATGACACATAACCAAAACTAGATAAGCATTTCGCAGATTAAAGTAAGACTGTGATAGAGTAGTCGGCCAGCTTTATCAAGTACATACAAATACAAGGTTGAAAAATGAAAATGTGACTAATTTGTTTTACCCCAGCATGCTCCTCTCTGTTAGCAAAGCTGATATTTGTCTGAAAGAGTCAGAGGGCAGGCAATATTGTTTTAGCTCCTCCAGTCGAGGTTTGAGAGCCTCTCTATCAATGTCAGCTAACACATCCCTGTCCAGAAACGGCAGAAGAGGACCAAGCATGTCCATGGAGACCCCAGTGAGGCCATTTTCAGAGATGCCCTATCGATAAACATGGGAATAATCGTAAAAAAATTAACAAATGTTGATTAGAGTATGTACTATTCATATTGCACTACATACAATTGTGTAATGTGAGCAGAACCTTTTAAGTGATTTTGCACTTACAAGTACATCCATAGCTTTCTCAGCCAAGGCGGCCTGCTTATGTCGCGGTAGCTGCAAAAAGTCAATAAAGTGTTGCCGAAGGTGAGCCAGTACTCTTATGACTGAGGAATTAGAAAGGTGCTCCATCATGGTCACCCTGTGAGACAAAATACAGAAATAAGACCCTACAAGTGAAGAAATGTGTCATTGATCTTTGTTAGTAGTATAAGTAATCTTACGGTAGGTTTGCAACAAATGTGGGTTCCAAGTTGTTAAGGTCTATGTCTGCCCGTTTCCGTAGCTCCATCACAATGCACATCCTCTGTTGAAACACGTAATACATGTTTGTGATATTTCGTTTTGGTTGCATGAGTGATAGCAATGTTACTTTCCCTGCTAAGATAAGTAATAAATTGAATAACAGATAATGAAATGCACTGGTAGTAAAACACGTTATTAAGTGCCATGAGAAAATGTGAGTCTACGGTTATATTACCGCACGTTGGTAAATCAAAATATAAAAAATCGCTGCAATTTACATTTGGACAGTAAGTGCTTTTAGGTGTGATGTGTGTATATACAAAGGATTATTTGTAGTATTCCTACCAAAGGAGGTCTGAGTCCTCCTGGCAATTTAGTGATAAACTGCAATAATTCAGTGAAGCCTGAGTCATTAACCCATAGTCTCAGCCATTCACAGCTCATCCCGCCTGCAATACGACCTAAATCTCTTCATTAGGAGAGAAACATTGTGCATTTGTTATTACATTTAAAAAGATGGAAATGCTAATCATAAAACCTCACACTTAGCCGGTGAGGCTGACTGACCACAATACTTCTGGTTAAAGGGATAGTTCATTAAAAATATATAAATTCTGTCATCATTTATTCATCAGCATCTCATTCAAAACCTGTAAGATTGTCTCTTTTGTGGAATCTGAGAACATTTGAGAAATGTCTTAGTGGTCTTGTATCCATACAGTGGACATCAATAGGGGCCCAAATATCTTGTGTTCCGCCAACGAAAGACTCACACACAGGTTTGTAATGACATTGCAGTTTAAGAATTCTATACTGGGGACCAGTATCAAATCGAAAGCTGGTCCCTTTTAGGCCTTCGATATAATGAAGAGTGACAATCTAGAAGTATGCTAATGCTTGATATCACTTACAGTATTGATTCTCTTGTGATGTTCACGGTCCGATGAATCATTTTGAACAGCATTTGAGCCTGTTGTGTCAAATACAACAAGCAAGTCTGAGAAACTGGATAGCCCAGGAAGGTTGTATCTGATACACTTTTGGCTGAGACAAAGTCTCTTTAATGTGGGCGATTATTAATTTATATTCTCTGGTGAGTGCTATTGTACCACAATAAGATCAATTTGCTTGATGGCTGTTGAGGGGCTCAGATTATTCATTTACTGAAAGGCTCCATTGAAGCATAACAGATAATCTGCCAAAGAACTCGAGATCATCTTTGCCCAGCCGAGTACAGAGCACTGAATGTAATGTAATCTACACTGCTTCCTCTGTGTGTTAACAGCTGGTGTGGTGTTTTCAAACTCATTTTTGCATTTGGGGGGTAAATAAATAGTCTGTTTCTGTCCATTTGATGACAAACACCTTACAATGACAACTTGTGGGCTAGCATAAAAGCAAGTATCTGAAAATTAGCGGTGTATATAAAATGTTAGACGTATACCTGTTGATGAGACCAGGGCATATACTTAAACAGAGATATGTGACGAAAAACTGTCTCTCCATCTAGATCATACATTAATTTCCTCAAGGGCACAAAAGGTAGAAGACAATGTAATTGCTGCGTTACGTTTGCAGATGTGCGTTCCAGAACCTGCAAACAGACAGCATGTCTCATGCAAATGCACGTATTGTAATAAAAATGACCAAACAAAATCGGGTTCATCTTTAAATTAGTTTGTACCTGTTGGAGTGCTAAAAGGACCATTGTCCGATGAGCAGGCTGAAGGTCAAATAGTAGTTGAGACCAACAGTGACAATCGGCTGTTTTAGTAGACTCGGATAAAACCAACTTTTTCAAGACAGATGGCCCCAGACCTGAAAACAACGGCTTCAATCTGCAGAGGGTGTTGGCACTAAGCTAAACAAGATTGATGCCATGAACAGCTGTAAGATGATATGTATCATGATTGGATTCCATTTACTGTAGATTGACTAAATGTATACTTACGTTTGTCTCCTCAGCTATTTTGTTTAGTATCTGGAATCCCTGCATTGAAAGTAATGGAAAGGGTTGAAATGTATATGGCCAAAAAATATACTAACACCCACCATTACACTGTGCTTACCTGTGCAGGTGGGAAAGTGGGCACACCCGCCAACGTTACAATATTCAATAACTCAACTGAGGACAGTTTCTCCAAGAATGAAGCACCCATTTGTGGCAGAATCCCATGTAATGAGGCCAGTGCGGAAGCAGATAAGACGCTGCTGTTTAAAGATTTTAGAGCCATTCCAAGCCAGTGTGACAGCTGCGCAAGTAAGAAGTCTTTGTGGATACAGCATGGCGCATTATAACAAAATGTTTTCTTTAAAAATAGTCTTATGTTAAGTATAAATATATGCTCACTCTGCCGCTCCCACTAATGTGTCCCTCAGATACACATCGTGCCAGCTGCTGCCACAGGGTGGATGAGAGTGTTAGTGAGGACAATAACTGCCGTAGATCCTCTGAATTCAGGTAACATATGAGAACTCCTAACCTGTTGTGAGAAACATGGTCTCATCGTATGCATTTGTTATTGCAAATTGTCAAATGAGGCTAAACTTGATTTGTACCTTAAAACAGTGTCACTTGAAAGATTCTTTCCCTTGTTGAAAACAGTACGTAGAACATGGTGCCCCCTTGTGGCATCCAGGCTGCTATTTCCCAACATCTCTATTAAGGGGGTGAGCTGTGGGGAACATTTTTCACAGGGATTGAAGTGAAAAATCTGAAAATTGTGAGTAACTCAGGCCCGGCTCAAGATATGAGATGAAAGGTGGGTCAAGTGATTTTCAAGGTGGGCTAAGCTATATATAGTTACATATGTCTAGCTAGCTATATATATTTTTTTTGGGCTAAACTATGTACTATAAACGAACTAGTACTACAATAGTAATATTTAGCTCTTTCCTACATTTTACAGTTATTCTTACATTATTATTTTTACATTCTTAAGTATATATTAACCGTTTTTTACATTTACATTTATTTTAAAATTGAGTTTCTTAAGATTTAATGAAAACATAAAAAGAGCTATTCATATCACTATAATATTCACAACATTAACTTTCTGCTCCTTTTAGAGAATTCTGTCACAAACTTGTCATGGTTCCACTATCATGCCATGTTTTATTCCTGTCTCAAGTGGAGCCATGGCATAGCCTGATGGTTTGGTGTGAGAAAGAATGATTCTTTCAAATGTCTCGTCATTGTTCCCTACATCTCGTTCCTCGTCAGCCTCTCCTTAGTGCTAATCCCCAGCACCTGTTTCTCGTTAATGATCCTGTGTTTGTTCCCTTTAAAACACCCTCATGTTCATTGTCTTGTGCTCGTTCATTGTACCTGTTGGTCTTGCTGTAGCTGCATGTGTGTTACTGTCTCTGCGCTTCGTACATTGTAAGTTTGAATCGTCTGTTACCCATGCTGTGTTCATGTCAATGATATCCTGTCTACTCTAGTAAGTTTTAGTTTATTTTAATGTCAAGTGTTTGTTAGTCTAGTGATTCAGTCAGTCTTCGTTCAATACTTGTATATCATTTCTTGTTCATCTTTTACCCCATCCTGGGTCTTTGTTTTGTGTTTAGTGTTAAGAATAAAGTCTTTTTGTTTGCCCCGTACCGCTGCCTGCAATTGCGTTCTTCCCTCCCCGTGTTTCATGACACAAACTCATGTTCAATCCATGTTATTGCTTCTTCATGAGCAAAAAGCACAAAATAAGTTTTTTCCTCTCATGAAGCATTATTCGGATTTTGTTTATCAGATTCAGTCTGGTAGTCTCTCTCGAAACACTGCCATATTGAGTTACATGTTTAAAATGTTTTACCCTGGAATTCCTAATATTTTGTTACTTGTGAAGTTAGAAAATAAATGTGACTGTGGAATTACTTACTTGCTGACATGTAAGCTGCTGAAAGTGACTGACTGGGAGATGTGGAAGCAGAGGCAGAATAGAACTGAGGAAGGGAGGCGGCCAAGAAGGGACATCTCCAGCTACATTGGACTGCAACAGTCGGTTTACAAAGGCCTGTTTCTGTGGGGACTTCATCTCCGAGCTGTGATCACTAATGGCCATCAGCCTGGAATAAAATGAGGCCATTCTGATCAGAGGGTTAAAGCATACCATGTTTAGGCCGGGTTTCACGGACAAGGCTCAGTTTAAGGCAGGAGGACTAGGCAGAGAGTAGACTTAAAAATTCTCTTATTTGTCTACAAATCCCTACAAAATATAGCCCCTGTCTACCTCTCTGAACTTCTTCAGCTATACATCCCATCCAGAAGCCTACGATCCGGTGACCAGGCATTGTTGGTAGTCCCGCGAGTAAGGCTTAAACGTAGAGGTGAACGTGCATTCGCAGTGGCAGGGCCCAAACTCTGGAATGCTCTTCCTCTGGAGATTAGAACAGCCCCTTCTCTCTGTCTTTAAGTCTCTGCTAAAAACATATCTACTTTCCTTAGTGTATTGACTACTGTGATTTGACCTTTTAAAGTTATTTTTTAATCATGTTGTTTTAAACTGTTGACAGCAATAATATAGCAAATGGGGTTGTGTTAATTTTGTGCATGGTCTGTTTTTGTATTTATAGAATGAATGTTTTTTCCTGTAAAGCACTTTGGTCAGCCTGCTGGCTGTTGTATATGTGCTATAAAAATAAAATGAACTTGAACTTGAGTTACTTTTATAAAAACGCTTTAAAAAGAGACATTACCTAGGTGCATCTTTAGACAAAACAATGGCACTGACATATTTTACGATATGTTAGGGCAAGTTATTTTCAGTTGAGACAAACATTCATTTAAGTCTGGGACTAGCCTTAAGCCTTGTCTATGAAACCGGGCCATATTATGCTTCAGTTTAATCCACTTACACACTTTCATTGACCATAAGAGATGCTGGAAAGGTCATTATGTCAGAGACAGACATGTATGGTATGAACTGGGAGAGGTCAATAAAGAGTTCTGGTGTGACACGTGGAAACTTGTGAATGAAAGCAGCTGTCATTGTCTCCATGGCTTCTTGTTCCTTTGGAGAGACCTGTGAATGTAACCAATCAGTTATTTGGGAATCAATAGTCAATATTGGGAGTCAATATTCCAAATCAGAAGTGATCAAATGTAAACAATACCCAACTCAACCATAGTTTTGGTACATATCTGTTTACTACAAAGAGATGGCTACACATTATGGAGCCACATCCCCTTGAATTACTTGCAGAAAACGGTTTTACCTGCATGGTTTCCACTTGAATCTGATCCCAACTCTGATGAACATAGGAAAGGAATCGTTTTACTGCATCTTTTTCTGCTGACAGTACGACACTGCGAATACTATCCCTGGGCATCTGTAGGTACTCCTTAAACAATATCCATTTATGCATTAGATGTAATGATGACAAACAAATAGTACCATTTCTGAGGCCCCGTGTTAAGCTAAATAGTTAAAATACGTTCAGAGAGCAAGTGTTATACCTGCATTAAAAACCGAAAAGCAGAAGAATTGACCTCCCTCTGAATCAGGTCCCACAGGACAGGCTGCTGGGGAGAAAAGCCTTTGAAATGGAATGCATCAAACTTTATAACTGTGATGAATTATTAAAGTAATACGATGAAACCTTAGCAATGCGTAACATACACTAAAACAGCTTAAAAGATCTTCTTTAAGGGAAGAGTTTTGCTCCCTCTTGAGGAAGATGCCAACAGTGTGAAGAACACTCATGGATGCATCTGGCCGTAGAGTTGCCCAGAAGGAAGCATTGTCCTGGAGGCTAGACAGAAGAATAGCTTGGCCCAGCCCTTGACGCACCTCTTTTTCTCCCTCCTCCAAACCTTCAGAAAGTCCCACCACATAGTCTAAAACTTGCAGCACATAGCTCACTGTGGCTAACCAGCCTGTGCGTTCATCAACTACAACTTCACATAGGGTGAGCTGATGAATGGCTTCCTGTAGAATCGGCAGGGGGTTGACACAAAGTTGAGAAGTGTCAAAGTCATATGGGGCTGGAAGCATGTCAAACAGTTGCTGAAGGACACACTTGCTGTCCTGTTCCTCTTTAGAGTTCAGACAGTATTCTAAAAAAGAAGGCTGCTGTCGGACCAGCATGAGGTACAGTGTGTTATTTTTGCAAATAAAATCCTTAAGACCTTCAGTAGTTCTGCAAAGCTCAGAGGTGGTGGAGTAAATAAAATGTTCTATCTTCCAGTTTGAGTAGTCACAGATTCTCTCTTTGGACCCACTGTAGGAGTGAATGGGGTTGACTTTAAAGCAGTACTCCGCTGCCCAGGTCCCATCTTGGGGCACTTGCGATGACTCGTTACCACACAGAGAGGCAATGAGGGCTGTGTTATTGGGCAGAAAACATTTTCTGAAATCCTGAGCAGTGATAGTTTTGCTGCTCAGCAGTGCTAAGCAGTTCTCAGTGGCATCTGGATGAGATCCCCCAGAAACATCTGTGGAGAGCTGCAGACAGATGTCATCGATGCTTGTGTGGTTGATGAACTGGTAATCCCTAGAAGCTTCTACCTGAGACACACAGTAAAAACATTAATATTAAG